>OY751564.1:1603607-2096107 GCA_963572285.1 Caenorhabditis drosophilae | reverse complement strand
AAAAAATAAGTTTGTCAGCTTTGAATCCTCTATATCCAGCTGCATTTTCAAGCTGTGGCAGCTTGAAATGAGCTTCGGCCCCATTTCCAATTTGCGTCAACAGAATCATTTGTTTTTGCGGTGTTTCAGATGCTCCAAAGAGCAACCGAAGATTATTGAAAAAAATGTTCAGGTTTTTTCAGATTTTTCGGAGAGCTCCTGTGAAAGAGTTCCTTCCTTTTCCTTCTTTTTTTTTTAGGATGAATTCAGCCCTGTTTTCGTGAGCTCGAGCTTGCTCTTTCAGCACGAGCCGCTGTTTAGTTTTTTGTAGCAAAAAAAAAAAAAAAACACAGATCAGGCGACTATTGCTGAGAGCATTTTTCCCCGAGTTTTCAGTGAGCAGAAGACAAATATTTTTATTTCGGAAAAAGCCCAGCTTCGGTAGAAGCCAAAAAAAAAATTGGGAAAAACCCTAAAACGAAAAAGAAAAAAAAAAGAAGCAATAACAGGAGAAAGCTTATTGGGTGACTCGTTTAATTTCCTGAAAATTGGCTGCATGATAAATAAACGATATTTTCGGTATTAATTTTATTGTTTGACCTGACTTTGAGTGAACAAAAATCCGAGACGATCCACGCGCACAATACTTGGACACTGACGTTCGAATCTGGAAAAAAAGATGTGAAGTCAGCCGGGGTGAAAAAACCACCAAAACATTTCTACCTTGCTGCTAAACAACAATAAAATCCATGGAGCATTCAACGTCAGCGCATCTGTGACATAAGGTGAAATTAGACGAGAAGCTTGCAGCCAAACCGTGTTCTCAGCTCCAATCGAGCTGGCGAAAGAAGCGAAAAGCTGAAAGACGACACAAAAAATTATTGGCTCGCCACACACAAACACACGACCAGCCGCCTACAAGATTAATGGCGCCAAAGAGTTGAATTGAAAATTGACAAAAACTGACGAAAAATAATTTCTTCTCCACGGCCGATATTTTGAAAGATATGAAGCCGAGCCGAAAGACTGAAGCCAAATTCAGAAAAACTGTTGAAATCATGACGATGACGATAAAAAAAAGAGTTCGAGTCGTCAAATTTTGAAAATCCTGAAATTTGCGATCAACAAAAAAAAAAAAGTTGCTCCTCCCCCCCCCCCCCCCCCCCCCGCCCCACAAAATTTTACCACTTCAGAGTTTGATTGAAAACCGCCATCTTCAAAGACAAAATAGGCGCGACGGAATAAAATGTTCAAATTTAGAAGCGTCGGAAAAGTGATGATGAAGCACAGCGAATAGAACCAGATTGGTTTCCAAAGCTGAAGAAGACCAATCAATTATTCGAGAACTCCCCTCTCCTCCCCCGGCTTTTACCCGCTCAAAAGTGTGCGGCAAGAAAATTGTGGTGAATCGATTGAGTGACATCAGAAAAACCATTAAATATTGAATGTAAACCGTGTCGAAATGAATGAAAAAAAAGAAAAAAAGCGGAAATTTCGAATATTTTTCTGAGCTATGACTCTGGAAGAGCGGAGCCAAGAAGCACGTGTCACACGTGTTCTGCGGAAGTCGAAGAACGATGAACGAGTTGAGAAATGTGACGAGATTCTGCAACAAAAAAATTCTTGTATTCACTGAAATTTAGCTGAAAATCGGGCCCCCCTCCCCTTCTCACAATAAAATAGTCAGCGACGAATAATTTGAAGTAGGTCGAGTTGAATTCCTTCCAACTCTTAAGAATCACAATTACGATCAACGAATACACAGAAATTGATAGAAAACCATAGAAGGTTTGGATTATCAGCACAAGCATTTTCGCCCGCCCCGACTCAAACGAAATGAAAGAAAAAGCGTCAAGAGAAAAAAAAAGTGTTTTTTTCTTTGTTTTTCCTTCAAGAAAAAAACAAAAGTAAAGCTTGATCCCCCTTTTTTGAAGGCGGCCAAAATGTTTGTTCGGTCAAGTAGAAAAGCGTGAAATAATTGGCTTAAAGCTTGGCAACTCGCAACATTTTTCAGTTTTTCGGGGTAGAAAGTTCGTGTGTATTTCGTGCCAACGTGATGAAACCTTGTTTCAAAAGCTGGTTTAAGAAGGATTTTCTGAAAAGATTCGAAAACAAGGAAATCAATTTTTCTGACTGAAAATCCATTAAAAAGTCAAAGAATATCAAAATACAAAAAAAAATTTTTAATTAAAATATAAAAATTGTTTTATTTTCTCAGCTTCTTCCTTTGTGAACAAAGATTAATTGACAAGAAAAATGCATCAAAACTTGCTCGTGATATTTTTTGTATAAAAAAAATACATTTTTTACACTTTTTAAATTTATTTTTATAACGAATAAAAAAAATTTCAATCAATAATTCTGACAATTTTCAGATTTTTTCAGCATTTTTCAACAATTTTCAGACGACATCTCGGGAAGCCTCCCGCCCACATTTTTAATTCTATTTTTGGAAATTTTTCAAGCTGGAGATCCTCTGAACATTGGTCAGTTTGGATCAGCTTCGGCACTCTCAAAACGGAATCGACGATTCAAAAAATGTCTAGATTTTTTATCAAATTTTTTTTTCGGAAATTTCCCGCTCTTTCGGCTTTTATTTAGAGCTCGAGATGAGCTCCGGCTCACTCAAAGAGCAGCCAATAATTAATGCATAGGATTTTCCAGATTCCATAGAATTTTCAGACAACTCGAGAAACGCTTTTACATTATTTTGGTTGTGAATCCAAGGAAAACTGAGAAAACTTGCTCGTGATATTTTTTTGTATAAAATCCATATTTTTCAACCTTTTTTCCCGATTTATTTTTACAACGAAAAATAAAAAAATCAAATTAAATTGGTTTTCAGCGTTTATTCAAATAAAAAATAATTTCCAATCGATTTTCGATGATTTCTTCAAAAAAATGATTTATGAGACTTCTGTGAAACTCCAAAGTCTCGGCTGTAAAAAATCGAATCAACTTGCTGAAAATGAATGAAAATCGATAAAAATTGAAATCAATTTAGGAAATGAATGAAACCTGATCGTGAATGAATGAAAATCACTTGAGGACTTTTGAAAAGATATTGTCTGACAGATTTGCGAACCTAAAGGAAAAATTCCAGTTTCAGAGCACAATTTTCGAGCACACAATTTCAGATAATCAAGAGTTTAACAATCAGATGAGGGCGTTTAACCGTTAACAAATTGTTCAATGCACCACAAAAAGCATTTATGAAATCGATTGTTCTTTGTTTGAACCAAAACTCAGAAAAATCCAAAAACGATCCTACCTTGCTGCTGAACAACAATAGAATCCAAGGTGCATTAAGCGTCAACGCATCAGTGACATAGGTGGATATCAAGCGAGAAGCTTCCAACCAAAATGAGTTTTCCAGCCCTAACGAGCTGGCATAAGCAACGATAAGCTGAAATTTGTTGATTTTTTTTTCTTTTTTTTTGGTTTCGAAAATCGAATGAGCAACTCACAACATTGATTGCTCCAAAGAGTTGAACGAGAAATTGACTAAAACTGACGAAAAATAAATTCTTTTCAGCTTTTGATACCGAATGAGACATGAAGGAAAGTCGAAAAAATGAGAAAAAATTCAGAATCAACGTCGACACGATGACGATGATGATAAAAATGAACATTTGGGATGTGATAAAGAAGAAATTCTGAAAAAAAAATTGTTTGCAGACATATTTTTGCTCAGCTTCTTCTCACCACTTCAGAATTCGATTGGTATCCTCCAGCATCGTAAATAAAATAAGCGCGGTGAAACAAAATGTCTCGATTCAAAATTGATGGGAAAACGAAGATAAAAATTAATGAAATGTGCCAAAGTGGACGCCAAATCTGCGAAAAAAAATCGATAAAAAAATTTGTTTTTTTTTCTGTAAAAACCTTGTCAAATGAATATGGCAAATGAATAATTGTGAATCGATTTAATGAAATCAGAAAAATCATTAAATATTGAATGTAAACCGTGTCAAAATGAATGAAAAAAAAGAAAAAAAGCGGAAATTTCGAATATTTTTCTGAGCTATGACTCTGGAAGAGCGGAGCCAAGAAGCACGTGTCACACGTGTTCTGCGGAAGTCGAAGAACGATGAACGAGTTGAGAAATGTGACGAGATTCTGCAACCAAAAAATTCTTGTCATCACTGAAATTTGGCTGAAAATCGGGCCCCCTCCCCTCCTTCTCACAATAAAATAGTCGACGATGAAGAACTTGAAGTAGGTCGAATTATATTCCTTCCAAAGTTTGATAACAACACGAATGATCAAAGTATAAACACCAAACGAGATCAGACCGTACAATATTTGAATATCAAGAGCCGTCATTGCTCTTCTGGTTTCAAGAATTGAGAACACAACACGGAAATTCGGTTTTAAGCTTCTCCACTCAAAACGATGTGCTGATCTGAATTGAAAAGGCGTAAAATAATGTGAAAATGTTTATTATCGGCGTATTTTTTTGTTTTTTTTGTTTTTTTTTCTTTCAATTTAATCTTTCGATTCATTTCATTCACATTGTTTGTTTCAAAAATTTCAGATTTTTTCACGCCTCTGCATCGCATATTTACTTCGCTATAAGCTACACACAGAATTTTCTTGACGCCTGACCTCGAATTCTTTTTTTCCTGTCCTCCTGGCGCCAAAGTTTTTTCGGAGGATCCAGGCGCCAGGAACGACATAAATTCCAACACATTTCAGGCGCCTGAAGTTTTCCTGCCCTTCTGGCGCCAAAAAATGCCTAATAAGTGAGGATTCTTCAAGAAAATGTTTTGAGAAATTCAAAAAATTAAACATTATCAATAGAGCACATTTGCAACATTTGGGGAAACTGTGTGTAGAAGCGATACAAGGAGAGAGAGAGAGAGAGAGAGAGAGAGAGAGAGAGAGAGAGAGAGAGAAATGAATTAAAGAAAAAATCTAAAAAATTTTCTCACTTTTTCAAATTAAAAAAATTGCTCGAGACCTTGGGGAAATTGTAGAAGAAAAAGAATATCGGTTGTACTTCTGAAAAATCTGGTGGCCGAGGTTTTCGGTCGGCGAATAGGCACAATATTTTTTTGTTGTGCTTGCTGATTTTCAGCTTATGACTTTTTCTCGAATCTTGTTTATAAATAAACAACCACAAAAAATGCACCACATTTTGTGAGGATGTTTTGATGTTTCAGAAAATCTGAAAATTTCCCTCACTTCCTGAAGGAAATCAATAAAAGTCAAATTTACTTCCCGCCTCCGTTCTTCCTTTGCATGCTTGATTAGAGTTAGAGTGTAAGGATCCCGGAGGAGTTGGAATAGTTCCAGCAGTTCCAGTCTCCTTTTCTGTGGCTCATTAAAGCCTGGAATATGCACTGGAACGACTGAAACATTTCCAGACATCTTACGAGAAGAAGAATTTCAGCATTTTTCGTCACAATCGCGATTTCTTCTTTAAAAGTGCAAACAGCTTTATGTCTGAAATTACTGTAAATCATTATTTGATGTGTATTGAAACGGCAACATTGCTTTCTTCTTTCTTTTTTTAAAGATTTTTTGTTGCGTTTTTTTCGAATGCACTTTTAAATCGAGTTTCAGTTCAACGAGCTGAGATTATTTCTGAGAATTTTCAGACAAAACAAAGAAGAAGAAACCAATTATCATGTGTTTCAGAGGAGGAATGAAGTCTGGTTTATCGAAAGAAAGAAAAAAGACGAAAAGCTGAGATCAATTTAATGGGGGACGAATTTATTCGAGAAGTTGGATTACGATTTTCTGGGATTTTGATTGGGATACAGTAACCCAATAACCTGCAGATCTAAACTGTGGAGAGAGCTCACCCCTCCCTTCCCTTTTAAAAAAAACAAAGTTGAGGAAAAAAAGCTGAAAAACGTGGAAAATGAAGCTCGTTTTTGTATTGGCACGCCTACAGTAACCCAATAACCTGCAGATCTAAATTGGGTAGAGAAGCAATTAAGAAAGGAAAGAAAACGAGAAGCCTAGTCTCCCCAAAGGAAAAGCCATTCATTAATTAAAAAATTAGGTTTTTCAAAGGAAGCTAAAAACAGAATTGAATTATTTTCATCGAATTTAATAACTCGGAAATCAGAAATCTGAAATTTAAAATCCGACATCTGGAATCGGAAATCTGTAATTCAAATTTGGAAATCTGAAATCTGTAATCTGAAATTGGAAATTTGAAATTCAATTTTGGAAATCTGAAATTAAGAAGTCTGAAATCAGGAATCTGAAATCGGAAAACCGAAATTTGAAACTCGAATTTGGAAATCTGAAATCTGTAATCTGAAGTCTGAAGTTAAAAAGTCTGAAATCTGAAATCCGAAGCCTGCAATCTGAAATCTGAAATTAAAAAATCTCAATTATCAAATCTGAAACCTGAAATTTGGAATTTGGAATTGAATACTAACGTTGACCAGTAATAATATTTTATGATAACAATAAAGTACACAACTTTTCTTTAAAAGCAAAAAATAATTGAAATATTTAATTAAAAACATCGAGAATCAACCAAAGAATGATGCAGCTTGGGAAAATAATGGAACTTGATAATTAGTTGGTTGAATGCCAAATGCTTGTCCAACAGAAGCTGCGCCTCTACAATTAATTCGGTTCTCGAAAATTCTCGAAATTAGCGAAAAAAAAGAAGAAACCGATAAAAAGCGTTGGCGCCATTCGTAAAAAGATCGGCTCCTTGCCGGCCCAATTCTGACAGCTCATTGTTCCGATGATCCGTCGGGTGAGGAGCCAACGCGTGACCGTGATCAATCGGCACTTCACGCGGCCCAGTCGGCCTTGAGAATCGTCCAACCGATGTTGGCTGCGAACCAGGCTCGGGAATGTTCGGCTCCTCGCTATCGATCGGTTTTTTAGTGACGGTTGAGCCGAAAATCTCGTCGAGTTCCGAATTGTTCAGATCCTTGATTTCAGTCAACGACGGCGGAGCTGATCTACACTGAAAAGTCACCAAAAGTTCTCCTTCTTCGTCTTTCTTTTTTGTCATTAATTTCAAAAAAAAAAAAAAAAAAAAAAACTCACTGAAACTTGAATTGAAAACAATGAAAGAAAATTAAAAAAAAAGAAAATGACGATTGACATCGACGCAAAATGTGAAAATAGGAAGGGAAGCGAGCGCCAAGAAATATTCATTCTATAAGCTTTTGAACAGGAAATTGTGTGAGAGAAAAATAAGACAAAGAGGCGCAGAGAGAGAGAGAGAGAGAGAGAGAGAGAGAGAAAATCAATTAATCGAATTCTCCTCCCCTTCTTTCCTTCCTTTTTCTTCTTCTTTTTCCATATTAAAACACTTTTTTTTCGTGGTTTATACCAGTCTTCGGCTTCTTCTTCTTCTTTTTTTATTTACCAATTAAATTGTTTTCTTACAACTTTTTTACAATTATATTTTCTAGTTTTTTTTTTTGTCTTTTATAACGATTTTCCCGATTTTCGTCTTTGCTGTACTTTTTCTTACACACACAACAATCAATCAGTCAATCAATCAATCAATCAATCGATATTTGATGGTCTTGCCTCATCCATATACTACAATGAAGCGCAAGATCATCAACCTTCTCCCTCCACCTCCCCCCTTTTTCTCGTCCCGTTTTTTTTAACTTTTAATTCCATTTGACATGTGACCTTGGTTTATAAGGATTAACAAAAGAAAACGAAAGCCAATGGATTTTTCGTCAAAAAGCAGAGCAGACAAAATCTGTCTTGGCTGAAAAACCGACATCTCTTCCAGAATCGCTGGTCGGAAGAAACTGGAAAAATGCTTGAAACACACTGTTAAACTGGCAGGAAGCAGGAACTCTGGGAAAGAAATTTTTCAGGTGAAGAAGCTTGAAAAGAAATCTCGCTGTGAAGAAAAAAAAGAAGCAAATTTTGTTCCAGCAAAAGAAGAATGTAAAGTTGATTCTTTTTTTGCTGTAGTTTGTAGTGTGTTGATAAAGCCGATGACGTCATTGAAAAATGCCCGACTTGTTTACGGGGCAATTTTTGAAGAAAAAAAAAAAGAAAAAGAAAAGAAAGAAGAAGACGAAAAATGTTTCTTTCCTTTCCCTCCCCCGTTGTCTCCCTCACTCATTCTGCAATTGGGAATTCATTCCATCATTGGTCTGCATATTATTTTCTCGAATCGTCATCTCCAATCCGACAACACCAAAGATCATTTTGCATTAAAATTGGATTTTGATGAATGAGAAGTAAAAAAAGCGGTGGCTGAATTGTTTCGAAGCCCTATCGATTTCTCACCCGAAACAATTGGGATGTTCAAACAGAAATGTTTTTTTTTTTTTTTGGCTAAAGATCAGATGGTTTCCTTCATAGTTATTGACTTCAACCATCATAAAACAAAAAATCGAGGTGGATTTTAACAAACAACAAATTGAAGACGAGAAGGGAGAGAGAGAGAGAGAGACCGAGAGAAAAACTCTTCGTTTTGCTCTGTGAAAAAGTTCACAAACAAAACAAAAAAAATGGAAAAAAAAAACATTTTTGATGCTGTAATCGCCTGCTTTCTCTGTCCTCGGGCGGTTTTTTTCGGTCTTTGCACTTCTTTTCCATCCATCTCTCTCTCTCTCTCTCTCTCTCTCTCTCTCTCTCTCTCTCTCTCTCTCTCTCTCTCTCTCTCTCTGTGTATCTCTTTGCCTCTAATCTCTCTCTCTCGAAAATTGTTGCCTTCACTCATTTTTTTGCGACAAAATGTCGCCGCTTCATGAAGCAACGTTGGCATGTGTTGTGCTTCTCCCTCGACTGGTCAAAACACACATTTTTCGATTCAGAAGACGCAGAAGACGCAGAAGAAGAGATTTCCTTTTATTGTGAGCACATCTCCCTCTCCCTCTCGTGCTCTCTTGCTCGTGCTCAAAGATTTTGAAAACTTTTTGGTTTTTGTTTGTTTTTTTTTTGGGGTTTTAACGAAAAATATTTATATTTGTTTACAGATTTTGATTAGAAAAAAGCTGAAAATATTTTTAAGTGAAATAATAATCACATTTTGTCATGCTCTGGCTTCATTTTGTCTTTACCACCAAAACTTTTCATTTTTTTTTCTTCTTTTTTGATGGTTCATTTCTTCCTTTCTTCACCTCCTCCTGCTCCACCTCCTCCTGCTCCACCTCCTCCTGCTCCACCTCCTCCTGCTCCACCTCCACCTCCTCCTCCTTCTCAATTTGTGTCTTCTCTCAAAAGTTGTCCACACATAAATCCCAATTAAATAAGACTGATGGTCAAATATAAATAAAAATTTAATGTAGAATTGCATTTTTTTTCTACAACATCGACACCAAACATCAGAAACTATCTGCGGCTTCGTTATGGCACAGAGAGAAAGAGAGAGAGAGAGAGAGGACAGATGAAAACTCTGGGTACTTTTACGAGAATCCCCCGACCCTTTTTATGGTCTCACCGAGAAGTGTTTCATTTCGGTCGCCAATAATTAATGAGTCCAGCTTATGCGGGATCAAAAGCGCAGATTTCACTTACCCAGACGGTTTATAAAAAAGAAAAAAACACCAGGAAGGAATCGAACCCACTATGAACCCCTTTCGACCGATCAACGGCTGAAAATGTTGACGATGAAAGGTTTGAAATTGAGAACGAGAAAAAGCTCATGCTTCTCGCTCCTTCCGGGTAAGTGAGACTTGCTCTTTTGATTCTGTGCTCGTAAAAACCACTTCCTTTGTTAATATGTTTTTTTCTGCTGTAATTATTTTGGCTTCTGCCATGAGAAAATAAATTTTTAGCCGAAAACTTTTCGAAAACCTAAAAAATTCTTCTGATTGATTTAATTTCTCGTCTCCTTCATTTTTTAGCCAATTTTGAAGAAAAAGACGACGCGAAACTTTTTTTTTTTTTTTTTTTTGAATTTTCTCATCTTTTTTTTTTCTTTGAGCTTCATCTTCTTCTACTTTCTTCTTCATTTTTTTTTTGAGTGAATTGAAGATATGAAATTCGTTGCTTCCTCTCTTTCTTCCTAGGTTTTCTTGCATCAAAGCACAAAAACAAAAAGGGCATTTATTGTAGCTGCTCAAAAAGTTTCAGAAAATGATTCAGAAACGAAACTCCAAAAAATTAAAACCAAAAAATGATTGATTACGATAAAAGCTCCGCCCAATTTTCACGTGACTTGATACTCTTGACCAATCGCGTGGTTTCTCGTTGACGTCGTTTTGTTGATTCTTTCTCTGACACTCTCTCTCTCTCTCTCTCTCTCTCTCTCTTTCCACACTTTTCGGCGGCGGCGACGACGACCTCTACTTATTCGCCGCAGTCGTTGTCGTCGCGTACAAAATTGAACGCTCACACGCGACACCTCTCTCTCTCTCTCTCTCTGTTTTTTTCGCTGTCTCGCCGTCTCGCTTCGTCTTCTTCTTCTCATCGCTGGCCGATGTCGATCAATCGTCGCAACGCTTTTTTTCTCTGAACACTCTTCGTGTTCGACGACGCCTCACTTGAGTGACGGAATTTGTATTACGTTTCTCTCTCTCTCTCTCTCTCTCTCTTTTTCTCTCTCTAGATTCTATCAAAATAACCAAAACCGTTTTCAGAAGCAACAGAGAGAGAGAGAGAGAGAGAGAAATGCTAAAGTGCTCAGCACAACTTTTTTCTATTCCTAAAAAAATGTTTTCTATTCATCTGCATAATTTTCTTTCTCTCTCTCTCTCTCTCTCTCTCTCCACCCTCCTTTCTATCATTTTTTTAAAATTTTTTTTTTGGGTTTTGGTTGTTCTTTGCGTCGTTGAACATTTGATTATGACTATTCAGAATTTTTATCAGAAATTAATTATTTCTTCCAAGATTTGACTTCTTCAACAACAAAAAAATTGTTTGATTTTAAAAAAAAGTGGCGAAAAAAAAGAAAAAAGTTTCACTCAAAGTTCAAATTGACATTTTTCTTCTCTCAATTTATTGATTGATATTTGTATTCAAAGTCAATATGTATTATACCCTGGCAAAGGGAAAATGTTAGAACATTTTTGTTTAAAAATAACTTAAATTTCAAATTAAAAATATTTTTTATTATTGAATAATAAATTAATTAAAAAAAATTTTTTTTTTTGCCCATTTTTTGTTCGATTCTGTGTCTCCTTCTGCTTCAATGATGTTTCTAGAATAATTTGGCGATTTTCTGTTGATTTTTACTTATCTTTTTTTATTTTTTTATCAAACAACTGAAAAATGATATCAAATATTTTTATCCAATCTTTCTCTTCTCTCTCTCTCTCTAAAAATTATCACTAAACAACACTTTTTTTGGTCGGCAATTCAACTACTCCCTCTCTCTCTCTCTCTCTCTCTCTCTCATTAATGACCACAATATTTTGCGCCAAATAATTCGATCGATTTGTGTCTTCAATTCAATTCAATTCACGTTTCGTTGACGCGCTTATCATCTTTTCATTTCTTCTTCTTCTTCTTCTTCATTCACAATTAATTATCGATTTTTTTCCATTTTGATTTTGATTTTGATTTTGATTTAAAAAGACACAATTTCTTCTCCTCTCCCTGTTTTGATTGGGGGACAATTGACGCTCAGACTTTTTTTCTTTTTCATTCTTTTTTATTCGATGATTTCTCTCCTAATCCGACCGACATTGAGATAATCTTTGACCGTTGTTTTTATTTCAAACTCTAAATCGGATTCTTCATTCATCTTTTCTTCTTTTATCGTTGATGAAAGAAGCTTCTGGCTTCATGAAAGTTTTTTTTTGTTTTTTTTTAATTTAAAAAAAATTGTTTTTTTTTTGTCCGAAATTTAAATTTTCTATTTTTATTTCTTTTCTTTTTTTTTTTGTTTTGTTTTGTCCTATTTTCTCATTATTCGACATTTTTACAATAAGCGACACCAACTGTTAAGAAAATGTTGCGTTTTCCACTTGGCGTTGTTGAGTTGAGCGCGTTTTTCACTTTTTCCAACCCCTCCCCCCCTCGACATCGTCATTGACAATCAATTTTTGGGGATGTTTCGTGATACTTTGAACTTGTCAGACAATAAGATCATCAATGAATCGAGGCATCAAAAACTCTCTCCTCGCCCTCCTTCTTCATTTTGAACTTTCGTCTTAGGTTTATCACTATGGTGACAAGTTACAGTAATCTCTGATTGAATAATTCATTATTCATGCTTCATACATTGATTTAAGCCTTCCCTCCCAACCCCCAACCCCCCCCCCCCTCCTCTTCGTCGTCGTTTTTTTTCTTTCTTTTTTCATCTGTCTTTTTTCGAGATTCTAAGAATTGCTAATTTTGCTCTCGTCTTTTTCAATTTAAAAAAAAAATTATTTTGCTCATTAACAAGCCATTCTTTGGAGAAATAAAATGTTGCATGACGCGCAACACTATTAAATCCCCTCTCTCTCTCTCTTTCTCTCTCTCTCTCTCTCTCTCTCTCTCTCTCTCTCTCTCTCTCTCTCTAACTCTAACTCTGTGTGTATGTGTCCGATTAAAGCCCTTTTATCTTCGGCTTCTCCGTCTCCCTTTCCTTAAATAAAAAGCAACAATCATTTTTCAGCTAGGTTCAAATAAGAGGATTCGATTGCTGAGGGTGGAACCCTCGAATCATCAGACGAATAAGCATCATCAAAAGAAACCAAGAAAAATGGATGATACAAATCGAAAAAGGTGAGTCGATGGGATGGCGGGGGATTCAGTTGGATGAGGAAAAAAAAAAGAAGAAGATGCATAATTTATTCGAGATGCAAATCGTTTTCAAGAAGAAAAAATATCTGGAGGGGGAGGAATGGAGGCCCCTCATTAGTTATAGTACCGTATACCACTTTTTCCGATCCGATTAAATAAAACGAAGAGCGATGCGACTTCCGTTTCAATTATTAACATAGACGATGGTGAAGAAGAAGAAGAAGCTGATTCCCCGTCCACCACACATTTCCTTCCCCCCTCCCCTTCCTTCCCCCGTTTCCATCGTTAATTTGTCGTTTTTTGTTTGCAACTTTCACAACTTTATTTTCCTTCCAGAAACATGGAGCGTCGACGTGAAACATCTCGCTATGCGGCACGTGATCGTCGCGGCAAAGAAGCCGACATCTTTGGTGATCTTCGCGACGTTGTTCCGATTGTCGAAGAAGGCACCGTAACACATCTGGACCGTATCGCATTGTTGCGTGTCGCATCGACAGTGTGTCGCTTGAGGAAGACAGCGGGCAATGGTAAGAAGGGTTTTTCTGGAGAGTTTTGTTGTGAGGCGTTGACGACGCTTCTCGGCTTCAAGATTGAGTTGATAGAAGAAGCCGTAAGGGCGAGTTTTCTTTGTGTCGGACTAAAATGATTTTTGGGATTTAGATTTTCAGAGATAATTTTTTTTGAGAAATCAAAGTTTATTTTTACTGAAATTTAATGTCTGAAAATGATTCGAGGAAATCGCCTTCTATTTTCTATAATCGCATTTCGTATTCCATAATTTCATCATCCGAGTTTTACCAAAAAACCGATTTCAGCAACAAAATTCAATGAATATTTCATTTCTTTTCCTCTATGACAGGAAACGTAATGGGATGAAAATAGAAGCAAACTTTGACGACGGGTGTTAAATTCCAGCTTCATGACGACGAAAATCTTGTCGCCATCCCCCGCCCCCTCTTTTCTTGGTCACATTTTGACTTTTGGTTTTTGTGAGGCAAAATCCTAGAAGTTGGAAGAGGCAGAATTTCAGATGTTTTGGAAATTCGGAAAACTTGAAAAAAACTGGAAAAAGTACCAAAAAATCTAAAAGTCTTTGAGATTCCTAGGAATCAGAGTACTGAAAATTGTTCTCAAAGCTTCCAGAAAAAAGCCTGCAAAAAAGAAAAAGAAGTTCCACATCGATTTTTGCAGTTCTCGAAAATGAGTTGGACACTGAAAAGAAGTGTGATGTGTGGAAAGAAGACACCATAACTGAATGCCTTGATGGCTTCTTGATCATTGCTGACTCGGATTCGACGATTCTATATGTCACCGAAAGTGTCGCAATTTATTTGGGCTTGACACAGGTGAGCCAGTGAGCCAGAAAAAAGCATAAATATGTGCTCCCAACTAATTACAGACGGATTTGACTGGAAGAACACTGAAAGATTTTCTACATCCGAACGACTATGATGAAATGGTCAAAATGTCAGGTAAATGGGAAAAAAACGAGAAAATATTGATTGATTTTCTCCCCTTTAAATCACGAATATTTTCAGCCGAATTGCATAAGCCAAAAACTGAAAGCGACGATGAAGATAATGGAGTAAACGTTGTATTCAGAATGAAGACAGTCATCAGCCCCCGTGGTCGTTGTCTAAATCTGAAAAGTGCTCTTTTCAAGGTAATGAAAAATCAATTAATTAAACTGCCTATCAATGAGTTGATACTCAGCGAAATCATTAAAAAAAATCATTTTTTTTTGTTTTGTTTTCAGCCAGTTTCATTTTTGGTTCACTCAAAGGTTTCATCAGGTGGACATGTTCTTCTAATGCAAGGCATCACAATTCCAGCCGGTCAAGGAACAATAAATGCAAATGCTTCATCATTAACAAAAGTATTGATTGATTTCTTGAGAATTTGAAGATGGGAAAGAACAATTTTCAGTACACCGACACACCAACCGGTGCATTCATGACGCGTCACACGTGCGATATGAGAATCTCATTCGTCTCGGATCGTTTCAATTACATATTGAGAAGCGAACTGAAATCATTGATGGGCACAAGCTTCTATGATCTTGTTCATCCAGCTGATGTGGCGATTGTTGCCAAATCAATGAAGGAGCTGTTCACAAAAGGACACATTCGAACACCGTATTATCGATTGATTGCAGCCAACAATACGTTGGCGTGGGTTCAAACTGAAGCCACAACAATTTCACACACGACAAAAGGGCAAAAAGGCCAATATGTGATATGTATTCATTATGTTCTAGGGTAAGAATTCACGAAGAATCCATAAAAAATCTTTAAAAAACAAAAATAATTTCAGAATCCAAGGAGCCGACGAATCACTGATTGTGTGCACCGACAATAAGCCAGCCGGAATGCAAGTCGACATCAAGAAAGAAATCGATGATACTCGAGATTACATCGGACGTCAACCGGAAATTATTGATTGTGTCGATTTCACACCGTTGATTGGAAACGAGGATTCGTTTGATTGCGAATCGCTTCGACCGATTCCCGAGCCGCCGAAAATCACGGCTGATATGGGTGAGTAGTTTTTTGTGGTTGAAAAGTGGAGAAAAAATGAGATGGTGGAGAAATTATTTTTTGGCCAACAAAATGTCTGAAAATCATTGCTCCTATCCTAGGAATTTATTCTGTAACTGATGAATATGAGCAACGCGTTTATGGTGTCGTCTCATCACGTAAACGATCACGATTATTCTTATCAAACGATGATTCTGAAAATGATGAATCCGATGATAATGATAACACTGATGGTAGTGATGATGATGATGCTGCTGCTGATGTTGATAATGACGATGATGACGATGATGACGTCATGTCAGAAACTGATTCAATAGAAGATAGCGGATTGGCCCCAGAATTCGATGTCAATCTGAATCCATTGGATTCTCTTGACATTGATTTTGAATTTTATCGGCCTGAAAGACTTGATGACAACGGAGAGGAGAACGAAGAGAAAAAAGAAGAAGCTGAGGTATCATCATCAACACATCATGTGCTTCAATCATCCCTCCGTTGTCTTCAAGTCTTTGCCTCTTTCATTTTTAATCAATCGATAATTGTGGGCTTCCCTTCCCCTTCTTCCCGCTTTTACCCTTTTTGTCTGAAGTTGAAAATCGTGAAAATTCTGAAGAGGCAAATCAAAACCAAATTCGAATGATTTTTCAGGAACGCGTAAAAACAGCTTCGATGATGTTCTACAGTGGCTTTTCCGAGACCAGCCGAGCAGTCCGCCACCGACGCGGTATCGATCGTTGGAACGATCGGAACGATCAACGACACGATTCGCTTCGTCGAATGACGATCCCTCTTTGGCCTCGGCCCAATTCATGGATTCGTCATCTCGTTCCTCGCGCTCGAAATTCGTCATCGGCTCAACTATCTCATCACCACAATCGACGTCGGCGTCAACATCGGCCAGCTCGTCAGTCTACGGACGACGAGCGCAAAGTCAAGGAAGCGGACGAAACTCATCGCAGGCGATCACCTTCTCGCCACTCGTCGATGGCATCTCTCAATGCGGTATTAACAGTCCCCCAAGTGTCGGATCTTGCCAAATGCAATACGGAGACAATCGATCAGTGGTCGGCCTCACCGGTTCGACCGATACGACACGACGCTTTTCCGCCGTTCAAGCATCAGATTCTATCGATGTGCCGTCCGCTGGATTGTCAACACCAACGGCAGCCAACAACGCCGATATGTTCGCCGCTTTGTCTTCTGCCAATTCTAACGCTGCCCTCACAACGAACTGCATTCCGACTGAATCCATAGCTCCATATCAACCAATCATTTGTGGTAAGAAAACAGAATTTCGATCCCTGATCTCATTGCGAAAAACCAACTTTTTCAGACGATCTTCAATGGGAAGAGCCTGATTTGTCGGGTCTTGCTCCATTTGTTGACACGTGCGATATGCTCCAAATTGATGATACTCTACCGCCCGAACTTCAGGCTCTCTACGATTTGCCTGATTTCACGCCAGCCGCTCCGTCGGTGCCAGCCGCTCGCGCAGTCTTCATTGATGTAACGCGACGAGCCGATGATAGAAAACCATGTGTCAACTCTGAACTCGCGAATTTTCAGAGCGCAAAATGCAGTCCACCGGCGAAACGAATGCTGACATCTGAACTCACAATGGACTTCAGCAATTCGTTCAACAATCCGTATCAACAACAATCGGAGCCGCAATTTCAGTCCGACATTTTCTGGCAGCAAAATCAGCAGCAGCAGCAATATTCAGCATTTCAGACTCGAACCTAATTTCAGATTTTGTCACTCAAAAGTATTTTTTTCACACTCAAATTACATATTTTAATCTTTTTTTTTTCTCTCTCTCTCGCTCTCTCTCTCCCTCTCTTTTCTCTATTTCTCTCTCTCTCTCTCTCTTTGTTTTCCCAACGTTTTTTTATCACATTCTATGTACTCTCTAAAATTGGTCACTCTCTCAGTTAGCTTATATGTATGATGTACAATATTCAATTAGACAACAAGAAATCTAGTAGCAGAAAACAAAAAATCGTGATACAAACCGAACGTTTTTTTTTTGAGTTAAAGGCGCAGAACACAAAAAATCCAATTGGTCTCGCCTATGATTTTATTTTATTGTCTCTCTTCCCCCCTCTCACTCTCTTCCCCGAATTTTAGCAGCAATTTTTGTTGTTTTTGTTGTTTTTTCCCCTCAACCGCCCCCTCCCCCCCGCCCGCCCTTCAATCACTCATCGATTCGTTTGTTAGATTTTTGAAAAAACGTAGTATAAAACGTGTGAAATTCCGTTGTTCAGTGGTTTCTTCTTTTTTTTTTTTTTCTTTTTTTTTTTTTGGCAGTCAAAAATTATCGGCCCCACACCCACCCCCACACCCACCCCCAGTCCCCATTTTTATTTTCTTCTATTTTCCATGTATGAAAATAACATTTAAATTTTTTTTATATGCAAATGTAGAGAATTTATATGTATATTTTAATCGATATTTGTAGTCTGAAATTCTGAAATTATCTCCCCTCACCCCTCCCGTTCTTGTTTTTTTAATTTGAGAATCTGGATCTTCCATAGTTTTTTTTTATTTCACTGAAATCGCAATCTTTTCATGATAAACAAGACAATCAATAAGGTTTTTAAATAAATTTTGTTCATTCCAATTGATTGAGGAACGCGGAGACCCGAAAACGGGCTGCACACTTGTAGTTTGTAGCCTGGCAGACCCGAAAACAGGCTGCACACTTGTAGTTTGTAGCCTAGCAGACCCGAAAACGGGCTGCACACTTGTAGTTTGTAGCCTGGCAGACCTGAAAATGGGCTACACCCTTGCAGTTTGTAGTCTAGCAGACGCGAAAACGGCCTGCACACTTGTAGTTTGTAGTCTAGCAGACCCAAAAACGGGCTGCACACTTGTAGTTTGTAGCCTAGCAAACCTGAAAACGGGCTGCACACTTGTAGTTTGTAGCCTAGCAGACCTGAAAATGGGCTACACCCTTGCAGTTTGTAGTCTAGCAGACGCGAAAACGGCCTGCACACTTGTAGTTTGTAGCCTAGCAGACCCAAAAACGGGCTGCACACTTGTAGTTTGTAGCCTAGCAGACCTGAAAATGGGCTACACACTTGCAGTTTGTAGTCTAGCAGACGCGAAAACGGCCTGCACACTTGTAGTTTGTAGCCTAGCAGACCCAAAAAAGGATTGCACACTTGTAGTTTGTAGCCTAGCAGACCTGAAAATGGGCTACACCCTTGCAGTTTGTAGTTTGTAGTCCAGCAGACCAGTAAACGGGTTGCACACTTGTTGTTTGCAGCCTAGCAGACCCGAAAACAGTTTGCACACCTGTTGTAGTTTGTAGTTTGTAGTCCAGTAAACGAGGGGGGAAGAAGCTCGAAAAAGAGCGAACAAAAATCATTGGGTCTCTTTTCTTTCTGAAGAGAGAGAGAGAGAGAGAGAGAGAGAAGGAAAAGCTAAGAAGAAGAATAATTCGAATTCAATATTATAATTAAACTCCATTTTTAGTTTTTCTTTTTTTTTGTGTGTGTGCTAATGTCAGTAAACTCATGAAGCCTGAACAACCAGGCTGAGCCTGAGCTATTTAATGTAATTATAGAAAAAATAAGAAGAAGACGAAGAAGAAGAAAAGCAACGATGTTGAGGATGACATTGGCGACGATGGATAGCGCATTTTACTCAGAAAAAAGAAGAAGAAGAAATGTAGATTATAATGAAGAGAGAAGAAGCCCCACCAACGACGATGCGAGGATACGGATGGCGGTGGAGACGATGTACATACATAGCTTGGAACATCAGAAAAACCCCCACCAGAAAATTCCTCAAATTCCCTTCTTTTTCTTTTTTTCTCTCTCTCTCTCCTTCTCTCTCTCTCTCTCCCTCTCCCTCTCCCTCTCTCTCTCTCTCTTTCTTTTTTCTCGTCGTTGATGTGCCTTGAATGATGTTGGTGGTTGGTGAAAAAAAGGGGGGAGACGAAACGAAAAATGCACAAGCACAAGCACACAAAAAATGTGGATAAAAAGCGGGGGGGGGGAAAGGGAGAATGGAGACGACGCCTGTGTTGTGTGTGTGTGTCGATGACGGCGGACAAAAAAATCGATGAAGTCGTCGTCGAGCGCAGAGAAAACACCGAAATAGGAGAAAAGAGCACACGCCCATAGAAGAGAAAGAGTTGTTGGCTCCACCCTCGTTTTTCTTTCTCTCTGCGCTTCTCTGTCTCTCCGTTTTATCTGCCACAGCAGCTCCGTGGTGAGCCCCCATTTCTACGTTTTTCTTTCTTCTGTTTTCTGTCTGTTTTATTCAGTCAAATTCTTCATCAAAAATGGCCGACGCTGCGGTAGGTTTTTTCTTCTTCTTCTTCTTCTTCTTGCTCCTTTTTGATCAGGCTGAAAATGAGCCGGACAAACTCGTCGAAACTGAATCCGTTGATCGCCCGCCCACTCACCCGTTGAAATTGAGCGAAAAAGAAAAATGAGGAAAAGTGCAGAATTGGCTGAAAATCGGCCTCAGCTTCTAATTTTGATTCTTCTTGCCGCCGCTGGTTGCGAATACGTTTTTGGGCAGCGAAGAAACGTTTAAAACTCCACTTAAAATTTCGCAATGCAGTACAATTTTTGCTTTGAGCTTCTCCTTTCATTCCTTCTCCACCCCCTCCTCCCCCCCTTCTCCTTCACCTCCTCCTTCTTTTCCTCGTTTCGCCTTTTCCTTTTTCGTATACTTTTGGTGCCTCCTCACAAAGCAAAAATGGATTTTTTGGCCATTTCGGCGTGACATGAAAAAGGGATGAAAAAGTTGTGAGGGGTGGAGGAAAAGGGGGGGAGACTCGAGACGAGCCGAGCTTTTACAGCCTGAAAAATAAACGGAGCACCTTGCAAGGAAGAAGCTCAATAAATCTCTACTCACGTTTTTTTCCAGAAAAATGCTCTTAGCTCAATCTTCGACAAGACCAAAGATGTGCTTTCAACAGCGGCTGACGCGACAAAAGGATACGCGTCGCAAGCTCAACACGCCATCGGAAAAATCATTCCAGGCGGCAATCAGGAATCCGATCCGGTTCGTTTTTCTCAATTCAGCCCATTCGGCGTCTTCTTTTTCTCCTTCCTCGTTTCGTCAAAGTAGAAAGGTCAAACTTGTTGAAAAGAGAGAAAGAGCCGCCGCGAGACACGTCAAACTCGTCTTACTCTCCGAGCTCATGATGATGACTAAATTGCAGAATGCGGCCGTCGCTGCTGCTCAAGCAGCATCTGGACAGACTGGAGATGTGAATGCTGCTGCTCCACCAGCGCAATAAATATAAATTCTCTCTCTCTCTCTTTCTCTCTCTCTCTCTCTCTCTCTCCCTATCCTTTTCTTATTTTCTCTGGCTGTTTTTATTTATATATGCATCACTTATCCATTAATTTCAATTCCCTTTTCCACCGTCTCTCTCTCTCTCCCTCTCTCTTTTCAGTCCTTCAAAAAAAAAGCCCTGTTTTTCTTCCTCGTTTTTTTTTTGAATTTCGGACCACCCAAAAAAAAAGTCTCATCTTTTTTCATTTCATAAATTGTAGAATTTCGAATAGATTTCTGTCTAGATATTGATTTTTCAAACAAAATACCCCATTTCTGTCCCCACCCCGACCCTTCTTGCCCCCTGACTTCCAATTTTTTTGAAAAAAATATTTGGTGCCAATTTGCATTATTAAATTTAATTCTATTATTTATTGATTTTCTAAAAACTTTTTCATTTGAGTTAAAGAAAAGTCTTCTTCTCTCTCTCTCTCTCTCTCTCTCTCTCTCTCTCATTCAGTTTTAATATTTCATCGCCACCTCTGCCCCACGCCCCTTCCAACTTTAAGAAATAAAATATTTTTTAGCATTTTTCTTATTTTTTTTCTTGCTTCTCTTAAAATTCAGAGAAATCTTCATTTATAAAATAAGAGATCCTGAAAAAATTGCACAAAAATTGACAAAAAGACAAAAAATTAGACGGGGGGGGGGGGGGGAGGAGGAAGGTTAAAAACAAGGGAGGAGGGTGGGCGGGATTCAGAATAAAATCGCTGAGAGGGGGGGGGGAGGAAGGCAAGTGAGGGAAGAAGGCACAAATTATATTCACAAGTTATATACGTATTTTTGGCTGTAACGAAGAGAGGCGGGGAGGCGGAGAGCCGAAGGGAAGGAGGGGGGTGGGGGAGGCGGCAAGAAAGAAAGAGAAAAAAGACAATGACTAGAAGTTGATGAAAAAACGCAAAAGGGGCAAGAATTACAGATAAAGCAAGAAATCACACTTGAGGGGCAACAATTTTTAAGGCAAAACAAAAGAAATACGTAAGGCAACGAGGGAATTATCTAAAAATCACTATAATTATCACCGGTTTTTTTAAAGAACAAAAACAAAAAAAAAAGAGAGGGAGAAGGAGGAAGAAGCTTAAGGCTCTTGAAGAACCTTTTGTGGTTGACGCGTCTTTCGTCGGCTTGATCCACTTATTGGGATGTTGCTGTTGGTTGAAGGTGACAGCGATGATGATGTGGCTGGCGGTGGCGTCGATGAGGACGAGCTGAAATTCGATTTTGATTTTTTTGTTGACGTCATTTCGGCGGCGCCTCCCGTCAAAACCTCGATGATGATGGTGTTCCGATGCTTCCACTTGATTCGGACGATTGAATGCTGATCGCTGATGTTGTCGACGACGTTTGAGCGAATGAGAGAAGGGTTGGTGAGGAGATGTTGAGAAATTGCAACGGATTCGCAAAATGATCAGCCTTTTTGGGACGAGAAAATGATTGGTTTTTTGCTTGAAAAAATGGCTTTTACTCACTGTCAGCTTAAGATATTGTTGGACGTTTCGATATTTGACATGATTATTATTGAAAAGACCATTCGCTGCTTTTGCTGCCGCAATATTTTTGTTATTTCTAGAAAAAAAATTATTTTTTTTTGTAAAATTTCAACAAAAAAAAAAATCGCATTTTACATCAATTTTTGCTCATTTTTACGCCACTCTCGAATGCTGCTCTCGGCCACGTTGAATTTTCGTCCAGCTGCTCGATTTCCATGAAGTTTTGCGTACTCAATAATGTCCAGCTTATCCTCCACTGAATACTGCAAGCATCGGGAAAATAATGAGGGGGTTTTTCGACTTTTTTTTTTCTCGACCCACTTTAAGCGTCCGATTGAATTGTTGTGCTGCCAGTGGTTGCTCGCTGTAGGTGCTTGATCGTCGCTTTCGTGACTTTCTCATCATCAACGCTTCTGTCAACGTTGCGTCAGCAGCGTCTTTGATCATCATCGTCGTCTGCGGCTCGATCATCGACGACGAGATTCCAGCTTCTGACAGCATTTCAGTTCGGCCTCTGCAATGATTTTCGCTGCCAACAACTTTGCGGTGTGACGTACAAAAATGAGGTAAAAGTTTGCAAAAATAAAACGCTTTTTTAATGAAAATCGACGAGCGACGAAATAAAAAGCACACGCGACGTGATCACAAAATTCTCTTCTCAAAGCTCCAAATTGTTGCTCTCCTTCTCTCCCTCTCTCTCTCTCTCTCTCTCTCTCTCTCTCTCTCTCTCTCTCTTTCACGCACCCACAATGAGAATTTGAATTTTATTTAAAAAAATGTTAATTAATGAATAAAAAAACAAAAATTTCAAGCGCGCGCCCGACGCCTACGCGCTGATAGCCAGCGAAAGCCAAAACTAAAAGCGAGAGAATGGAGAATTGAGACGACCGACGGTTGACAAAAAAAAGATAAGGAATTCTAACCAAAATCGTGGCGATAGAAGCAATTTTCCGGCTTGTGAGAAACAGTGCGGCGGAGACCCGCCGCTGGAAAAAAATTGGAGAGGAAGGGGCGAGAAGTGAGAGGGAGCAATCTGTATCGAATTATTGAACACAAAAAAAAAATGTCACGCTGCGCAGCGCAGCAGCACCGTTTAACTTTTCTCTCTCTCTCTCTCTCTCTCTCTCGTTTCTCTCTCACCCTCTCTTCCCTATTCAAAACCATAAAACATTGATAAAATGATTATGTGTGTAAATGTATATGCTTATTGATGGTGCCTCGATACAAAGGATCGTTTTTGCATTATATGAAAAAAAAAAGGAGGGGAAGGAGGAGAAAAGGGGTAGTGGGAAAGACGGGGAGCGAAGAGGCCAGAGGGGGGTGAGGAGGGCGCACCAACATCATTCTACATATTCTGCCTCCCGCGCAAGTCAGAGAGAGAGAGAGAGAGAGAGAGAGAGTGAGCGCATACACACAACACTCTCTCAAAAAAAATAAAAATGATTCGATATGGTAATCGATTATTATTTCTTTCTTTTTTTTTGCCAGCCTTGCCAGCGGCTCGAAAATTGTGCGTGCAACACACACACACAAAAATCGTATCAGTTCCCACAAAGAATTTGTCGTTGCGCAAAAGGATGGCGGCAGCGGGGGAAAAGGGGGGGGGGGGCAGCACAATGATCACAGTGCCAAGCACTTTCCACACCGGCACACACGTCGACGGAGATTTTTTTTCAGTGCCAATCAACTAACAACAACAACAATCGGAAAAAAATCAATCAATCGATACATCGATTCTCTTGATCAACGACGAATGCGGAAAATTTCCGATTTTTCAAAAAATTCTCGCTGATGGAGAAAACAAAAAATAAAATTAATGATCGTGTGCACGGGGGAAGAGCATGATGAAAAACAAGTTGAAATGCCGGGAGGAAGAAGCGGCTAGCCCCGAGCAGGATTCAAGAAGGATGAAGAAGAGAAGGAGACAAAGTAGGAGGAGGAGGAGGAGGAGAAGGAGGAGGAGGAGGAGGAGGAGGTGTACCTCGAGTCAATTGCGTCGTCTTTTCTGCACATTGCGCTGAAAATAATATTACACTGGCCCCCCTCCCCGAGAGTGTATTATTTTGTGAAGCTCTCGCGCGCGCGCGCGCGCGCACGCGCCCCTAGGCGCGCAAACGAGAGAAAGAAAAAAAAGAAGAAATCCCATCCATTATTGTTTGGAAGAGGCGAACCGCTATAATAATGCTATTTTGCCATTGCTCTCTCTCTCTCTCTCTCTCTCTCTCTCGGAAAAGAAGACCCAACTCTCGGGAATGAGTGAGGAGTCGGCTCTTCGTCGTCGTCAGCGGCTGTGTGTGTATGTGTCGCCATTAGGATCGACCGCAGTCTTCATCGGCTGGCGATGAAGCAGCAACTGTTCTCGTGTTTTGAAATTGTGAGATAATGAAGAGAGAGAGAGAGAGAGAGAGAGAGAGAGAGAGAGAGAGAGAAGATCATCGTTTCAAATAGATCGACAGATGAAAACGCGCGCGCGCACACACACTCTTCTGACACAAAAACACATGATGCGCATGAAAAATAGCTTGGGAACCTTTGATATTTTCAGAAAAAACAAAATTCAAGAAAAAAAGTGTGAAAAAAAAAGGCTTTTTGAAAGCGAAAAGTGATAAAGTTGAAATTTTTTATCTCATTTTAAACCAAAAACCTCCGCCTCGTCTAATTCAAATTTAAAATTACACTTTTTCTTCTTCTTCGTCTTCTTTTTTTCGCAATTATTCGCGCACCGCCGCTCCGTTGTCGTCGGTCGGTCAACGATGAATCACAAATTTAAATTTTTTGCACAAAAAGAGCACAACACACAGAGAGAACAGGAGAGAGAGAGAGAGAGAGAGAGAGATGAAGCCATCTTTGTGTATACTTTGATTTCATTTTTTGGCTCACATCCCAATTAACTCATGAAAACCGCACACAGCCGAGCCCTTACAAAGAATAAATGTTCTTAACTGTTCAAATGTCATTGAAGCTTCTCTCTCTCTCTCTCTCTCTCTCTCTCTCTCTCTCTCTCTCTCTCTCTCTCTCTCTCTCTCTCTCTCTCTCTCTCTCTGTCTCTCTGCCAAAATCAAGGAGAAGAAGAAGAAGAATGAAAAGCAGAAGACAAAACAAAAAAAAAAGAAACAATAAAATTAAACCGAAAAAAAGATGAGAGAAAACGAGAAATAAAAACCTTTTTCATCTTCTTTTCCTCTCTTCATCTGAATTCACATTTTATTTAGGCGATTTCGGTTCGTTTGGCTCGACGAGCATTTCAAATCTCGAAATTCTTTCGTTTTTTTTTTCCTTTTTTTTTTGTATTCTCCGCCTTCCTCCCCCTCTCTTTTCTTCTTGAAAAGTAAAATTAAAGAAAAACGCGTCTTTTTTTGCTCTTCTCTTCCAACAAAAAAGGAAAAAATGCTCTTTTTCTCTCTCTCTCTCTCTTTGTGATATACAAAATTTGATGGAAATAAAGTGAAGA
This sequence comes from Caenorhabditis drosophilae, assembly GCA_963572285.1. Lineage (NCBI taxonomy): Eukaryota > Metazoa > Nematoda > Chromadorea > Rhabditida > Rhabditidae > Caenorhabditis > Caenorhabditis drosophilae. The sequence goes on along the minus strand of OY751564.1, from coordinate 2,070,722 downwards.
ACGGAAGGATACGTTATGGTAATTGGAAGAACGGAACGGGGAACGGGGGGAAAGAAAAATAAATGGTTTTATGGTTCATTTTTGTGTATAAATAAATTTTGCGCGAGCGAGACCTCCTCCCATCCTCCTCCTTCTTCTCTCCGTGGCCCGCCTTTCCTACTACTCCCGACCCAACACGACACAAATTAGACGAAGGAACGAGGCGCTGCGTTGTTTCAAACATCGACAAGGGGGAAATGAAATACATGTTAAGAGAGAGAGAGAGAGAGAGAGAGAGAGAGAGAGAGAGAGAGAATCATGAAAAATCGACAGGAGATGCAGAGAACTAGAAATATAAACTAAAAAATCTGAGCGTATTTTTGTCTCTTCTCGTTTGGAAGAAGAATAAGCGAGGCGTCAATTGCGCGCGTAGAAGAGGAAAAGCATAGTTGAAGCTCTTCTTCTTCTTCTTCTTCTTCTTCTTCGTTGTGTCAACTAAAATCAAAAAAAAAAAAAAAAAGCGGAGGGGGGATTGGGGCTGGAGAAAACCAAAAATATACATTTTCTCGATATTTTCATGCCGCCCACGAAACAAGAAAAACGTGTGGTGCGACGACAGTCGTCGATTGGGCTCAATTTCCTTCATCTCGCTCTCTATTCGATCGACAGTCTCTTCACTGTGCATTCTCTGCTGCTAATTGCCCACCATTTTTCTTCGTGCTCCGCCCCCCCCCCCCATCGAAATGAGGGAACCAGAAATTGTTGCTGGATGGTTGATGGAAGACATGAAAAATGGTGTCAAGTTTGTTAGAAGAAAAAAAAATATTTTAAAAATTAATAAAAACAAAAAAAAAATTTTTTTTTTTTTGAATTTTAGTTTGGTAAAACCAATGGGAACACACACAATGAAATTAAATTTAAAAAAAAAACAGGTTTTTTTGCTTATCAAGTTGCAAAACAGTTTCAAAGCAATAATTACGAAAAACAACATAAATCGTTTTTTTGTTTGACACACAAAAAAAATAAACAACAAAGAACCCCCCCCCCCCTTTAATTCCTCCTCACCCTTTTTTCCTTATTTCTCCTTCTAGTTTTAAATCATTTTTTTTCTTCAAATTTTATTCAACTTCTTGCAACGAAATGATTACTGTAGGAGGAAATATTTCCCTCATTAAATTGTGTGATGTAAACATGCCCTACTGATAAAAAAAAATCAATATGATTTTTTGCTCCAGTTTTTAATTTAAGCTATTTTCTATGCATCAACAATTTTTCAATAGAGCGTGGTTACAACACGGTGATTGTTCGACAACATTTCAGCAAAAAAAAATGGGAACAAAAATAATGCGCATTGAAAAAATATGAAAATAAATGCAAAAATTACAGCCACCACCCGAACGAAATTAGTTGTAAAGTAAAAGAGACGCAGAAATTGCGCAAAAACAACAAAGATTGAGTCATTTTGTCGATATTGTTTTTATCACTTTTTTTTCATTTTTTCTTCTTCTAGGAAAAAAAAACAAAACGATGAGTTTCTTTTGATTTATTACAAAAAATGCACAACTTATTATGGATTTTTTAATTGTTTTTACGATTTTTAAGAAATCAAAATTTTTAAAAGAAGAAGGAAAAGCATCAAACAATTTGTCATCAAACCTAGCAGACTCGCATTGCAGTTGATGAGCCGTTTTTTTTATTTCCTTGTTTTGATTTTTTTCCATCTTTTCGAATTGTAAAAAGTTTGCAACACCTGTGAAGTTATTTGTCGATTTTTGAAAATTACGTGTTTCTATTGGTTTTTTTCTGATTTTGCAGTAGAGCGTTGTTGCAATATTTTCAACAACAACAAATTATATTATAAAGTTTTTTTATTTAAAATCATGTTTTTAGCATACACTTTTTTAAATTTCTACAACTCTTTGCCATTCTTTTTTCTCAATTTCCCCGTATTGAATAGAAGTTATCGTACTTGCCAATCTAAAAATTCAAATTTCGACAAAATCTTACTAGAAATATTCAAACTCTTACTTTTTCCATAAACCATGTTTACTTTTAAGCGTTGGAATCACCAGTTTCTCACTTATTTGATTTTTTGAATCTTCGTAAAGAATATTCGACACTGGTCCGACGAGTGCAGCAGTTCCAGACACAAAACATTCATGAACTCGATTTTCTTTTATTGCTCGTGTCAGTTGATCCATGGTGAAATCCTTGATAGTGACTTGAATATCATTCCATTCTTGAACAAGATCAATAACTGATTCTCGCGTCACTCCAGGCAATAAAAGACCCGATTCGACTGGAGCTGTAATCAGCTCGAGCTCATTTTGCTCGTTCGTCCAGAGTACAAAAATGTTCATGGCTCCTGCTTCAGTTACCTGTGTTTTTATCATATTTAAAAATCTTTAAAAAAAAATAAAAATTACAAATTTCTCTTTTCCACTCAACCAAAGCACTTGATCACAATCTTTACTTGCTGCTCTTCTGAAAAAAATTGATTCTTCGTTTTATTTTCAATTTTTTAAAGACAAACTGAGCCACCCAAATTGTTGGAGCATAATTTCCGCCAATTTTATACTGTCCAACACCACCGGGCCATGATCGAACATACTCTGGATCGGCAAGAAGAGTCAAACCCTACAAATTTATTGATTTTTCTCATTTGATAGAATTTTGTTCTTCTTTCACCTTCTCATAATTAAAATAATCGCCAGCCAATGTTCCAAAACATGCCCATTTGGCTTGTGTCGTTTCAGCAACGCGAATCTGTCCTTCGGTGGCGAATAGCATTGGTCGAAGATAAAGTGCCGCCTCTTTTGATTGCGGAATAATTTCAGATTCTAATCGAATAAATTCATCAAGCAAAAGAAGTGTTTGATTAACATCAAAATCAGGTAAACATAATCGTCGAGCGCTTCTCCTCATTCTCTCAATATTTTTTTCCGGTCGAAATAAGCGAAACTAAAATGTTCACCATATTTTTTTTAAATTTTGGTTAGTTTTCAAACTTTTCCATCAACTCCATGATAAGCTTTCATCCCTTCGAAAAGCTCGATTCCATAATGAAGCGCCTGAAAGTTTATTTGGATTAGAAAAAGAAAAAAACAAAGTAAACTTCAATTACCTTTGCAGCCGGATGAATTTGGAAATTTTGAAATGGTTGAAATTCGGGTGGAAACCAACCATTCTTTTTGTTCCAATCAATATTGATCATAAAACTTGTAAAATACTTGCCAAATCCGATTTTTTCAGGCTGAAAACACCAAAATTTAGTTACATTGAAGTCAAATTGAACTCAATTTGATGACGTCACTTGGAATCCGTTGCTTTTTTTGGGTTTTATGAAAAATCGCGTCTTTATGATAGAATATTGAAGAATTTCTTTTGAGTTGTAGCCATCTAAAATCCAAAAATTTTTAAATGTAAAAAATTCAAGAAGAAAAACGTACCTGAATTGAGAACTGAGCTGAAGTTTGGGTTGCATTTATTGCTCTTTTAATGAATAATCGTTCACTTATTTCAAAGACATTTCTAAGGAAATCCACGCGTTTTACGTGACCTTTCACGCATTTTTCAAGGAAAAACAATTAATTTAAATTTAAGAATCGTTTGCCAACACAATTTATTTATCAATCAATATATGAAAACAAATTAATAGCTTTTAAAATAATAATTCTGAAAATTAACTTTTGATGGATTGAAGAATAATTTTCGTTGAAAAAATGCAGATGAGCGTCCAAACGGAACATTGCTGAAACAATTGAGATAAATTAAAGAGGAAAAATAATTCAAAAAAATTTGAAATCAAATTTTTGTTAAAAATAATTTGAAAAATTGTTAAAGCTGACACCGCCCGTCTGCTTTTATTGCAGTAGAGCGATGTTGCTCTTTTTGTGGAAAAGTATGTGTTAGTTTGAATTTAAAATTAATTTTATTTATGAAATTTGTTATTCTGAAGCATAAAATTAATTAGAAAAGGAAGCTTAAGCGTTTTTTATTTATTTTTCTGCCTTCTAACATTAAAAAAAATAGAAAAATTAATCTAAAAAACCAAATTTTGGTTAAAAGTATTAAAACCAACTTTTTATCATCAATCATGTCAAAAACTCGTTGACCATTGATCACATCGAAAAATGTGAAAACAATCGCGAAGAGCACACAAATACGGAGCAAAGTGAAGCTCATTGTTGCCAAAAAATGCCCAATAAAAATCGGTTTACCCAACAATTTTCGCCTCGAAGTTTGAAAAGAATGTGGAAAATGCTGAAAAACACGTCATCGAACATGAAAAAAAAGGACAAAATAATTTTGAGGTTTGAGAGTTCGGGGAGTTTTTGTGTCTAAAATTGTGGGGACTTTATCGATTTTTTTTTGTTTTTTTTTTGTTTTGAATGCGGCACAGTTTTGTTTTATTTTGTCATTTTTTTAAAATTTATTTTAGAGCGGAACACTTTTTAAAAAATCACATTACAAGCCAATTTTTTTTTATTATCACAGGTCAATTTTCCTAGACAAGAAATAGCTATTCAAAATGAGAGACGCAGACGATGATACCACAAAAACCGCGACGCGCCAAAGTTGTCTGCGTCTCTTGTTCGTGGACTGAAATTTTGATTTCTCGAATAAATTAAAACAAAAATATTTGAGTTCTGTATAAAATTCAAGCAGCATGATGACAAAAAGCAAGCAAGAAAAAAGAATATTGATTAAAAATATTTTTCTTTCCAGCTTTTCGAAAAAATAAAAAAAAAAGAAAGGGGGGGGAGGAGGAAGGAATGTGGGGGTGGTAGAATAGAATAATTGGCACAAAAAAAAGAAGGTTTCCTCAATTGACCTGAGTTGTGAAAAATTGTAAATAACGTTGTTTTTATTTTTCTCTCCCCCTCTCTCTCTCCCTCTCTCTCTCTCTCTCTCTCTCTCTCTCTCTCTCTCTCTCTCTCTCTCTCTCTCTCTCTCTCTCTCTGTGTGTGTGTTTTCTAGTTTTTTTGTCGGAATCTAATAATAAAACACAAAAATGTTTTGCACTATTTTTATTTTGTAGATTTTTTTTCCAAAAAAGAAGCCAAATTTGAATTTTCTTCCAACTTTTTTTTCTGCTATTTAAATCAATTTCTGTTTTTTTTTATTTTTGGTTGGAATATTTTATTTATTTGAAAATATTTACAAAATAATTCAGCTTAAACAACAAAAACTTCGATATTATTAATATTTTGGATTGATTGGTTTGATGGTTGTGATGAGTTTTGAATAAGATTTGATAATAATTGTCCGCTGAAAATTTTTTTTTTTTAAATTGTTTTTTTTTTTTTTTAAATTTAAAAAACCTTGTAATATAATGCATTTTAATGCTTGTCAATCGATCATTGCATGGCTGATTGCGACTGGCAAAAATCGATGGGCAAAAGAATTCACTGAAAATCAATAATCATCGAGAAGGTCAAAAAAAAACCACGGAAGGAAACTTCCTTTACCGTAGCGCCCACAAATTGAAACAAAGCCAGGAGATGAGACAAGAAATGCCAAAAATGATATACAACGTCTCACGATAATCGTTGAGCTGGGCTAAAATTGTGACGGTGGCGACGGTGTTGTGACGTCGTCGATCGATGAGCTGATGAGTCTGTGCACAATTTTTGTTTTTGTTTCGTCGGTCTGAAATTCTCAACGAAGTGAATTAACGCAGAGCAAAAAAAGAGCCGAGAAAAAATCATTGAGGAAGATTTTTTTTTGTTTTGTTTTTTTTTTTTTTCAATCCCCTCCCCTTCATCTTCATGCCTCTTGATCTTGCTCTGCTTTTGTTCCATCCACCACCCTCTTCTTCTCAAAACATAACAAAAAATACTTCGATGGGGGAGAACAAAAAATAATGGAACGAAGGGTGGAAAACAGGGATCCGGAATTCCAATGGTGTAAAGTTTCATGATGGAATTTTAAAAAAGAAAATTACTAAAAATAATCATCATCGATCGTATATCTTATAGCTGGACAAAATTGAAAGAGAGAAAGAGAGAGAGAGATAGGGAGAGAGAGATAGAGAGAGATAGAGAGAGAGAGAGAGAGAGAGAGAGAGAGAGAGAGAAAATCGAGAGAGAGAGAGAGAGAAAAAGAGAGTGAATGAAAGATAAAAACACATAGAGAGAGAGAGAGAGAGAGAGGGAGAGAGAGAGAGGGAGAGAGAGAGAGGGAGAGAGAGAGATAAGAGAGAGAGAGAGAGAGAGAGAGAGAGAGAGAGAGGAGAGAGAGAGATAGAGAGAGAGAGAGAGAAAGAGAGTGAATGAGAGAGAAAAACCGAGAAAGAGGAAAAGAGTGAATGAAAGATAAAGACACATAAAAAGAGAGAGAGAGAGAGAGAGAAAATACTTTTCTGTTTATTCCTGAAAATATTTTCGGATGGTCTCAGAAGCCAAAAAGGCACCCAAACTTTAATTATTTATTGATGGAAAAAGATCGTCTTCAATTTATCAAGAATTGTTCCTCTTTTTTCTCCTCATTTTTCAATTTTTTCTTCAAATTTTTTTGTTGTATTTTTTCCGAATCGAAAAAAAGGCGAAAAATGTCAAAATAAATCAGAAAAACAATGAGGAAGAGAAGGAATAAGAAGAAGAAGAAGAAGAAGGAGAAGAACTTCCTTCCATCCATCAAAATTAGGTTACCAAATCGTTTAGGAATCTTCCCCTCCCTGCTCCATCCAAAACCGAAAGAAGAAAAAAACGTGGAATGGAAAATGAGAAAAACGTTGAGGTAAAAATAAAAGAAAATCAATACCGGGGGAAAAGCGAAGGGGGGGGGGTTGTTTCCCCCGGCTTTTCCCCCCCTTTCAAAAGTTTATATTTAAGCACATATAAATATTTGACTTCAATGACGAAAAGGAAGGAAATGCGGAATGGAAAAAAAATAAAAAACGGAAAATGTGTGAAGGGGGGGAAGCAGCGCGTGAAAAACTGAGAGAGAGAGAGAGAGAGATAAACTATATTGCCGTGGGGGGAGGAAAAAGAAAGCGGGAGGGGGGAAGGAGAAGCTCCTTGAACAGATGAGAATTGAATTTTTTGAAGACGAGGAAGAAGAAGAAGAAGAAGAGGATTACTATGGAAAAATCCTCCCCCCCCCCCTTTCCTCCCCTTCCCCCTCATCCTTCTGGACCCCGTTTTTTTGTTGTTGTTTTTGTTGTTGTTGTGCCCCTTCTCATTTTCCTTTGATGTTTTGTCGTTTTACAGCAGTAAAATGGTGTGCTCTTTGATATTGGTTTCAGTTATTATTTTTTTGCTCTCTCTCTCTCTCGCTAGCTCGCTCAGACAGGTGAGAGAAATTGATTTCTCTTTTCTTCGTCAGCTTCTTCTTCTTTTTTTCTGTTTTTTTTTTTTGGAAAATTCATTATTTATTTCATAAAAACCCGAACAATTATTTTTTTAAACTCGTTGAAATGTATTTACAAAGAGAGAGAGAGAGAGAAAAGAGAATTATACAAGACTATTCTGAGCTTGTTGGTGCTCATTTTGTTTCCATATTTGATGATTTTCTTTTTGCTCTCTGATATGCCGATAGTAAGCCAATGACAATAAGCACCACCAAATTTCGCATGATCCTGAAAAAATCGATAAATGAACAGATTTTTTTTCTTTTGGGTTTCCACTAAATCTGACACCTGCTGTTCCCATCATACAACTGAGAACAATACTTGACGGAAGAAGCATTCGACCACCAAGGCCGAGTGACATTAAAACTGGAAAAAAAAATTTTTTTTGTTGTTATTTTTCTGTTTTTGAAAAATTGGATTTTATTGATTTCTCACCAATGATTGATGATATTGATATGATAATAAATGAAAATTGCCAAAAAATGTGCGGAAGAACAAGCAGCGGCTTCTTCTTCTGTGATCCAAGGTAGAGAAGAGCAGCAGAGAGAAGGCACGTCACGCAGACTGGAAAAAGAGATATGAATTATTGATTTTTCTTTTTGAAAATTTGAGGTGAAAAAAAAATGCATTTTTTTATTTCACTTTTTTAAACTTTCTAGAATTTATTTGGTCTGATATTTTCAAAAAAAAAACATTTAAAGGTTTGGAAAAATGTCTTACACGGAAATTAACGAAGGAAAAGCTTAGATATCATCCTTAAAAAATTTGAACCTTCTAAATAAAATAATTTTTGGAAGGTCTTGGAACGATAAAAAGCTTGGAGTTTGTTACCCAAAAATTACTTATGATTTATTCCTTATCTTAAAGGAGCATTCATTTTGTTTCGAAGAAGGGTCTTGAAACAATAATGCGATCTACGAGATTTTGATAAACAACAAAAAAATAATTAATTTCTATTTTTTAAAGGAGCATTCGTTTCGGAAGAATGGTCTCGAAACGATGAGAAAAAATTGATACACAAAAAGAAACCCATGAATTAGTTTCTACATTTTAAAGGAGCATTCATTTCCGAAAAATGGTCTTAAAACGACAACACGAAATACGAGATTTTTTGATGCATAAAAAAACGAATTTTAAAGGAGCCTTCGATTTTCAAACAAATGGTCTTGAAACGACGAAAAAATTCTGGGAAATTGAGTAAAGTGAAAAAGAAAACGAACGAGAAACATGTAAACCGAAAAAAAACCATCCACCACCATCAAAAAATCCCAAAAAATAGAAATAAGTTCCGTTCATCGTGAGCAAATCGGGCGATTGAATCAATAAAACAAGGGCGAAAAAAACCTGAATTTTCTCTCATCACCAAAAAAATCGGTAACGAAATCCGCCCACCTCGATGCACAAAATCAAATGAACCGAATGTGAAATACTCAGAAGGCCGCATAGGCACATTTCCTGGAAATTTTTTATTGATTTTTTTCAAAAAAAATTTTTTTTTCTTTGGCTCCGTCGACATGTTTCATTTTTTTTTTTGGACAATTCAACCAATATTTATGAAGAGGAGAGGCTTCAGCTTCTCTTTGGTTATTATAAAATGAGTGGTGTGCACTCTTTTGCTCGTCGTTCTTTTTTTTTTTGGTCGAACAAAAAATGCAAAGGAATAAAAAAAGTGAAAAACGTAGAGAAAAAAATGAAAAAATGAAATTTTTTTTTTTGAGATGACGTAAAATATGCAAATTTCCTAGACAATTGAAAACGACGACGAAGACAACAGCAGCAGCAGCATCAGCAGCTCGTCGACCAAAATTAAAACGCGGGAAAGGTTTGACAATCAGCGCCACACATTCGCCTTCACATGGCAAAAGCTTGTGAGAATTTTGGAGGAAAAGCGACGCATTTTTTGATCATCAACCTCATCGAAGTTGGCGTCGGTTTCTGGTCTGTCGCGAAGCCGTCTCTCGGTGAAATTTTGGAGGAAAGAAAATGGGGCGAGCGGCATAGTTTGATGAACAATGAGCGAAAACCGGGAAAAGTAATCCGCAGAAAAAATAATTAGAAAAATTACAAAAATTGAGCAAGTTTCAATTTTGTCTGCTCGAGACTCGCTCGCCGCATGAAATGAATGAAGAGAGAAATTTGGAGACGAAAATTCAAGACACAGAAAAGAGGAGGAATTAAATTAAATTGTCAATTTTCGGAGAAAAAACTCGGGGTTTTTTTCCGGGTGGAAAAAAAAACATTTTTCTTTTTTCGTTGTTTTGTTTTAAGGAAAAAGCGGAGTCGTCAGTCGTCGATGCTCATAAAAATTGATGGATACGCGTATTAAAGAGACATTTGGTTGTCTAGAAAACAAAAAATTTGATATTTTTTTTTTGAGATTAGTCGAATTTTTAATAAAATAATCTTTGGAAGGAAAAAAAGAAGCGTTTTCCGCCCTTCTCGTTTTTTCTTGAAATTAAACCCACCTTGGCGTCGAACAAAAATAATTTACTCCGAAAACGAGCGACTGTTCGTCGCGTCACCGAGTAGCTTCGTTGTTCGGCTCGTTTTTGTCGATGTCTCTTCTTCTGAAAGTCTTGATTGTAATTAGGAAATTTCGGTTTTAAGCTCTAAATTTGCTTTTTTTTTTGTTTTTTGAGAATTTTTACATTTTGCCAATAAATTCTGTCCATTTTGTTTTCAACTTGCCAAACCTTTAACCCTGAACCGCCGCCTTTTTTTCTTCCTGAATTGAATTTTCAATTTTTTCAAACAAAATGTTTTATGAGAAAAAATCAATAAAAAAAAGAAATTTTTTGAATAAAAAAATAAAAAAATAAAACGCGATTTATATTTGGATTCTTCTCAATTTTCAATTCGCTGGCTCAATGCTTTAGATAATTGTGAAAATGTGCTCCAATCGTCTTTTTTCCCTTTTTTTTTTGAACAATTAATCCCAGCATCAAATTTGAAGGGAAAAAAACGCCGAGATTTTTCTGGATTCAAAAATTATTTCAATTTAAACGAGCAATTTCTTTCAAATACAATAAAACAGAGAGAGAGAGAGAGAGAGAGAGAGAGAGAGAGAGAGAGAGAGAAAGAGAAATTGAGCACTTTTCCTTTTCCTTTCAGCAGAATTTTCTCATAACTTTGTATTCAAAGTGAAGGAAACTCTCTTATCATTTCCAAAAAAGCAATGAGCAGCAGCAGCCCATGGTCCACTTAGGTGAAGCCTCAAAAATGTGTTTTTGCCAAATTCAAAAATCGTTAGATCAGAGCTCAAAAGCCACGATAATTGAAAATATTTGTGCAATTAAATTATGGCTGAGTATCAAGGTTGATACTCAGCCAAATGGATTTTATGGAAAATCAGAAAATCGGAAATTAGTCAGCTGGTAAAGTTTCAAATAGTTTTCAAGCATCTTCAAAGAAAAAATAACTGATGAAATAAAAATTATGAATTTTTGTTTTTTTTTGTTTTTTTAGAAAAAAAATGTAAAGTGTTGACTAATTTTGAGAGCTCTTTTCGGCTCTTTACTAATTGTCAATTTGACCGCTGCTTAAAAATCGAGGGGGTTTTTTTCGCATTTAAATTCTCTCATTATTTCCCTGAAAATTTAAAACAAGCAAAAAAGCACTCACTAAACACACACACACACACACACACGTGTGCGCTCACTTACACTCACGCTCACACACAAACCGTGCCACCAACCTTGATAATAACTCGCGACGACGTTGAAACTGCCAGCGGCTCCGAGTGATGCCTTTGTTTTCTTCTCGACGACAATAAACTTCGAAGCTCACTTCGGCTCATCTCTTCAGGTAGGTTTGACCGCATTTCGAACGAAGAGGAAGAAAAAATCGGGGGTTGTTGGACAATATTTTCTCCTTCCACCTCTCCTCCTCCTCCTCCTCCTCCTCCTCCACCTCTTCCTTGACGTCTCCACTCGTCGGGGCTCACCAACTCAATTTAATATTCTTTTCAACGGCCGAGCAAGAAGGAAAGGAGAATGAAAAAAGTTTTGAACAAAGAAAGAAAAATGTGGTAAAAAGTCAAGAACCGTCGGATATTTCATTGAAGTTCTTGAAATAGAAAAAGACGAGGAGACAATTTTCAGAAGACCTGCCCCCCCCCCATGTCTCTTTTCAACGCTGAAAATATGCATAATTGAGAGAAGTTCGATATCAAAACGCTGAGCTTTTCCTGGAAAAAATTCAATGACAATTTTAACTGGAATAATTCCATGAATAAACGTAGGACGATGGAGAAGAAGAAGAAGAAGAAGCAGAGGGAAAACGGGGGGGGGGGGAGCCTTCATGAAAATTATATGGCCAATGACATATCGAGCTCATGAAGCTCCAAATAATTATAGCTTTTCTGACATAAACGGAAACAAAAAAAAATAAAGAAAACATGAGTTTTAATGGGTTTTTGACTGATCATCATCACCTGCCTCCTCTTGAAATATTGTAGCTCAATTAATGTCTGATAGCAGAAGAAGCTTTTCCTTGTTGAAGGCAGATGAAGGAAGCAGGAAGTGAAAAATTTTGCAAAATGCACCAAAAAATCGATAAACTAGGAAATAAAACAACAAAATGTTCTTCCTTGTCGATGATACTCGAAATAAATTGAGCTGACAACTCTCCAAACAAAGATGTGTTCTAGCATGATATTGGCAAGCTTCATTGCATCGCCATCGGTCTTCGGCTTCCCGTAGTACAGAGAGAGAGAGAGAGAGAGAGAGAGAGAGAGAGAGAGAGAGAGAGAGAGAGAGAGGGGAAAAAACCTAAAGATCAAGAAGAATTTTTGCTCTATTTTATTCAAGCATCATCATCCCATTTCATTTGAATTCTTCAAGAAAAAATAGCGAAGAAGAGATCAGAAGACAAATTGATTCGATCCCAAGAAGCTTCTTGTACAAGAACAAATGTGGGCGGTGATAATGATAATCAACCAAGAAAAAAACCGGTTCAAAAGACAAAAAAGTTAACAATTAATTCTTTTCTTCATTTTCCTATCATTTCAACACACAAATGGAAGAAAAATTTTTTTTTTTTTTTTTTTTTTGTTAAATTAAATTGAAATTTCCCCAATTTTTTACTTTTTTGCATTGGTGATTACGATTTATTTTGATTTTTGCAAGATATTTTTGAAAAAAAAAATCAGGTCCTAATTGGATTTTTAAATGATAACGGGAAAAAAACTGATAACGATGGCGGGTCTTTTTTTTTCGTGGGTGAAAAACGCGCTGGCTGACAGAAATTTGAGGAAAAATAATCAATTTCGGTCAAAAATTTTCTCATTCCAACAACAGCTGAAGAAGGAAGCGAAAAAAATTGTGAAATCAACCCAAAGCTGTTTTTTGCCCAAAAGTCTTGTTGATATCATTGATCAAGACAGTTTGGCGGTCGTTCGATCGGGTCGCAACCTTCGAAATTTGTGAAAAATGACCAAAGCTTCGAACAAAGGTTGGATTTGGTTATTTATTGACGTTTTTTTTTGTTGATTTGTGACACAAAAAAATGCATTTTTTCTTCGTTTACTTTTTGCAATAAAAATTATTGATTTTTTTTTTTTTTTTGTAAGAGAAACAATTTCCACCAGACGCCCCTTCGATTTATGTTTATTTTCCTTGTGAAAGCCTTTGTGACTAAATTTTCTTGCTTTTTTTTAGTTTAAAAGACGAAAAAAAAAACTCATTTTTCACTAAATATTTTGAGCTGCTTCTTCGAAAAAACGAAACCAGGTGGTTTAATGTTTATCCAATGAATGATGCTCTCACGAGGAAGGAGTTGGGGGAGGGAGCGGCGGGGCTCTTAGCTTCAGCTCTTTTCTGATGTTTTGTTTTGAAATTTTTTCTTTTTGAGATTTGATATGTTTCAACATTAATTTATGAATGTTGAGTTTGTGTGCTTTAACATTTGTTTCCTCTCTCTCTCTCTCTCTCTCTCTCTCTATCTCTCTCTCTCTGTCTCTGTCTCTCTCTCTCTCTCTCTCTCTCTGCTTTTCCCTTTTTTCTTTTCCCCCTTTTTTGTTAGTTTTTCTGTTCGTTTTTCTATTAATACTATACTCGTTTTTTTCCACCACATTTTTCTTTTTGTTCTTCTCTCGGGGTTTTTTTTAAATAAAAACGAGAGGCGAAAAGGACAAAAACATTGTTGTTGAAAAGTTCTAGAAAACCCAATTTTATTTTTGCCCCAACTTTCAGACGACCGATCAATCGATAAATTATTGGAAAAGCAGAGAAATAGTAGAAAAATGTCGTCGACGTCATCACAAATCAATTTGTATCCAGTATGCGAAATAAAGGTTGGCGCGAATTTTTTTTTTTTTTTTTTTGAATTTAAATCATTTTTGTTTTGTTTTTGATTTCGATTTCAACAAATTTTAATCTTAAAATTGATCAGTTGTGTTCGCTTCAATTGAAATCACATCAGCCGAACAATGTTGATGTATTCATACCTGTTGGCTGCTTATTCAGTTTTCAGCTTTTTCGATTTCGATTTCGATTTCGATTTTGCATTTCATTTCTCTTCGAAGTCTAAAATTATTGTTCGAAATTTCCAGTTTTCAGTTTTTTTTTTGTGATATTAAAAACAAACAAGGGAACAAACTACTTTTTTGGAGGAAGAAATTGTGAGAGACAAGAGAGAGAGAGAGAGAGAGAGAGAGAGAGAGAGAGAGAGAGAGAGGCAGAGGAACAGTCTGTCTGCGTCTAATAGAATTCATCAAGATTTTTTGTGTTGTTTTTCTGCACACAAAAAACCTGCATTTTTCAGCTTTTCAGAGAATTTTTTTTCTCAATTTTTTTTCTTTGATTTTCTGAAAAATTGGAAATTTCTTGCAAAAAATTGTTCAATTTTTTTCTTTCTTTTTGTTTTGCAGAACACAAATAAAACTGGTTTTTCGAAAAAAAAAGAGGGGAACGCGACCGACGGGGAAACTCATATCAATAAGGCAAAAAAAAACGGGGGGGGGGGGGGGGGTTTTAATTTTTTTTTTCAATTTTCTCATTTTTTCTTGCAATTTTCTTGTTGTCTCTCAATGTTTCAATTTGTTTCGAAATTTTATCACAAAGGAGCTGTTTTTTCGACGTTTTTGATGAAATTTGGCTCAGAGGCAGCCGTGCGGTCTACTTAAAATCTGAAGTTTGATTTTTTTCCTTTTTGGTTCAACCTACGTGAAAACAAATCGATAAAATCTTTAAAGCTTTTTGATATGGTCAAGCCAAAATTTTTCCACAATTTTTTTTCCATTGATGACTTGGATGGATTGGATGACTCAAACGTTTTATCGATTTTTTGCACGTAGTTTGAACCAAAAGTGGAACAAAATTAGACCCAGGGCTACCCCCTCTGGCCCAAATTTCATTTAAAAAAATGTCGAAACACCTCTTTTTTGTCAGATTTTTTTCGAAAAAAAGTGGGGGAAAAAAACGGAAAACGATACGGCGAAATGACCAGTCACAATTTTTATAGTTTTTCTCCACCCCCCCCCCCCCCTCCCCATTTTATTTCGTCTCCGTCTTTCATCTCAACCCCCCAACGTTTTTTCTGAAGAATAAAACAAACAATCAATTAAAAATCGATAAAACAGTCTCCCTCCCCTCTCCCCCCCATCAATCGCCACACGTTTTGGCGATTTTCTCTCTCTCTCCATTTTTTTTTCCGTTCGTTACTTTCATTGTTGCCCTCACTTCCAATCCGCTTCGCCTTGTTTTTTTTCTTCTTTTTTTCTATAATCGCAAATAAAAGTTTTCCAAATTTTTTCGAGTTGAAAAATGTTTAAAATTGACCGTCCGTTTTTCATTTTCAAAATGATTATCAATTGAGTGGCGGCGGCGTGGCCAACTCAATTTGCATAACGAAGAGCTCTCTCTCTCTCTCTCTCTCTCTTTTTTTGTCTTTTCTCTGATTCTCTTGATGTATTTTTCCCTTTTTCTCTCGCTCTCTCTCTCTCTTCTCTTGTCTTTTCTCTGATTTTCTTGTTGTCTCTTTCTCGGTTTCTCGGTTCTCTCTCTCTCTCTCTCTCTCTCTCTCTCTCTCTCTCTCTGTCTTTCGGCGACGAAGACCAAATATTCAAATTGAAAATCGAATAACAACATTGATCCATTGTTTTGGTTAGAATGATTTATTGTATCAAAAGAAGAAGAAGAAAAAAACTTCTCCTCAGCGTCCGAATTTGCATTGTGTTGATTGCCAAATTCACGGATCTCACATCCACATCCCATTCAAATTTATTACCACCACCCTCCCTCGTCTTTCCCCCGTCTTTACTTTCAACTTTTTCTCAGTAGTATTGGTCAGGCATGCTTCAAGAAGTTTTTCAGATTTATGTACAGTACTGGCCATAAATATTAACAATTTTGTTTTTTTTTGAGAACAACTTTTATCACAGGTAACCCCGATCGTTTTGAAAAAGTGACTTTATTATTCATTTTAAGACGTTTTTATCGTATTAAAAGACGTCAAAAATTTTCAGAACGATCGGTTACCTGTGCAAAAGTTATTCTCAAATAACCCAATATTGTTTATATTTATGGCCAGTTCTGTACTCATCAGTTCTAGGCGTTTTCCATCGGCAGAAAAAAAGTGGAGCTTTTGCCTCCACCCCCCCCCCCCCCCCCCCCGCAACTCGTTGCCACCTTCAAACTCTTTTCGATTTTCTCCAAAATGTCGTCCAATCGATTGCCTTGTGTCATCTTCTCATGTTTCTGTCAATTTTATTCCATTAGGCCAGATGCCCCCCGCCCCCTTCGTTTCTCTTTAGTTTCGTCGAGCCACCACCATTTCTGCTCCGCGAAAAGAAAAAGAAAAACGAAATTGAATTTCGCCGCCGTTTTTTGTTTCTTCTTGTTTTCAAAATTGTAACTTTTTTCGAGAATTTTTGGGTGAAAAAAAAATTGAGCCAATTTTAGTCGGATGATGAGAAGAAGCTTAATTCAATTCCCCACTTAATTTTATTTCATGAATCCATCAGCATCATCAGCGTCATCTTTTGTTTCTTGAATTTCCCAAAATAATTAATTATAAGCTTCACCCCTCGTCACTGCCCCCTTTCTCTTTCCATTTCTTGACTGACCACTTCTCCTTCTCCTCCTCCTCCTAGTTCGCGCTCTCTTCTTTTTTGATTTGTTCTCACGGTTTGAGTATTCCACATCAATCATTTTTTTTTTTTTTTTTTTTGGAGAACACTGCATTATCATTCTTCCGCCGCCTGTTAATTCGATAATCGAAATTGTGATTTTTTTCACACCCCGTTCTCATTTATCATTTTTTTTTCGAAAATTAATTTCCCCCGCGCCATGTGCCCCCCCCCCCCCCTTTTTGCAATTTTAATTAATTATTTTCAAAAAATTAAAGATAGAAAATGACTTTTGTTCTTCGTTTTTTTTTCCTTACAAAAACTGGTAAAGTGGTTTCTCTATTTTTCGTCATTTTTAACAAAAAAAACGGCAAAAATGTATAAAGTGGAAGAATGAAAAACAAAATGTTGATTTCTTCCGTTGCTGGCTGCTGCTGGCTGCTGGCTGCTGCTGCTCAAAAATTGCGATTCATTGGAGTCGTCTTTTTTATTACACAAAACCATGAATTGACATGCTCTCTCAACAGAATTGAATGAATCGTCGGTGTTTGATATGATTTTTCTCATCTTTTTTGCTTCTTCCAATTCATTTTTTGTTGTTTTTGTTGTTGTTGCTCTCCTCACTGGAAATGCTTCTGGTGTGAGCTTCTCCCTAATTATTATTATTATTATTATTATTATTATTATTGCCATTCGTCATGTGTTGTTTGAGCACATCACACATCATTTTTATCATTTTATCATTCAATTTTTTGATTTGTTTTTGCTTCTGCAGCTGATCCATCAAAGAATTTTCCGGATCTTCGGAGTTTTTTTAAGCTGAGAATTTGCGGAACTCTTCTAAGCTTACAAAACGTGACCTCGACGGCTTCTCGTATTTCACTGATTTGAATTCACCGCAGAAGCTGCTGGTTTTTTCTCGATTCTTTCTCGTTTTATCACAACTCGAATCTGAAGAAGAAGAAGAACAAAAATCTTTGGGTTTTGATTTATTTTTTGAAATTGTTGATTCGTCGACGGAAGAGGTGTCAATTCTCAGGGTCACCAGCCACAATCCGTTACTCGTTTTTTTTCTCTTTTTCGCGCCTTTTTTCTCTCTCTCTCTCTCTCTCTCACTTCTCTCCTTTTGTCTTCAAAGCTATTTGAATGGCGGCGCCGCCAGATTTTTTGGCGCGATAAATTGTGGTAATGTTTTTTTCAATGCGTCGTTTTTTTTTCTTCTTCTTCTTCGAGAACACCGCTTTATTTTACTTTTTTTTTTGGCTTTTTGATTAAAGTTTAAAATAGGGAAAAGCTGAAGCGTTCGTAGCGCGGCGTCGCCCCGAAAATGTTAAATCGACAAAAAAAAACGAATGCTCTTCAATGAGTTTTTTGTTGCTCAACATTCTCTGGCTCTCTCTCTCTCTCTCTCGCCCTTCTCTTTTTCGTATCCTCGTGTTATTTGGTTGTCTCTCTCTCTCTCTCTCTCTGGTTCGTTCTCTGAGAATGAAACAGAGGGAAGAGACAATGTTTAGAAGGGGGGATTAAGTGGACTTTGGGAGTGTTTGTAGTTGGCTAAAATAAGAGAAGGGTTTCGACATATGGTAAATGAAAAAAACCTCTTTTGTCTGCTTCTCTAAACCGCTCTCTCTCTCTCTCTCTCTCTCTCTCTCTCTCTCTCTCTCTCTCTCTCGGCTCTCTATCATTTTATGTTTCTCTGTGTCTTCTCTCTTTTTTTACTATAATCGAAGATCTCAAAATGTATCAGAAAAAAAAATGAGAAAACATCATTTTTTTCTCCGAATTATGTTGAAGGAGATAAGAATCTTTGCGAAGGAAGAGGGGAGGGAGGGGATCAGCGAACTAATTTGATTAAACTACCGTAATCTAATTAAAAAATTGTTGTTTTGTAGTTGTAATATTCATAGAGATTGATTTGTAGAGGAGATTTTAAGATTTTCTGGTTTAGAAATTCAAATTTTATTGGTTTTTTTTTTCAATTCCGAAACTTTCGAATTTTTCCAGATGCGCACAGAAAATGATGAGAAATTGATGATACGGGTCGATCGCGGTCATCGACCTTTGATTAATTTGAACTCGACGGAAAATCATGTTCAGGTTGGAATCGAAAAATTTTTCTTTTTTTGACAGATTTTTAGCATCGTTTTCAGATTTATGTTCCACTTGACACATCGGTGAATTATCAGCCAACTATTCAAGACATTGGCTTAGGTTATGTGGTCAAATTGCAGCGGATGCAACAACAATACAAAATTACGCTACAACATTTGGTATTGATTTTTAGTTTTTTTTTTTTTTTTTTGATTTTCAGATTTAATTTCTCCATATTTTCAGCATGAAAAAAAGCCAGAATGCGTTGTTTTCGCGTCAAATTCGGTTCACGAACAAGAAATCAAAACGACGGTGAAAGAAGTGAACTCAAAGTTGGCAAATGTAAAATCGGAAAATTCTGAAGAGAAAAAAAACACATTTTTTGTTGTAAATTCAGATGACAATTGCTGGCTCAAATCTCGAAGTGAATGGGGTCTTGAAGGGAAATAATTTGACGTTTGAAAGTACGGTCGGAACAATGCACGTTTACGCAAAAATCACGTGTACCGGTTCTTTGAATTTTCACTCGCAAAATATCGTGCTGTCCACCGAGGCTCTACTCAGCACAGATGTTTTCAAGGTTTTTTCCATTGTCGATGGATGATGCGATCATTGATTTCTCAAATGATTTTAGGCAATTTGTCGTAAACTTCAAATCGATGGACGCATTTTTCCATTAGAAATTGACGACGAAGCCGGTTTGATAAATGACGAGGAGAAGCCGGCG
This sequence comes from Caenorhabditis drosophilae, assembly GCA_963572285.1. NCBI lineage: Eukaryota > Metazoa > Nematoda > Chromadorea > Rhabditida > Rhabditidae > Caenorhabditis > Caenorhabditis drosophilae. Next base: position 2,051,504 of record OY751564.1, on the reverse strand, counting down.
ATGAATGTCGATTTGTCGTGCGGTTTGGTTCATATTGGAGTTGATGGATGTGTTGGAGCATCGAATGAGAAAGAGAAATCAATAAAGAGCGGCGCACGATTGAAAGCGTCGAAGCAGATTATTGCGCCGACACTTCGTTTGAATATTGCTGGCGATTTGGCAAATTACGGAAAGATTTTAGCAAAAGATCGAATTGATTTATCGATTGGTGGATGTTTGATCTCCCTATCTGATGGTTCACTAGACAGCGCCGGAAGAGGTTTTAGCATGACGAAAAAGAAAAGACAAAAAACATAAACCTTGATTTTCAGGCTACACGGCGCTCAAAAAGTTGCGAAGAGTCGACGGTGAAAACGGTTGTGCTCCATCGAGCAGCACGATGCACAACGCAATCCAAAGTCAGAACGCCGAAGCGGTGGCGAACTTGATCGAGAAAGGAATCGATCTGAACGATAAAGTTTCGCGAACAAAAAACTCTGTAAAAACCAAACGATTAACACTTCGACAAACGGCAATCAATGAGTACAAGGAAGCTCGTGAAAAATCGGATCGGAACTCGGTTCGAGCACGGATCACACTAATCAACGCGCTGTTTGAGGCGCATGATTGGAAGCGTGGAAGTATTTCAGCGATTTCGATTGAAGCAGTCATTGCAAGGCATTGCGAAGACACCGCACAATTTTCAGCCAAAAATCTGAAAATAAAGGTTGGTGGTTCGGCAACAGTTGAAAAGGATTCAATTTGGAGCAGCACGTGGGTCGAAATGGATGTCAGATCTCATGTCATTTTTAATGGACAAGTAAGATTTTCAGCCAAATCCACAGTTTTACAAGCATTTTCAGACAAAAACTCGAACTTTGACAATTCACAGCGGAGGAAATGTGATCACTTCTGGTGACGCAATTCTATCATTCGAGATCTTCTGCCGAATCAACTGCGTCAATTTCGATTCGGACGGAATGTGGTGCGCCGGCGAAAGTCTTGCCATTGAAACCATTGGCAACACCATCTTCCAATCCGGATCCTACATCGAAACCGAACGATTAGACATCAATTGTCGCAACATCGGAAACATCGACGGAACACTTCAATTAAACTCGTGCTGGATCCATGTTCGGGCGATGTTGACAATTCAGCAAAATTCGAAAATGTTCATTGAAGACACCGCAAATATTTCGGCGCTTGGATTGCATTTCAATGGATTCTGTCATGTTGGCAATCAGCTGGAACTGATTGTTCAGGATTCGGCGCACTTTTTCGGATCCTCTCGATTGGAGTCGCACATTTTTCAGTTGACATGCAAAGGTTTCTGCACTATCGGCGGATTGATCGCTGTCAACGATTTATCGATCTATGTTCGCCATGAGCTGATCACAATGTCAACTGCCAAACTGTCAGTGGTGAATGATTCGGAACTTACAATTGGCGTCTTCAAAAATGATGCAATGTGGCAAATTGAGAAGAATCTCAAAATGATTGTTGGAGCGATCGAGCAATCAGAAGACGGCACATTATTTGTGAAGTTGTCCATGAATATTTCGATTTATGAGGAATCAATCGAATCATTTGGTGGAAAACTGGTGTCATCTGAAATTCAAATCAAAACTCTTAAAAAATGCACATTTGATGGTTTGATCAGGTGCAATGAAATGCAATTATCGATTCCATACGTTGATCAATCAATAATGACATTGAAAGGTCAAACCGATATTGTTGCCGGATCATTGACAGTCAATGGAAATTTGAAAATTGATGATGAGACAAATTCGAGATCACCAGTCAATCCAGGCTTGATCATTGGATCGAATCTCACTGCGGCTGCAATTGTCGCACCATTCGTATCAGTTCACATTGATTCAACGGCATTTGTCAGGTGAGAAGAAGCTGAAAAACAAAAATCAGTTTTTCCAACCAAAAAAAGATTTTTCAGATTGAATGGGCTTGAATCGTGCATTGAAGACGAGTTCAACGTTCTTCTGAATTGTGGCGCTTTGTCGACATCAAAAGGAAGTGTGATTTTATCGATGGCTGATCAAACACAAATTAATCAATCATCGATTGTTGAGGAGAAGATGAAGATGAACCAGAAGCACATTAAAGCCGAAGCGATTCTGTGTGCAACAACATTTCATCATTGTGGTCAAATAAAGTTCAGCGGAATCGAAGTAGGGCTCGATTTTATTGATTTTTTGTTCGTCCTTGATTCCAAAAAAAAATTGCAGGTAAACATCCTTTCAGCCATATTTATTCATGAAGGCCGCTTAACAAATGTCGAGAATAAACAAAATCATGTTCGCCACCTTTTCATTCACATTGCTGATCTTTTAATCAATAATGGAATATTGGTGTGCGACATTCTGGAAATAATTGGCGATGGAATTCTGGAGAATTCGAATCGAATTTATGCCGTCGAATCAATGGATATCAAATTGAGAAATTTCAACAATGATGATGGGTTTTGATTGATTTATTGATTTTTTCTCAAATCGATTTTGTAGATTGATCGAGTCGAAGAATTGCATGAAGCTCTTGGCCGTTTCAAAAGAATGGACAAAAGTTGGCGGATCAATCAAAGCAAAAAAACCAATCGATTTGTGTGCAAATCGATTAAATGTCGCAATTCGTAATGTGCACAATTTATCAATCGATAAACGCTTATCATTTTCGGCAAAAACTGATTTATTGATTTCAAGCGATATAATCGATGAATCGAAAGAGCTTTCAATTGGATGTGCGGCTCAACAAAGTGTGGCAATCGATTGTCAGATGCAATTAGATCGTCTTGAAGTTTTATTAGGAAGCGACAACACTAACGAATCGGAAGATCCAGTAACATTGATAATTCATCAGAACTCCAATCTGATGGCGAATACGATTTTAATAAATGCAAAAAGTGAAAATGTGCACGTTTTATTTGATGGAAATGTTCAATGCAACCGGATGAGATTCGCTGGAAACATCAAAAATGTGACGATTGTCGGATCAGGAAATCTCGAATCAACCCAGATGGTTCTTCCAAACTCGCGAATCTCCTTCGAAATGTACAGCATTGTTCGAATCGATGAAATTCAATGCTTGTCGTTCGATGTGCTCAATGAGCACATTCTTCGATTGGAAGCCGTCGATGGTGAAGACACGACAACAATCATGACACAAGACATCAACATTGAAGGAACCTTGTTTTTGGAGAAGAAGGTGTTCATCAAATCCAGAGAGGGTGTCGTCCATTTGAATGGAGCAATTGTTGGCTCGTCGCCAACAAGTGAGCTCGCGTGTGAATGCACAAAAATGGTGGTGAAAGGACAACTCGGAAACTTCAAATTTGCCGAGTTGTTCGGTCGCGAAAGCATCTCAATTCAAAACGAGAAGATTCGAAATGTCGACAAATTGTGCATCGAATGCGGCGAGTTGAGCATTTATAATGCTGAAATTGAGAGCTGTCGAAATGTCAGCATCAATTGTGATTCATTGACAGCGTCGGGATACATCCAAGGTAATTTCTGATCGGAGAAAAAAATTGATTTTTTTTTCCGATTTCAGGTGAAGCTAACTCAACCTTGACGATTCACTCAATAAATATTCACTCAAAAATCAATATTTCGAATCTTGATCGATTCACAATATTTTCAAAGAGATCAACAACCATCAAGGGATGCATTGAGAATGTGAATCACATCGATGTCGACTCGAAATGGATCAATATGAGTTGCGAGATTGAGAAAACGAAAAATGTGAAGCTCACAGGTGACGTTTGGAACAAAAGCAAATCGAAAAATTACAACTTTTTCCCCTCCTAATTTTCAGGTTGGGCAATAACGAACAATAATCAGATTCGTGCTGAAAATATTCGAATCACCTCCTTATCAGTTTTTGTCAACAACTCGTCGATTCTCGCCTCAGCTCTGTCGCAAATCGTCGCCACGTTTGTGCTCTCCGTCACACCACTTTCAACAATCACAGCCGATCAGCTCGATGTCTATTCATTGTGCTTCTGCTCACGCAATGACGTCACCACCAATGGCACCAATTATTTGTGGCTCAATTTCGATCCGCTCACAAAAATTGTATGGAATAAAAAAAAAATCGTGAAGGCACTTTTTCCATTTTTTTTCCAGATGGGTGCCACGAACAGCGAACTGAACTCATGGAAAACGACGTTTGCTCTTCTACGCGATCGCTGGATGACGACATCACTGGATGCTGATGAGATATTGATTGGATTGAAATACATCAGCGATCTTCAGCCAATCAAAATATCGTTGAACACTCAGAATTCCGTTTATGAATCATTGACTGAAATGTGTTTTAGGTAAAAGCTTTGAGGAATTTTCAGCGTTTTTTTGAAGCAAAAAATTTCAGATTTGAAAATACTCCAATTTCTTTATTCAATTTTGGAGAATTCATAACTTTGCTACAAACTACAAAATCATTGCTTCAACAATTCCAAGATACAAACGGCGGAAAGAAGAAGCGACGATCTGATGGTTCATTGTATGAAGCATTGGTGCAGTTCAAGCATGGAAAATACAGTAAAGAAACGAATGAGTCATCGGACACCGACATTGGATACGTCAGTCGAAGTTCGAGTGAAGATCTGAACTCGAAGTCGAGCCGCCCACGATCACCAATCGATATTTGTTTGGAGGCGACGACGAGCTTCTTCGAGCCGACACATTTGGAAAGTGTTGAGGAAATTGTTGACGAAGCTGAAAAACAACTTCGCAATGATATTGAGATGGATCATGTCGCCTATGCAATCAAAGAGTGCTTGATTCTTCAGTTTTTTCATTGAAAAATTATCGATTTTTCAGAGAAGAAGAGTTGGCTGAATTTGAGCAGCTCGAAGATGAAATTGAAATGGCTGAGGAAGGAATTATTCGAACTGATTTTATCATCTGTAAAGATCGAAATATTTATTTAGCAAGGTAAAAAAAAAAAGAGGAAAAAGTTTCAAGAAAATCTGAAAAATCTGAAAATTTGTTTCAGACTGAAAGAAAAAGTCCGATTAGTGAGTGCACCTCGTCCAAAACTCAACAATCTTCTACTTCAACGAATCCCATCCTCCAACGATTTGATAATGAAAAAGCTCCAAGTAAAGCACGAAATTTCATCCCTTGATCTCCGCTCATTCGGAAGTCAATCATCGCTGGCTTCTCTCGACTTTGGAACACTTCCCGACTTTGGTTGCCCGCTACAATTCAATCAATCCAGTCCGTTTCAAAGATCGAAAATTCCGATTGGCTCATTCCGAAGCCCGCGAAAAGGTCGCAGCCGATGCGGAACACCAACCATGTATTCGTCGTCAACATTGTCAGCAAAGTTTAATGAATAATTTTTTCCCTTTTCATTTTTTTTTTTGTAAATATTTTTAAAAATAATACATAATAATTGCTTATTCTAACAGGAAAAAATCTCTGCTAAATTTTAACGCTTTTTACTAAAAAAAAACCGCCCCCAACCCACCCCCACTTTCTCTCTCTCTCTCCTTGTATTTTGCTCATATTTTATTGATTTTTAATCTGTTGACATGTTTAAATAATGAAAGCGGGTCGTCGTCTTCAAAAAAAAAAAAATTTTTTTTTGTTTCTGTTATTAAATAAAAATTTTCATCTGCTCGGTTTTTTTCTCTCGAGAAAACGCCAATTTAGAAGCTTTTTTTTCCCTGGTGAAGACGATGATGGTTGAAAGCGAAACATCAGAGACGACGATTTCGAATCTGACACTTTGCTACAACGTCTCACGTGGTCCTGTCGTCACAATTCAGTGCGATTATCCGTTCTTCTACCACATTGAGAATCTTCTTTACCGCACGTTTTTCGGCTGCATTTTTCATCTCATTGAAGTTCTTCTGCTTGGTGCGCTATGGTTTTGTAATTTTTGGATTCAACGCGATTTTACTGGTGATTTTTTACTTCTTCTTCTTCTTCTTCTCCTTTTTTTCGATTCTCGTTTTTGACTTCAGAAGCTTTTCTGACGTCGATCGCATTTCCATTGTCGTTGTCGACTGTCATGAAAATCGCCACCTTTACTTGGGAGCTGTTGTTTCCCAGGCAGATTCAGAAGGCCTGGCTTATTTATGCGGCTTTTGGTGTTTCGATAACAGCAGCGCAGATGACGTTGGTTCAGGGTTTGCCATTTTTTTTGTTCATGGCTGTCAAAGTTGGAACGTCAAGGCAGCACAATTATGGGATTTGTACATGGTTTGTCGCTGAAACAAGTGTCGATTAGAAGCATCGCAAAAAGTTGCCGCGACGCAAACTGCGACGCGTCTAAAATTCCATCCTTTACATAATAAACTCGGTGGTTTCCGAGGTTAAAAAAAAGGCGTAGAAATTAAAACTGAAGAGACGTAGAGAAACAAAGGGAACCGCTCGCCGACCGCGACGCCTTCTTTTGAATTTTGAATTTTTTTGAACGAGAAGGAATTTTTTTGAACTTCTTTTAAAATGAATAAAAAAACAGTGGAAACCGCTCGCAAGCCGCGACGCCTTCTTTTGAATTTTGAATTTTTTCGAAGGAGAAGGAATTTTTTGAACTTCTTTTAAAATGAATAAAAAAACAGTGGAAACCGCTCGCAAGCCGCGACGCATCTAATTTTTTTTTTTGAAATTTTTCAAAAAATCAATAAATGTTTTGAGTTTTTGCCTCAAAATTTTTTTTAAAAGGATTCCGTATCTGTTGAATATGTTGATCGCATTCTCGGTTTCCGGTGTTTTCAATATTTTCTACGAGAAAACGTATGCGGCTCCATCGTTGATTGCAATCCTTGCTCTGATATTTATTTCAGTCGTTTTCCAGCTGACATTTATCGGAACCGTAATTTTTCCCCACCAATTTTTTTCTTCCCACAAAACCACAAATTTTTTGCAGGGCTGCATGACATTTTTGTGTTGCACAAAATTGAAAAACTCAATGAACATGCTCGATCCGGTGATTTATGATGCTCGAAGCCGATTAGGATGGGCCATCCTTTTCACATTCGTCGCTCCACTATTTTTTTATCCCTGCATTTGTAAGATTTTTTTGGTCGATCTCTTTTCTCTTCAAATTTCTCTCAGACTGCTTCATCTCGTTGTCATTTTTTCTCGATGTGACCGACAGTTATGAAATGTTGGGAAATGAGATGGCAAGACGAGTTTGGAGCTTTTTCTTCGCTCCGAGCCTTCTAATTTTGACGTTTGCTTGTCTTCCTTCTTATCGAGATGTTCTTCTTTGCGGGTTGGTTGTTTTTCATTTTTCTTTTTTTTTCGAAAAAATCTGAGAGAAAACCGGCAGGTGATTCGACGACATCTCCATGGCAATTTTTTTCTGAATTCTTAATATTCTGAATAATTTCAGATGTCGAAAGCGACAATTCACCAAAACCGGACAAAACACGATGAAGGTAAAACCATTTTCTCTTTCGCCCCCCGATCAGATTCCGTTTCAAGATCGTTGAAACTCACGTGACGCCGGTGATTTCGATTAAGAATCAGAAGAGCGAAGAGCCGATTTTCGTCAGTTCGGCGACCAAGAAAAAAGGGTATCCGGTTCAGTTGGGAGGCGAGCAATTTAAAATCGATCAAGACAATAATTGATTTTATTGATTTATTGATTTTTTTCGAAATTTTATTAAACAAGTAAATAGCAGCATTGCTGTTTTTCACATTGATGAAGAGTTGGACAATCGGAATCATCTGAACAAGGCCCGATCGATTTTAATCCTGATTCACATTTCTGAAAAGTCAACGAATTTCATTGAATAATGATTTAATTAATACCCTATTTTCATTTTCTTCCACCATTGGGGTTACTGTAATGGATTCTGAAGTTGTTGATTCTTCAGAAGACGTTGGTGAGATGACACGAGCCGTTTCAATTATTTTATTCAATTCCTTCAATTCTTTCGAATCGATCTTCAAAAAGAAAGAGGAAGCTTCCTTGATAATTCTTAAACTCACCGTATCCAATTCATCATCGTCAATCGATGACAACGTTGACGTCGTCATCCGTTCCAATGATCTTCGCGTCGTTTTCCAGACTCGCTCCATCGTTTCACCATCAATCGTTTCAGGCTTCTGAGTTGTCGACACGCCGTTAATGCTTATAAATGGTGTGGTACAACATGCTCCATGAGTGCATGTTCCACCCAATGCGATGCATATCGAATCTTTATCCAATCGACATTGGCCTTTAAGAATGGGGGAAAAAAAAAGAATTGTGAAGAGTAAAAAATCGATAATACCAATATGAGCACCACCATTCAGACATCTCAACGGGCTGCCGTATCCGGTTCCAGCGTTTGGCTGAAAAATCAATCAATAAACATTGATGGTCGTCTTCATCAGTCAAACCAACAGGCATTCCACCACCTCCACCATTATACCAATTATTTGCGAAGCCTCCACGACCAGCGTAGAGCCCGTAGGCTGTCGGATAGCCGATCGCCACGTTATTATTCGGAATCGGTTGCTGATTATTCCAGTTCCCTAATGATCAGCGAGAAGAAAAGGATTTCGATGAAAAAAAGTAGGGAAAGTCAAGGATCAACTTACAATTCCAATTATTTGCCATTAGATTTTTGATGAAAAAAATTTGAATTAAAAATGGTGACAAATCAATTCTCATTATTGGCTCAAATGATCTCACATTTGCCGGAGGTCGATCCGATGCCAAATTATCCTCCTCCTCCTCCTCCTCCTCCTCCTCCTCCTCCTCCTCCTCCTCCTTCCTTCTTCCATCTTCCACCCTCAACTTTCATCCTCCTTTAAATCATCTTTCGATTATTTGTTTTTCTTTTTGGCCGCACACGATAATTTCAATTAAATATGTGTACTTGAGGAGGAGGATCCCCTCCCTCCCTCCCCCTCGTCCGGTTAGAAAAATTTTTTATTCGATTTCCGTAATTAATCATCGGATTTTATTTTGAAGGAAAAAGGACAAAGCAAAAAAAGAAAATTTGTCGGATTTATTGATCGAACACCCATCGTCGCCCCCTTCCCATCACCTTCCAACGTCTCCTTCCTCTTCAAGAATCAAGTTCACCTTGAGAAAAAAAGATTGAAGAAAAATCAAATGGAAGAAACATTCTGATCGGCCCCGTCCCGCTCCTTCCCTTTGATTAATGAAAAGTAGCAATTCAAATTGATGAAATGGTCACATTTTGATGTTTTGTTGTCTTCCTTCTCCTCCTCCCCCACCCCCACCCCCCACCACAACCGACAAATTGAATTCAAATGAATCGGAATTGTTTTCCTTCTTTCTTTTTTTCGCATTTTTCCATTTCAATTTTAAGCGCCATTTTTTAAATCGGCTTTAACTCGAGGGGGAAAACAAAAAATCGGGCTACAGTTATTCGTGTATTAATAGGCCGCTCAGTGAATCATTGTCGACACAATTCAATTTTTAAATCGTCAATTAATCGCTTTCCCCCCGCAAAAAAAATGAAATAAAATAAAACTGGTTGGAAAAATGACGACTACATAGGTTGAGGGGGGGGGGGGAGGAGGCAGTAGAAGGTAGAAGTGGATCGAGAAGGGAAGGGATGCTGGTGGTGGGTGGCGCTTGACGAATTCTTTCTATTTTTCGACAAGAACTTACCCTACCTACATCATAAAAATATTTTATGTTTGTTATGGAATAATTAGATTCGATTTAACCAGCCGTGCTGTCGTGTGCGCAGAAAAAAAAAGCTTTTCCCCCTACATATTTCCACTTTCTCTTCTTGATCGAATTTTCGGATTTCAATTAAGTGTGCCTCCCACCACCACCACCACCACCTGCTTTTTGACTTTTTTCTCTTTTTTGTTTTAATTCTCAGGAAAAAACGAAGAAAAATGTTTGGATTTTGCACAATTATGGAACCAGGAGGATGTTTTGAATAAAGGCGGGGGGTGGGGGGGGGGGGGGGGAGGGGGTTGAAACAGTTTTCTAGGCCATCGCCCCCCTTCTCTATCCAACGCAAGAAGAGTTCTCAAATTACAATTGCCTGCGCGCGCGCGCGCGCAAGCAAAATTGTCGGATTCCTTCTTCTTCCCTTTTTTTCCTTTTTTATTCATTCATTCATCCGTTCGTTCGTTCTTTCGTTCGATGAATTGTTAGTTTATGTCAAAAGAGGCGGGGGGAGAACCCTGTGCGGGTTTCCGGTAGAAGAAAGAGAAAGAGAGAGAGAGAGGGGAGAGCATAAGCCGACTAACCAAACCGAAATTCTTCCGTTTTAAATCTTCGTTGTTCTCCTCCTTCATTTTCTATGTATTCATTTTTGTGTCGTGCTCAAATGAGGAAATAAAATGAACGCTTAAAATATTTTGCCACCCACCTCCCTTTAAAGTCGCTTGTCGCACATACATCAACGAAAAAAAGAAAGAAATTCAAGAGGTGGTGCTGATGAATTTTGAAAAGAAGCTTCACCCCCCATCACCCGCCACCACCACCACTGCTACTACTATTTCTATGTATAAACTCAATCTGTCATTCTATTGTCCGCCAATTTCGACACATTTCCCCTCCCCTCACTCCATCCATTCGTCGTCCCGTCCACTTCCTATTCAAATAAAGTCGTCGTCGTCGTCGACGGTCCGTCGCCGTCATCAGAAGGATGCTTTAACTTTCTTTTTTTTTTTCTTTCGCTTCATTCTTCTTTCCGCTTCTTCCATGCGACAACGGAGTTTTGAAGAGAACGAGCAAAAAACCCACCATGTGTTTATCGGGAAGGATGGAGCATTGTTGTTGCCTTTTGTTATTTTATTCCTCAATGTGTCATATAACACTAATAAGATAAGCATCTTCCTTCTATTATGAGCATTAATCCACCCTCACCCACCCCCACACTTTCCTCGTTTTTCCCCGTCTTTTCTGAAGAGCAAAAATATTTCTCATCATTGAGCAGCTTCTCCCCCCCCCCCTCGCCCTTTTTTTTTGAGCAAATTTGATTTGCTGAAAATTTTTTTTTTTAAAAACCCACATTTTTATTTATTTTTTCGTGCGATCCCCGACTTTTCATCAACTTTTGTGAACAGAAAAGTCGAAGAAGAGGAGATGATTAACATTTTTTACGACGGGATCCAATATTTTTATGGATTTTCGAATAGAATTTGCAATAACTTTTTTGCAAAGAGAGAGAGACAGAGAGAGAGAGAGAGACAGAGAGAGAGACAGAGAGAGACAGAGAGAAGACGGAGAGAAAAATTCTGTCTTTTTTTGTTGATAAATTTTTTAAATTGTTTTCCTTCTGTTTTTTGTGTGTTCAACTTGAATAAATCCGCCTCTTCTTCCTCCTCCTCCTCCTCCTCCTCTCACGCAATTTCCATTCATTTCTTCCTTTTTCTTCGTTTGCAGTCAAAGAAGAAGAAGAAGAAGAGACTTTTATCTCTTTTTATTCTTTTCAGCTTCTTCTTCTTCAAATTTTCAACTTGTCGCGCCGTCATGATGCGCTGCCCCCCCCCCCCCCTTGCGCTTCCCGCTACGCGACGGATTCTTTAAAAAGAAAGAAGAAGAAGAAGACGAGGAAAAGTTTTTTTTTTGTTTCCTTTCTCCCTCTTTTATGTCATCTACTTATGTATTCTGAATGTCTCGAGATGAGAAAAATATACTAGAAAGGGGGGAGGGAGTGACACGGGGGGGGGGGAGGGGGCGGGGTGGAGTTTTTCGACTTTTAGAAAACATCAAAATTGTGTTGGAATAAGCATTGGTTCGGGCAATTTTATTAGCTCGAATTTTACTTTCTTTTTTTTTTCCTGTGTTGGTTTTGGTTTCTGTTCAAATTGTTCTAGTTACACTTTCGATGTTTTCAGCTATTGAACTAATTATTTGTTTTTTCTTTGAATTTCCAGTGACTTGTTGAAGGAAGGCTAATTATTACCTTTTATAAACTCCTTTTTTCCTTTTTTTCGCTATTTTTTCAAGCAAAAAAATATTGATTTTTCCAGAAAAAAATGTTGCGATTCATATTGATTCGTCATGTTCTTCTCGTCCTCCTTCTCTCATTCCCAATCGTCACACATTCAATCGAGTGCTATTCTGGATCGCAGCTTCAAGTGATCAATTGTCCTTCAATGTCTTGTATCAAACAAACGCTGGGATTGGATACGGTCAGTTTTTCGATGATCGATGTTTGATCCATCCTTCTCTTCGCCATTGATTTCATGGGTTTTGAACCACCACCACCACCATCACCACAAATGATGTTTAGGGTGCGCGCGCGCGATTAGTCACGATTCAATGGTTTTTGATTCGGTGTTTTCGGTGTTTCATCGGCAAGGACAATTTGTTGTTGACAAAATATTGAAAAATGAGTCGACGAACGATGATGTGGTTGTTCTCATTGATTTTCAATATCATCTCGTCGCTAATTCGTTTTGCGGCTCATTGAGCATTCCGCATTTTGGTACAATGTACAGTGATGGTTGTTACTCCTCCCCCCCACCACCCATTATTATGTTTTAATAACCGAGAAAATGTCGCCACATTTAGAAAGCCAATTCAAATTGTAAAAAGTAATTACGGTAGAAGAAGGGCGCGCGCGCGCGCGAAATTCAACATAAAATAATTAAAGTCGTCATGCCAGGTGTCAATTACTCACAACCCAAAGAATCTAGTAAGAAAACGAGGGTGACAGGATTGAAGAATCAGAATCGGATTAAGAAAATAAAAGAAAAGAAAAAGAGGGGGAGACGAAGGGGGAAAAGCACAAGAATCGAGAGAGAGAGAGAGAGAGGGTGACACATGTCGAATGTCAATCAAAAACCCATGTAAATTTGATATAAAAATATTTTCAGATTTTTGAACGGGATTATCAAAATATTTTCCTTTGGGAAAAAAAAGAAGCAGTAAAAATACATTTTGTGAACATTTCAGTTTGGGAAAAAAACTGATTTAAAAAACAGAGCTTGGAAAAATTGGAGATCAGTATTTTCTTGAATTCCGAGCATTATTAGGTTTTATTCAGGCGAGAGAGAGAGAGCGCATCGGAATTCATCTAGATTAGTAGATTTTTAAATAGTTTTAAAGGGAGGTGAAAAATCAATATTTTTCAAAGTCTGTCACCAGCTGAATAAGCCCAGAGTTCCTATCGAAGGCCAAGAATTCCAATCGATGGCCGAGAATTCCAATCGATGGCCGAGAATTCCAATCGATGGCCGAGAATTCCAATCGATGGCCGAGAATTCCAATCGATGGCCGAGAATTCCAATCGATGGCCGAGAATTCCAATCGATGGCCGAGAATTCCAATCGATAGCCTAGAATTCTTATCGAAGGCCCAGAATTCCTAAGGAAGACCCAGAATTCCTATCGAAAGCCGAAAATTCCTATCGAAAGGCGAAAATTCCTATCGAAAGCCGAGAATTCCTATCGAAAGCTCAGAATTCCTATCGAAAGCCCAGAATTCCTATCGAAAGCCCAGAATTCCTATCGAAAGCCCAGAACTCCTCTCGAAGACCCAGAATTCCTATCGAAAGCCGAAAATTCCTATCGAAAGCCGAAAATTCCTATCGAAAGCCGAAAATTCCTATCGAAAGTTTTTTTTCTTGCAGGTAAGATATTGCGATGGAACCGGAGTGTCGTCAATTTGTCAAACCTATCGAATCATTGAAACATGCGACACAATTCCCAACCTCGGCTACATTTGCTGTTGTGGCGGCAATTTGTGCAACGCCACCGCCTCGTTGTCAACAATTTTCTTCACCACTTTCTTCGTCATCGTCACCATGTTTTTTGGTTTTTGAAGAGAAACGAGGAGGAAAGAAACACACACACAGAGAGAGAGAGAGAGAGAGAGAGAGAGAGAGAGAGAGAGAGAGAGTGAGAGAGAGAGAGAGAGAGAGAGAGAGAGAGAGAGAGAGAGAGATTACTTTTCAGCGGGTGAATTCAGTTTTTACAGAATTTTTGTTAGTTTTGATAAATAGAACGGGTTAGACACATTTTTTATTCTTCAATTTTTAAAATTTTTTTTTCTCCTAGAAAAATTATTTTTTTAAATGCTCAAAAATAAATAATTTTTTATTTTTTGTACCCATAATTAATAAAAAAAAAGACAGAAAGAAAAAACTAAAAACCGGCTGGCTCCTGTTCAGTTTTCCGACGATAATCTCCACACGCATAGATTCCGTCGTTTCTGAAATCAGAAAAAAACATTTTCCTGAACATCAGCTTTCCTGAAATTATTTCGACATACTTGACATTGATGCCTTGAATGATTCCCTCGAAGCCGGTTGTGTTACGGAATGTTTGATGGTGCTCTACTTCGAGAATCGTCTTGAGATCAGTTGGGAATTGATCGTCGAGTTGGGTGATGTCGGGCGTGAATTGATTGTGAATCATCGGTGCGTCGATGGCTTTTTTGATGGAATCATCGAAAATCAATGTTCGTACGATGGCTTTTGCCAGCGCTGAGATGATTTTCGATCCCCCTGAACCGCCGACAACCATTCGGACTTTTTTGCTTTCTCGATCGAATATCACTGTTGGGCTCATGCTGCTCATTGGTCGTTTACCGGGCTCAATGAAGTTGGTTTCGGACGGTGCAAAACCAAATCTGAAAAAAAAACCTCCAGAATCTGGAAAAAATCAGGAATCAGTTTCTACCCATTTGTCATTCCAGGCGTGCTGAAATCATCCATCTCGTCGTTCCACAAAATACCGTATTCAGTTGATTCGACGGCGGCTCCGAACCTGAAAAAAAATTTCTTACAGTGACTGAATGATGAATCGAGATCCTGCAGAATCGGCAAGCTCTCTGGTTTTGCGGCTCATTTTGGACCTAAAGTGATAGCCGGGATCAGCATGTTTTTGATGACGTCAACCTGATGGGTGGTAGCTGTTTGAGGTTAAACGAGGAAAGGTCACAAATAGAATCCATCGGATGGTTTAAATAATTATTTCAGCTTAACCCCCATCCGATGTTCATTTTGTGTTCGGTGGAGCGGGGTTAGCAAAAAGGAACTGAGTTCAAAAACTACTGAACACCTACCATCGATTGATCGTTGTCGTAGCTGAAACGCCATTTCCATATTGATCCAGCACTGAAACGTGAGACGTCCCATGATCCGGCGGTTGATATTGAGCAATTCCACCATAATTCTTCGATGGTTGAGCTTTGTCTGTCATTCGATCGATAACCCATTGTGTATATTCTGGAGTCGTCAGATTCTGGGACAATTCCAGCGCCTCCTTCACATAGTCATGATCACCGAGAAGTGTTCGTTGAGCATAGGCGAACTTCATTGATTCAATGTATTTATGGACAACTAATGGATCATTGTAAATATCCTCTTTGTGTCCTTCTGGATACAATTCTGAAATTTAAGAAATCCATAGGTTTCTGAAACTGGAAAAATCGTGTTCTGAAAATCCTACTGCTCATGACTGACACAATCAATTGCGTGACACCAAATGAAGATGGCGGTGGTCCACCACACATCGTCAATGATCCTCTGAAGTGTTCGTTGGAGTTCGTGTTCAAGTATTCTCGAACTTTGTAATTATTCAGATCCTTTTCGGTTATCAATCCACCACCATCGGCGAATTCTTTCGCGATTGTCTTCGCCATCTCACCATGATAGAATAATTGAACCGGATCCGGCGAGTTGCCAAGACGTTCGAGTGTTCGCGCAAGTTTTGGTCGCTTTAGAATATCACCGGATTTATAGGTGTCGTTGGTTTCGGGATTGATCCAATGCCTGAAATTTGTTTGCAATCAATAAAATCGTTGGAGGACGCACACAATGAATTCTTACGCAACACTGGGGAAAAGTCGAAAATGACGTTCTTTGACTTTCATGACTGTCGCCAAATAGTCGGAGACTGGGTGCCCATCACGTGCCAATTGCATCGCCGGTTGAATCAGCTCTTTCCACGTCACTTTTCCGGATCCGAACTTTTTGAAAATGTGCCAATAGCCGGCCAACTCTCCCGGCACACCGGCCGCCTTAAAACCGTACTTCGATCCGTCGCTATCATTCAAAAACATGTCACGATGAGAAGCGATCGGAGCCGTCTCGCGAGCATCAATCGAATAACAACTGGCCGTCTTCTCGTCGTAATAAGTCATAAGAAAACCGCCGCCAAGGCCCGAACTTTGCGGATTGACGACACCAAGGCAAAACATTGACGCAATACTTGACTCGACGGCGTTTCCGCCTCTCCTCAAAATTTCGCCGCCAATTTTCGAACAAACCGCGTTGTCGGTCGTCAACGCGGCTCTCTCGAACTTTCGCTCAATCGAGTCCGACGGTGGTGGCCATTTGAATTTCTGCAGCGGTGTCTCCTACAAGCAAAAATCGATGAATTCCCGTCAGAAGACAAATTTTCCTACCGTGTGCTGCTGTGACATTCCGGTCGGCGCTGCGAACAAAAGAATCAATATCACAAGCGTCGTCATGATGATGACTCCGGCAGCCAGTCGCCAAGCGAATCTGAAAATCGAGTGATCTTCGAAAATTATGAAAATAAACATCTGGAGACACCCAGAGAGAGAGAGAGAGAAAGCGAGAGAGAGAGAGAGAGAGAGAGAGAGAGAGAGAGAGAGGCGAGGAGGAGGAGAATAAGGATTATGGTGATTCGGGAAAAAACCAGATTTGTTGTCATATCAAAATAAATAAATGTAGGGCGGCTAGCAAAAATAATAGGAGAGAGACAGAGACAGAGAAACAGAAACAGAGAAAATAATAAGAAGAGAGAGAGAGAGAAGCACACACAAAGCATATTATTTGTATAGAAGCTTTTTGAACATGAAAACACTACAATGACGGATCGGGTGTGTGTCTGTCGCTCGATCTCGTCAGTCAAAAAAGGGTGTGTGTGAGTGTCTTTTTATAAATTTCTTTTCGCCCTCCCCCCTTGCGCCCCCCCCCCCCCGTCTCTCTTTTTTCGTTTCTTCTTCGAAATTGAAAAAAAATGACCAAAACAATCGAAAATAACTTTGCCATTCATCATTTTTCGATTTTGATCAATCGATATTGATCAGGGTTGATTTTTTTTTAGAAAAAAAAGAGAGGGAAGGACCTGTCAGGTTGGAGCGTTCCCAACATTTTTTGACTCTTGAAAATCCAGCCCAGAAAATCGATCGATAATGGGAAGGGTGATGGGGATGGGGAGGAGAAGATTGATTAAAAGATTATCAAAATGTGTTATCAGATCAATCAAATTTATGTGTATCTAAAGCGACTGGTTTCCTCCCTGCCCCCGTCATAAAAATAAATTTTCCAAAAAAAAAAAAAACTGACTGACGAAATCCATCGCCGATGATCATTTTAATATCCTCATTTTTTTTGTCGACAATCTCGAAACTTGTTGGCGTCTCGTTGGTTGTTGTTGAAACCCGAGTGATGAACACATCTTTCGACTGTAAATACTGAAATTCGAGCTGAAATTGACACCAAAAAAAAGAAGGAAGAAGAAGATGAAGAAGAAGCTCAACCTGCACACTCATTTTATCATTTTATCATTCAAATTATCCGTGGATTTTTTTTGAAAGTTTTTTTTTTTTGGCTGAAAATCCGCCGCTTCTTTTCGCCTGAAATTTGACTAATTTTTGGGGTTTGACAATGCCAGAAGAAAAATATTAAAACAAGATTTTGATGGAAAAAATTTGGCGATGAGGAAGCTCGAACTTGAGCAACCACAACAACAAAAAATTTTTTTCAGTAGAATTTCAGCTCTTTTTTTTTCCTGATTTCCTGATCGATTTTGAGACTTTGAAAATATCGCAGACAGGTATTGAACAAGAAATTCATTTAAGCCGTGACGTTGCGGTTTTTTTTCAAATTTTAAAAAGCGGGAATTTTTAATTTTCAAATTTTAACTTTTCATTTTTAATCATAAATTTTGGAAAAAACGGTTTAATTTTCACAGTTTCATGACGATTTTTTGTAACGAATTTTTTAACTATTTAACAGCCAATAAAATTTCGCTGGAGCGCATTTGTTACATCTTATCAGAAAACTGTGCGGCGAACTTTTAGAATATTAATTTTTAATTAAAACTATCAAATATTAATTAAAATAAAATAAAGATAATAATTAAATGTAATTTGAGGTGGAAATTAATGAAAGAAGAACAAAAAGGGAAAGGGGAGGGGGAGCGATGGAAAGGAAAAAGCAAAAAGGGAAAATAAAGGCGAGACAAATTCCTGTCTCCTTCCCTTCCCCCCCCCCTTTCCTTTTTTCTCCTCCTCCCTGTGGTTGCCATAATATTAAATTTGTCTCTTTTTTCTTTTTTTTTTGAAGATTTACTCTCTCGTCAGATGATGATGGTGAAAAATACAGGTGATAGACACCCAAAAGAAAGATAATTAAAATAGAGGAGGGTGCATGAGATACGAGAAGAACACGTTTTCATTATTTGAAAATCAACTTTGTTTTGAGAGACAAAGAGAGACAAAGAGAGACAGAGAGAGAGAGAGAGAGAGAGAGAGAGAGAGAGAGAGAGAGAGAGAGAGAGAGAAACAGAAAAATAGTTTTATTAAATAATTAATTAATATTATTTTTCGCCTCGATTTCCTCCTCGGTTAGCAGCCAATAAGTTTGTACAGCTCCTTTGCCTTTAACAATGACCTCACCCCTTGGCTCGACTTGATAGCCTCCAATAATTTCCGTCAGAAATTTCATCGCCTCAGTGGAAATGTGAACACGACCAGCTGAAAAGAAATCAATAAAAGTCGATCGAACAATCAATCAATCGATCGTCATCATCCCAACGTTTTCCATTGCTCTCCATTCGACTGGCCGTATTCACCGAATCGCCGAACAGACAATAGCGCGGCATCGTCATGCCGACGACGCCGGTGACGACGGGACCAGTGTGAAGCCCGACGCGAATGTTGATTCGCTCCTTGGGCAGATGCGGAATTCGGAAACTTTTGATGGCGCGCAACAACGAGAACGACATTTCGGCAATTTCGCGCGCGTGCTCATTTCCGTTTCGGTGCGGAAGACCCGAAACGCAAAGGTAGCCGTCGCCAATGGTTTCCACCTGGAATGTGTCACGTTTGTAGCCAATTATTAGTCATCCATCGTCTGGGGCTTTTTTTTTAATTAAAAAATTATATTTTACAAACATTTTTTTAAATTAAATTTAGAAAAAAAACCAACACTTTTCAGGATTGTTTTTTCAAATTTCTGTGGGGCAATCACGCTCTATTGATAACATTTGAATTGCGTACTACGGTTTTTTTAAGCTTTTCACACTAAAGCAAACAAAAAGTTGATTTATATTTGTTGCTAACGTTGCTACGTGTTTGCAGTTGAACCCCTGTGAAGAAGCCATTTAAAACTTTATACAGTACCCAAAAAAAAAAATTTAAAGGCGCATGCTAAAATGTGTTTTTTAAAATGATTAGCTTTAACTTTAAATGCGAGGAAAAATTTTAGATGTATCAGATATGATTAAGCCCGAACCTTATAAGCATCGTGATTATCAATGATCGCATCAAAGGTTGTGTAAAGATCATTGAGAAGATTAACGACTTGAAGCGGTGTGCATCGACTAGCCAAAGTTGTGAATGAAACGACATCGGAGAAGAAAATGGTGACACAATCGAAAGTTTCAGGCTCGACGGATTGTCCAAGTTTCAGCTTTTCAGCGACTTGTCTGCAAATAAAATATTTTTGATTCTCTGAAAATATTGATCAATAATACTTTGGCAACATTCGATATAATAAAATATCGCTTCTCTTCTTTTCTTCTGTCAGCTCTTTCATTCGAGCTTGAACTTCTTCTTCCAGATTAGAAGCGTATTGCTCAAGAACATTGAACACGTGATCCATCAAATTTGACGATCGATTATGATTCATGCTTTTCATTAAGGTCTTGATTTGTTCACTTGTCGGACGTTGCTCCGGATTCTCATTCCAACAGTCTCGAACTAAAAGCGACATTGAACCATTGTGCTCGTCTTCTGTGTCCAATGATGGTCGAATCGGATTCCGTCCGCCTTTCTTGATCTTATAAATCAATTCTTCAATATCATACTGCTCGTTTTCCAAATCCCACGCTGATTTTTTTGTGATCAATTCGGAGCAAATTATAGCAAAACTATAAATGTCGCCTTCTTTTGTTGCTGGCAAGCTGACGTCTCGAATATGTTCAGGAGCGGTGTGAAGAAGATCTGCAGAAAAGAGAAAAAGTTGTTCAGCTCATCGACAACTCCATTGTATCACCTTTTTGCTCTTTCACCTCGAACTTTTTAATGGCGTCCAATCCGAAAAATGTGACTTTGACCTGCCAACGTTCATCAACCAAACATACGGATGAGCTCAACCATCCATGTGGTCCCATTGATGAATGATGAAGAAAAAAAACGGCTTCAGCCACATCGCGCATCAATGAATACTTGAAGAACCAATCCATCTGAAGGGATCCTTTTGCGATGACATCTTGAAGTGAACCTCTTGAACAATATCGCCAAACCGATATCAACACTGGCGAATCAAGTGATAATCCGATAAATTTGCAAATATTATCGTTGTCGACGTTGCGCATCTGCAAGAAAAATGAGCGGAAATTGTTCAACATCGGAAACCAGCACTTTTCTGAACATGGCGTTATCGGCTTTGGTGAAGACGGTTCGAAAATTATGCTTCCTTGCCACAACTGAATCGTTGCCAAGAAAATAGAAGGCGTGACGATCGGTGTCCTTCTTTGAGTTGATCGTCACTCGAGTACTCGTCGTTACAGTGCTTTGTAAGGATCTGGAGCTTTGAAGATTTGTCTGGAAATTTAAAAAAAATTGAATCAGAAAAATAAAGAGAGAAATCTACTTTGCTCGGTGGCTTCATCAAAGAGCTGAAGTGCACTTGCCACAACTGATTCAATCTTTCCTCTTCTTTCCGCTTCGATTGAACCAGAAAAATGACGGCGGCAATAATGAATGTGAGCAAGACGATGGCGGCTCCTGTGCATCCGAGAATGATCGCCAAGTATTGTTCGTTGAACGATTTGGGGCAATCGGAGCCGGTAAAACCGCACAATGGAGTGCTCGGAGGCGGTGCTCCGCCATAACGTTCCCATGTCTTCGACACTGTTGATGTTAGAATTATCTGAATCTGTTCAACATTGAGAATTAGAAACGCGGGTTTATTGATTTTAATATTGATTTTTTTTCAGAATCACGAATACGTTGTATTGATTCGTAGCTACCCGATCATCGGAATCTTCTAGATCCTCTTCAATCCTCAACACTGGGAATTCTTGATCATTGGAATCAAGATTGTAAAGAACAAAGACTGGAGTTCGAGTTGAATTCTGATTCACAATCACCGTTCCAGTAAATCCTAAGTTCAATGTTTTTTCCAGTTCTTTTCCTTAATTTCAATGATCGTCACCTCGATAGGTCAATCCTTTCGCTGAATCACAAATCTGACTTCCAGTTGGATTCGGGTTTCCATTTGCTATTGATCGATTCAAAGCATAAGCGTAGAGCAAAAGAGCATCACCTAATTGACCGACTTGAGAATTGGGATCTGAAGAATAATTTGAGCTTCTCCCCTCCCCCGCTTTTCATCCTCACCGATGTTTGTGCACGTCGGACAATTGAACGGCGCTCGAGCAAACGCTTGTTTGACTTCCTCAATGAACGCGGTTGTATCATTATATTTCTGATTATCCATGACAAAAGCTCTTCGCGATCCGCGAAGAGCCAAATTATTCTTGCTATCGGTTCCATTCCAAAACGTTGACGCTGAAAATTGTCTTGATGAAGTCATTTGGTCTCAGCTCGGCTTTCTCACCAAATCCAGCACGTCTTGATTCGACAACCAGATAGACGTATTCATCGGTGTCCAATCCTTGTTCAGCAATAGAAACCATCAAAGTTCGACGAGACTCATCTGATTCGAGACAGATGATGGCAACTGGAAAAAACACAAAAATAATTTTTATTTTTTTTTTGAAAAAAACCAACTTCGCGCCAATTCTTTCATGGCGTTGAGAGCATTGGCAAAACTTGTATTCGTTACGATGTTCATTTGCCTTCGATAAGTGATTGTAATATTCTCCTCATTGTTGATCAATGATTCAAAATCGCTGATCAATGGACTGCAACGTGGAATCAGATCAGCTCTTGTCACATAGTAGATCAATGCGATTTCTGTCCAGCCATAATGCTGAAGCAGGCGAAGAATTGATCGAGCTTGACTGCAAAAAATAATTATCAATCAATATTCTACCATGCTTCATTTATACTATAATGTGCTTGAAGTGGTTGATGCGATTGTCGGATACTCATATTGATCCAACAAGCTTGAATCGAACGGAGGACCCCAGAGAATCAAAGGGAAATCCAGAAACTTGGCAACTGATCCAGCCACTTGTGCAGCTGAAAACGAAATTCGGAAAAAAAATTGGTGATCACTACTCACGTCGTGTGCATGCTGGACCAAGAATAACATGAGCTCGACCTTCGGCATAGTTGATCACAGTGCCGACTGCATTCGCTTCCTCACAATTTGTGATGACCCAAGTAAGGCTGAGTGAATTTGAATGGGAATCAAAAAAAAAAAAGTGTTGGCGTGTCAACTTACTTCATCGTCTGATATTGGGGAAGAATCTGATATTCGATGATTCGATCCCAGGCGACGCCAAGAACACCAGCAACTGCGCTCCATCCAATAAACTTTGAAAAAAAAAAGTTTTTTTTTAAAAAAAAAACAAAAAATTCAGTTTCAAATTACCGCGGAGAGTTCAGTGTTGTTATCGGATGCAACAAGAAGGCCAACTTGCAATATTTGGCAATCAATAAAATCGGAATTAATTGAAAGAAAAATCAAAAAAACGGCGGCAACGAATTTCGTCATTTCGAAATTCGAAATAAAAACAAAAATGAAAAAAAAAAAAAAAGTGGATTAAATCGAAAAAATTTGAAAAAAAGCGGGGAGGATGAAGCCGTAGATTTGAAAATTTGAAGATTTTCGAAATGTTTTCAGAAAATTTTCAAATTGAAGCCTTAAGAAAATAGAATTTCAATGAAGTCCTTCATTGGTGACGGCGACAATTCAGAATCAACCACGGAAATATTTCAAATTAAATTCAAGAAATTTAAAAATGAAAGAAACGGTGAAACACAAAAAAATCAATAATTTCTTTTTTAAAAAGGGAAAATTCAAATAAAATTATGAAACCAATCGATTTTTGATCTACAAAAAAAATCAATATTTAATGTTTTTAAAAGGTTCAACCACGAAGGCGGGAATCCTCAAAAAAAAATTGTTTCAATCGATTATCGATCCTGTAAAAATCAATACTTTCTGCTGGAAAAAGTGATAATTCAAATAAAATTATTTTGATCTACAGAAAAATCAATAATTATTGATTGGAAACAATTTTTTGAAAAAAGTTTTAAGCATCAATTGATTTTTGATCAATTATAAAAAAAAATTCGACACTTTTTCATCTTCAGATTTCATTTTTTAATTTTGTTTTTCGTTTTCTTTTGAAAGGAAAACAACAAACAATTCTTTCGGTGATTTCATTTCGTGATTTCCTGACAATGAAGACAACAAAATGTTCATTTTGATCCGCAAAAAAGGGAAAAAGTTATGCATAACAAATAAGAAAAGCTTGTTATTTGGTGAATCGTCGACCACTTGAACCATTTAAGCTGAAGAAATGAATGGGCAGCCGTTAGAATTTTTGCGAACATTTCGACGATTCAAAGTTTATTTGCATTTCGAAAACATTTCTTCACAATTTTACTTCTTCATTAAATGTCTCGTTTTTATTTTGCACTGTTATCGATTATGAATATCGATTTTTTGTGCGCCGCAAAATCATCAATCGATTATCGAAAACGATTGAATGACTCAATATTCGACGGCGGAACACGGAATAACAAAGCATTTTTGAAGAATACGTCAGTCGTCATCTTTTTTTCAGCTTCATCTCACTTTTTTTCGAATTTTATCCGGTTTCAGATTGTTAGAAAACCTCAACAATTATTTTCCGTCATCAGATGGTGGGGAAAAGCTTGAGCTTCTGTCTGGTGATTCACCATCTTCTTCGAGGCAACAAATCAAGCAAAATTCGAATGAAATGAATCAGTTTTTTTCGAATTTTGTGAGGATTTTTTGTTAAAAAAAAAAAATTGTGACTTTTTTCCTTTTTTTCAGGTGACGGAACCAGTGGTTTTAGATAATTTTCCAACATTGATCCCAAACGTCCAACCAATTGATCCGCAGGAAGAATTGAATTTAGCAACAGCACCATCGACTAAAATCCGATCCGAAGGGCGAATAACGGATCCGACGTTGGATAATATTCGAAATTGGAGGAAAAAGTTGTACAAAGCTTTTCAGAATCGATCAAAGATCAATCGAATCATCCGAAAGTCAACAGGTGTTACGACAAATTTTAAGAGAAGGAAAATATTGATTTATTTTCAGCTGATGATGGATCTGAAATGAATGATGAATATCCAGTTATGATGGATAAAAATCGTCAGATTATTATGAATCGAAAAGATCCAAAAAATCAATATTCGATTTATGGAAGAGAAGCTGATGATAATGTTTGATTTTTAAGAAATTTTCAGACAAATCTTGTTTATCTTTTTTTTTCTAGTTGACACCAATGTTTGCCTATGATCCAAACATATTTCAAAGTCAAAAAACAATTGAGTAGGGCGGCGCTAAAAAATCGATAAAAATCAGAATAAACTTGCAGACCATATCCAGCACGAGAGATTCGTTTAACCTATCGAACGTCGAACGGTCAGCCGGTTGTTTATATTCCGGCAGCGTCACCATCTCAACCGGAAATTGTACCTGTACCAGTCGCTTCTTATCTTGTCACAGTATCATTCAAGACATTTTCGAAATCCAGAAATTTTTAAAAATGCCCCGAATTTATTTTTGAATGAACAAAAAATGCCTTGACAGTTTTGGGGCGACTTTCCGACGTTTGCAGGCGACACCACCACCACCACCACCGCCGACAGTTCAACTACGAATGATTGCACCGCCATCATCGTTGCCTTCTTCAACACTTCCACCATTTTTGTTCGGGCAAAACGGTTTCTTGAATGGACTGCCGACGTTGACTCAACAAGTTGCAAATCGATTTCAGGCTAAAATCGATAATAAAATGTCTGAAATTCCAGACAACCACACAAATTCCATTTTCAACCTGGTCTCCGGCTGATTATGATAACGATTTATCATCAAACGAGATAAGGGTGAGGAAAAAAGGTCGGATTTATCTTAAATTTTATCATTGAAGTGTGAAAACAATGGAGCCGGTCAGTGTAGTGGTGGAGGCGCCAGTGCCAGTGCCAGCGGATTTCTAGACGACAAATGCAACAGCAAACGTCTACAAATCATCATCTTCAATGTTAGTTTATCAGCGCACCCGAAAGAGGTTTTTTTCGTCGAAAAAAAATGCGCCAAAAAATTCAGAACATCGTCAACGGCAACGCAGAAGCGTCAAAACGAGCCGTACAAAGTGCAGCTGAAGCTGAAACCGGACAATTCTTCGACGCGATATGTGGCACCGGATTCTTCAGCTACATTGGTTGAAGATTGAGCGCTGTTTCTTCCCTTCAATTCACCCTTGTTTTCAGCTCACACCGACGAATTCTGTTTGGCCTCATCTGGTGGAGTGAATTGTTACGTCTTCTCGCCGATTTGTCAAGAATTCGGCGATGAGGAGATGATGAAGAAGAAGAAGCGGAAGCGAAAAGCATTCCTGAATCGGAACTAACAAAGACGCTGATATTTCGAATACATTTTTTCCGGGTTTTGATCTGTCACCAATAAAAATCGATAATTTATAAACTTTTTCTTGTTGTCATCGTTGATTTAACATGAAATTGATTTATTTCAGAGCTTTTCGATCATCAATTAATCTCTCTCTTCTGTACAAAAGGATGAAGACCCATTTATGGAAAAAATTAAGAAAAAAAAAACGTTAGACAGGGTGAAGGGTGAAGAAGAGCCCTGAAAGCAGCGGCTCCAAGAAAAAAAGAAGAAATGAAACGGGTTCAATGATTATCAAAATAGAAAACTACGTGGTGAGGGGGCTGGGAAGACGTCGAAACAAAAAAAAAGGATTTTTTATTACCAAATTTGTTGTCCATTTTTCTTCTGCATCGATCGAAGTGGTTCACCTTGAAGATATGGGTTCACCTTGTGAGCTGGCGCCGATCGTTTTCGGCGCGGCACAAATTCGTCCGAATTTCGCTTATCGTGGAACTTTTTGGCGATGGCGGTCTGATGAATTTCGGAGTCTTCGAGAAGCTTCTGAAGACTATCGCTGACGTCTTGCGCTTCTTTCTCGGCGCAGCTGGAAAACGTCGGATGTTGTTGATATGCTCTGAGTCGGGAACCTACTTGAACATGTGCTCTTGATCGCAGAGGCAATGCTGTTGAGATTGATAATTACGCGAAAATTCGGCGCTATTCTCGAATTCCTCAATACATCCGTGATCCTTGTTGAAGCCAACTGGACACGGATTCGGTGGCTCGCAATACGCTGGCAACACCGAATCGGTTTTGACTTGTTGTCGCTCTTGGAATTGATCTTCTTCCAAGAGTTTTTGCAATCCTTCACCGGCGCCGCCTATCAAATTTGTCAACAATCAACAACAGAAATTTTCTGGAAGGGAAAAACCAAACCTGAAATGTGCTTTTCACCGAACGACGTCAGGTCGGGCAAATTTTCAGCGTCGCGTGATATTAAATCGATAAAGTCGCCCGATGGCAAAACGAAATCTCCGGCCTGAAATAAGAAATCAATATTTTCTGGAATTTTTTTCAGACAAATTTCGGCATTTTTTTGATTACTCACATTCTCCACATTGATACAATTGATGGTGACAACAAATAGCGAAGCAAATATTAAAAAACCAACCATTCGGTTTGGTTCTGATGTCACGAAGAAATGAATGAGTCGATGTGAATTAGATGAGAAAGAGAGAGAGAGAGAGAGAGAGAGAGAGAGAGAGAGAGAGAGAGAGAGAGAGAAATAGAGAAAAGAGCCAAATCTGCTTGAAAATGAAGAAAGAAGAAGAGTTGAAAGGAATGATGATGTAAAACGCGGAGAGCAATTTTCAGGCAAATGCGCACCAATCGATACGAAAGAAGCGGTTGAGAGCAGCGAGCTGACAATTTTTCTCGGCTTCCTCCGCTGCCCGCTCTTGTCAAAATCTTGTCACATGAATAGTTTTTTTTTTTTTTTTATGAAGGAAGAGGAAGTAGGGAGAGAAGAAGGTGGAGAAGGAGAGGATGAAGCCGGGGAAGCAGATAGATCTATGGATGAATATTCTGAATGCTCTCTTCGAAAATATATGTTTTACATTTATGTAAAACCATTGAGATTCATTTTCCAAATGTTTTTTTCTTTCAATATGAGAAAAAAATGTATTCAAAAGGAGAAGAGAATTTCAAAAGAAAAACGATACCGTAATCAAACTGCAAATGGTTTTTGTAGTTTGACCAGAATCACTCATTTAAATATTCCAAAACAAACACGTATTGAATGTCTTATCATTGGAAAGAAAATATCAAAAATATGTAAATAAAAAATTATGATCGACAGTCAAAAATAAACGGTGCAGAAGTTGATTAAGAACTAAAATGCACGTAGTTAGCGGGCGATTTCTTGAACATTCCGCTCATTCTTTTATTAATTCACCGCTAGTCTTTTCTGAATTCGGCTATTCTTCAACAAATTCACACCAGGTTATTTTTTATTTTTATTTATTCGCGAAATTCAATGAAATACACACAATACTTTTGTAAGTTTAAAGGAACACAACAATTTTAATTATTTGTGACAGTAAGAAGCTAACAATTCATTTACCCATGTTCCTTTAAAACTGTTTAAATAATTTAATTTCTTTCTTGAATTTAATCCTTTAACAATAAAATAAAACTAAGTTTTTTGAAAACTTGAAGAGTATTTTTTGGTTTTTTTATTTTTATGTATTTAGCTTTTATTTTTTTATTTCAATGTAAATAATAAAAATTATTTGAGATTAATGTTTTAATGATAAAATCAAAAATCAAATAAAATTTGTTGAATTATGTAATTGATTTATATAAATATGGATCATTTTAATCAATTCATCTAATCACATTATTCACATTTCTATTCACTCTCTTCTTCTTCTTCTTTTTCTTCTTTTTTTTCTCCCATTTTATTCTTCTTCTTCTTCAGTTCCCCGCAAATGATATGTACAGAAAGAGTCGTTCTAGTGTCGTCTGTTTCTCTTCATTTTTCATTCACTTTTTGTGTATTTTTTTCTGACTAGCGACTTTTTTTGTGATTGCACAGGTAACATTTTCGCTAACAAATTTTTATCGATTATTTTCTATTTTTTCCTCGTTTAAAAGGTATCATTTTAATTTTTAATAAAGCTACACCTACCAAAATTTATTTTTTTCACCTTCATATCACATAAACTTAAGTAAAAAAATGTTGTTAAGCTTTGGTTTAAAAGTTTTTTTAAACTACAGTTTCAAATATTTAATGTTTCCTTACCTTAATTTGTTATTTTTCAGCATTTTTAAACATGAAAAAGTCATAAACTTCTTTTTCTTTTTTTTTTCCTTTTTTTAAAATAAATTTTAAATAATTTCATTTCAGATGAGCAGTGGCAATGGAAATATTTTTACCAGAGGACTTTCACGTATATCAAAAAGAAAAAAGAAACAAAAATCACTACAAAGTTCACTTGTCAATGAACAGCAACAACATAATCAACAATCATTCGAAACACCTTCAATTCAATATGAAAGACCGTCAGTTTGTTTTTTTTTCTTTTATTTTTTCCATTTTCTTTTTCTCTCATTTTTCTTCTTTTTTTTTGTGTCGATAAGTGGCTCTAATTTAATGTTCATCTCATCTTTTCTCACAATTTTTTTTCAATTTTCGGTTATTTTCAATGTCAACTTATCGATTGACAATCTAAACTAATTTAGAAAACAAAAAATTCGTTTTTTTTGGTTTTTATAATTTTATTCCAAACATAATTAATGTGTATCTCTGTCGGTTTTTTGTTCTATTCCGAAATCTAGAGTGAAAGTACAAAGAAGAAAATGCGCTCTAAAACGAAATCTTATTAAATAGGAGAACTTCTCTATTACGCTTTTTGCACGCCTTTTCCGCGTTTTTTTATTGGTTTTAAAGTTTTTTGAAAGAAAAAATGAAAAAAATTCAATTTCCTTCCATTCTCATAATGTAAATATTTATTTAATTTTTTAAAAATTCAGAACAATTTTCGCGAAAGGAATGGATCGATTACGGCGATCATTAAGGCTGCCAAGGCGAAGAGATAGAAGTAATGATCGGCATTTAAGCCCACAGGTATTTTTAAAGTTGTTCTTTTTTTTAAATGAGTAATTTTTAATTGTTTTTTTCACAGGCAACAGGTGGGTCAAAACAAGACCAATGGCAACCTGATGAAAGTGCTGTAAAAAATGGAACATGTTGTTTTAATGTTAAAGTAACTTTATGTTTTTGTTTCTTTTTTCAATTCTTTTTTTATTTTTTGTAGTATTTGGGAGCTGTTGAAGTATTTGAACCAAGAGGAATGCAAGTATGCGAAGGAGCTTTAAAATCATTAAAAGTTGGTTTTCTTCTTTTAACAAAAAATGTAATTTATCTTCAGTTATCTCGACGAAAACCAGTAAAAGCTGTTCTTTACGTATCGGGTGACGGTCTTAGAGTGGTGGATCAAGGAAATAGTCGAGGATTGTTAGTTGATCAAACTATTGAAAAAGTATCATTCTGTGCACCGGATCGAAATAATGACAAAGGATTCGCTTATATTTGCCGCGATGGAACATCGCGAAGATGGATGTGTCACGGGTTTCTAGCTACCAAAGAATCTGGAGAACGTCTATCACACGCAGTTGGATGTGCGTTTGCAATATGTTTGGAAAGAAAAAAGAAAAGAGATGAAGAAAATGCAATTGCGGCAAATACAATACCATCAACAAGCTCCAACGTTAAAAATGATGAATTTGCAGTTAACTGGGATGATGCTGCGAAAAAGTTGTTTTTCAGGATTTAAAACAAGAACCTAATTTGTTTTTTTCAGTGAGACAGCAGTGTCATCAAATTGTCAACGTTCCAATCTAGCCTACCAATCATTTAGGAAACATGTTTCAATAGAAGAAAGATATTTAGTAGGCTTATCATGAAATGCTTTGTTTCAAAATTTTAAAAATGTTAGGATCCGCAATCAGTGATAATTAATGAAGTTCCTGCGTCGAATCACAGTGATGAAATTCGACGAATATCAAAACCACGACCAAGCTCAAATCCGGCGCTCTTTCAACGACAGGGATCATTACGAGCTCCAGAATCATCAATAAACGCTGATCAATTCAAACGAAATTTATCATTGAGAACAAACCCATCGATTGATGTTTCCCCATCGAAAAAGGTTGGCATTTTTTATAATCGTTTAAAGTTTTGGGAAATTTGCATAATCACTATGTCATAGAGTATTTTTTAGTAGAGTTAAATGATTTTTAACAAAAAACTTCATTTTTTTGCTTCCTTTCTTTTGATTTCCTCTTTTTTTTAAATGTCTCTTGATACGGAATATGTTCGAGCAGTTGTACACACAGTAGGTGATAGAGCTCGTCGAGGTGTGGCGTCCAAAATAAAATCATTAAAATTGATTCATTCGCGAGCCCGTCTTCGATCATATTCACAATGTTGTGAACGAGCAAGCTGGATTGATGGAAGGTTCGAGTATTATCCGTCATTAGAAATCGATCGTGAAATGGATCGAAAGGAAGAAGACGAAGAAGAAAAAAGGCAGAAATTATGGGAAGCGTATAAAAATGTGAAATTAGATGTAAATACGACCAGTCCAGAATATTCTTATTGTATTATTCCCCCCTCAAAATTTGCTCCATTACCTGTAATTCAAAATCTAAGCAGAAATAATTCAAGACTAAATAATTTTCCGGTAAAAAGTTCTAAAAAAAATGAAGTAGGTTTTTATAGAGCAATCAAGCTATTTAAAAAACATTTCAGACATTTGGTACCACTTTATACAACGAGCCAATCTATGAAGGAGATGAAGATTCATTAGGATTAGGTATTGAACCAATGAAGTCAACAAGTTGGACGTCTCCGGTGCTCAAAAATGGATTAGAAGGAATCGATTTGAGTTATTGTGCGAAACCAGCACCGCTGCCACATCCTACATCAATATTTACAAATTCGACGAATGAAGGTTTCGCTCAATGGCCTGAAAATAGTGAAGAATCGAAGTTATCGTCACCATTGGATGATATTCAAAAACAATTTGAAGAAGTTAAAATTAACACGACTAATAGGTAGTAGTAATGAGAGATTTTAAGCGAGAAAATAACAATTTCAGTAATAGTATTAATAACGGAAAAACAAAGATGCCATCTTTTATGCCAAAATCAGCGTCAAGATCGAAAGCAGATGAATGGCTAGACGACGTTTTAAGAGTATCTATGACAATGTCTCCATCATCAAATGTTTGAGCAATTTTTATTTGTATTTTTTGAAATCATTCGGCGTTGTTTTTTTTAGAGCTCTACTCCAATGACACCATCGGCATCAATGGGAACAATAAGCTCAACAATGACAGCAAAATCGGGACCACCACCAGTTCACGCGCCACCGCCGTTGCCAATCAAACAAGCGGTCTCAAATGGGAATCCATCGATTTATCAAAATGTGAGAATTGTTAAAAGGATTCTTGAGAAAAATATGAATTTAAGATTCAATTATTGGACAGTAATTCGCGATTGCCATCTCCATCAAATGTGAACTGGAATAGGTCACCAAGTTCAGTGCAGCCAACAAAGATTCCCACGAAACCCATAGATCCATTCGATATTCAGTGGAGTAAACTGACGATTAATAACACAGATGCGCAAAAAATAGCGTAGAAAATAATAATTTAATAATAGATTTATATTAATTAATTTTAAAAATGTTTGTTTATCGCCATACAAATTTTGATTAAGCCCAAAGAAAAAATCGGTGAGATTTGTATTTATTTTTCATTTTTATTATTTATCATAGAATATTTTGAATAATTTTTAAAATTGAATTTATATTTATGTTGAGTAAAAATCGAATTAAGTAATTAGTAGATAGAGAATTATATTTCGTGTTTATTTTTTCTTTTCTTTTTTTTTACATCTTGTTTTCGTTTTTTCTTCTGCCTTTCTTGTCAATATTCCCCATTCTTGTGCTATACAGGTCTTTTGAAGATTTGAAAAAAAGTTGCTTCCCGCCATCGCTTAAATATGTTCTATTGTTTTATCGAAAAAATGAAAAGAAGATTCGTTGTAAAATGTAATTTTTCTTTTGTTGATTGTTCAATTTGTTTTATATTAAATGGGTCGTAAAAGCCAATATTTATCATAAAGGGAAACACTTGAATTTGAAAAATTGAAGAGAATGAAAAACTTTCTAGATGATTTCAAGAATTGGTGGGTTATTTGCTAATTGTGCAAGTACAATAGCATCATGCTCAACAAGAATTACAAGGTTATTCAGTTTGAAGAAATGAAAAAAATTCCGATGAAAAAAATTTTTTTTGTAAATAATTAAAATATTTTTTTTAAATTACAAAATAAATACAATTTCTTTTCAAAAATCAAAATAAGATTTAAAAAATATAATTTTTCTATTAATTCTTCAAAATTTTTTAGTTTGAGTATTTAAAATCTGAATTTTCATTTTGCAGTTTTACTCCTTGTTCATTAATTCAAGCTCAAATATCAAGCTTTTCAACGAGTTCAATTTTGTCAAGAAATAATTTTCTACAAGTGAGAAAATAAAAGGTTTCAAAACATATTTAAAGCATTGAACATTTTCAGTTTATTCATTATCGAAATGGACCACCAAAACGGCGAGCGAGAAGTAAGGACAAAAGTCCAATTAGTGGATATAATCATTTCAGAGGAATTGTGCTTAAAAGTTTGTTTGAGTTAAATAAATTTCAAGTTGTTAAAATAGAAAAGTTCAGCTGTAATTCGTCATCCAAAAAAACCGAACTCGGGAAATCGAAAATGCGCAATTGTTCGCTTATCAACCGGAGCCGAAGTCTGTGCTTACATTCCAAATGTTGGTCACAATCTACAAGAGCACTCTCAAGTATTCTTCGATTTCTTAAAACAATTTGACTGAAAATCTTAAAATATCGCAGGTATTGGTGTGTGGGGGTCGACGAAGAGATCTCATTTCGGTTAAAGCAAATATTGTTCGAGGAAAATATGATTGTGCACCGGCTGGAGGAAAAAAATAGTTCTGTATAATTTGTTTAGAATAGTTTTTTGTTGTTTTAATATTTTTAAAATCATGAAAAAAAAATTTTTCCAAGAATTTTGTTCATCTCAAATTAATTTATTGGTTTCAAGCCGAAAGTTTTACGTATTCAATGAGAAAAAATGCTTAAACTCGAGAAAAAGGATAAATTTCAGATAATGGAAGTTTTTTTGTCAGATGACGAAAAACTATTTCTCATTAGTGGAGTAGAAGATGATCTGAGAAATGATGGACGAACGTAAATTCATGATTTCCAACAAAATCCATAAAGAAAGTTTTTCAGGAGCTCAGACTTTAGGCAAATAATACTCGAACGAGGTGTCTTGTCAGGAACATCTGGGTCGTGTCGAGTTCAACTCGGTTCGACAACAGACGTATTGGTAGGGTTGAAAGAAGATGATTCATATGAATAAGTATATTAAAATTTTCAGGCTGGAATTAAGCTCGAGCTGGAATCGTATGATCATACGGTAGAAACGAGACCAAAGCAACCATTCAATTTCTTTGTTGATTTTTCGGCAAACGCCGACAGCCAATTTGCAGGTTTCTTTTTTTTTTAGGATTACTCAATTTAGGTGAAACTTTGCATTTTAGGAAAAGGTGGAGACAGATATGCAGAAGAATTGGCAGCGACGTTACAAGTCGCATATGCTGATTCACTGGAAATTTTTTCGAATTTAAAAAAGTTGGTTTGAAAAATTGTTTTTTGTTATTAATTTGAATGTTTTCTTTAAAAATGTAGAACACAACTGGCTGATGGATATCGATGGAAGATTTATGTCGATTTAACAGTTCTGCAATGGAACGGAAGCGTGATTGATGCGATCTCGTTAGCTGTCATTGGAGCATTAAGCGATCTCGATATTCCCGAAGTTGAAATAACACCAGATGACGGTGGAAAAGTGTCGATAATGCTGAAAAGGCCAAGAAAAGGCGGAAATGTGAAAGATGAAGAAGTGGCGGTTGAAATGTGGAAACTTGACGTCTCAAAGTGTCCACTCATCGTGAGCGTGTCGAAGATTGGAACAGCAAATGTCGTTGATTGTACACCAGAAGAAGAAGTGTGCAGTCGATCACAATTATGGATTGGTTTAACGGAAGGTTCGGCAAAAAATGGGAAGTATCAAGTTACATGTATTAAACAGGTTGAAACAAAAACCATTTCGAGTTGTGAAAAAAATTGAAAATGTTTTTTTTGATTTCCAGATTGGCGGAGGATTATTAGAAAGTGAATCGATAAATAATATGATAAAATTGGCTGAAAATGCAGCTCGAGGACTTCACTTATCATTATTACAAAGGTTTAAAACCGAAGAGTATCGAAAACCCGGACATTCATTTCTATTATAATTTTCTGTTGTAAACATAAGAAAACTTATGTGAATTGTTAAATTTGTTGGAATTGTTATTTCGTTTTTCTTTTTTCTTTTTTTTGAGGATGAATCCCCTGAAAAAGGGGAATATTGTGGTGATTTCAATGAATGATCAAAAAGAGGCAGGCAATTGTGTAAGCAATAAAGTCTACAAAAAGGTCGTTTTTATTTGGAACGAAAATGACGAAACTGCGGGATCCTTGGTGGATGAAAAAGTAATGTTTGAGAATGAAGCAAACGTTGTTATTATGACATGCCAATTATTGAATGATGAGGAGGAGGGAGGATCTCAAGGCGAAAAAGAATAGAAAAAGAAGATGTCGAATATGATTCTTGTTGGAATTGAATGGATAAGAAGACGACGAAGAAGAAATACGATTATGTCGATGTCTTGTTGATTTTTAGTTTTTTTTTTGTTGTTTCGTCTCCGTGTATTTCCAAGGTTAATTGGATATTGCCACGTCATCAATCGATGGGGAAGTTGAAATTTGTACAGAATATTAAATGCCAATTCATGTTTCATCTTTCGTACCCCGACCGTCTCGCTCTCCTCCTTTGGTAGCTCAATAATTATTTCTTTGTTTCAATGTCTCACACAAATAAAACATCGTGATTGAAAAGGCTTGAAGGTTTCGCGAGGAGCCCCGCTCCCCTCCCCCCGAAATTAACGAAACATTGAGAAAAACGAGAGAAGAAGCGGCGAGAGAGGGAGGAAAGTTCCCATTGAAAAAAGCACATATATGCACAGTTGAATAATAAGCTAACGAATCGAGAATACACGGCGGGGATGAATGAAGAGATGTTGAAATATGTAATAGAAATAATGTTGAGACGCAGAACGAGAGCACCTTAAGAGGGAGACGAAGAAGAAGGCGAAATGAGCTCAACAGGGCGATGAGCTCATGAGCTACAATTCACAAAAATTGTTTAATTTGAAAAATGGCTTTTTTCATCGATTTTATTTTTGTTTTATGATTTTTATTGTTAAAAATGATTTCATTTTTATTTTTTATAAAAAACTCCGATTGGAGTACAAAACAAGTACGGTTCTTATTTCGTGATGAGACGTAATTGTAAAATATTCCAATGTTTCTGCTTTTTACACTAAAAGTGAGACATTTTTCATTCATAAAAAAAAAAAGAAAAATCAAACTATGATTCTTTCTTCTTCTTTTTAGGTCTCGCCCAGATAAAATCGATACTGTATGGTCACAAATTTTTCAGAAAAAGTAGTTTTTGTCTTTTCCCAATGATTTCTACAATTTTAACTACGCCTTGTCATAACTACTCAACAATTAGTTATTAGGTTATTCTTCTTTTACACGTAAAATCTGTTTTACGTGAAAATTCGTTTCACGTAAAGTCGGCGAAAAACTGATTTGATTTCTGCCCAAAAAAAAAGTGAAAAATGATGTGGTTGGCTCAAGATCTCGCAAGCCAGTTGATCCCTTTTGCAATCGCAGCCGTCGATTGTAAAATAAAAAACACGTAACGTCAAGCCGAAATTTTTTCGCGTTTTCCTCTTTCGTCACCAGTGTCCATGCCTTTTTTCTATATACAGGGGCACGGCTTGAGAAAGAACAGATGATATCAGAGAAACAGTGATGAGATGAGAAAGGGAGAAAGAGAGAGAGAGAAGAATAAGGAGAGGAGAGAAAAATGCCGGTAGCACACTCGGGAAGGGGGGGGGGGGGGGAGGAGGAGGAGAAGGAGGAGAGCATGAGCTGACGATTAAGACAAACAAAAACGAAGTTCTTCTTCTTCTTCTTCGTCATCTTCCTTTTTCGTCTCTCTTTCTCTTTCTCTCTCTCTCTCTCTCTCTCTCTCTCATCCCTTTGGAGGTAGAAAAAGAAGAAAAACAGGCGGCCGAGTGAGATGACTCCCGTCAAGTTGCTCATTACGGCAACATTGTCGACAAAAAAAAAACGAAAGAAAAGAAAGAAAACCGATGATGCGCATGCAAAGCCGAGAGAGAGTTTAGAGATGACGTGAAGCTGAGACGAGGCCATGGCAAACGACGAAAATATCGAAATGGAATGAGAGGAGGCAGTGGATGATGACGGGAAGGGAAGGGGGAGGAGGAGGGAAGGGGAAGGGGGAGGAAGAATGAGGATACCGGAAGAAAACAACACCGGGCAACACTTCCCTATTTGCTTTCTTTTTATTTTATTTTTTAAATTTCTTATCATTCTTTTTTTATTCAAATAATTTCGTTGTGGCATTAGTACAACACTCCGCTATTACAGTAACTTTTTAACACATTTTTTTTTTTGTTTTTTTTTTTATTTCGTAATACGCTTTAATAGTTTTTTCTTTCTTTTTTTGTCGAAAATTTCTTTTAAACTGTTCCTTTCGAAACATTTATTTTTTTTTTACAACACTCCGTATTTCCGTTCAAGCAATATTTAAACATTTAGAAAAATTGATAAAACGTCACTACGCCATCCCGCATAGTTTTCTGTTGTTGACAGAAAAGTTTTTTCCTCGTTTCCTTTCTATAATTTTTTCGAAATTCA
Source organism: Caenorhabditis drosophilae (assembly GCA_963572285.1). NCBI lineage: Eukaryota > Metazoa > Nematoda > Chromadorea > Rhabditida > Rhabditidae > Caenorhabditis > Caenorhabditis drosophilae. Next base: position 2,014,376 of record OY751564.1, on the reverse strand, counting down.
TTTTTTTTTTTTTTTGAAAAAAGGCCAATGTCAATCGCAAGTCAAATATCGCCTTATCACTCTTGAGCTCGCCTCCAAAACCAATCACGGGCATTTTTCGATCGAAGTAAAAGTAAAGATGGGTAAAAAAAGGAAGAAGCTCTTTCTCTCTCTCTCTCTCTCTCTCCTCTCTCTCTCTCTCTCTTTTCTTTTTCTTTGCTACCACTTTGGCACAAAACGTTATGTAAACACAACAAGACGTAGGAGCACCAAAAAAAAAAAAATGGGAAAAAATCCCCAAAAACGCCGTTATACGGTATGTGTGACACAAGGAAGAGGAGAAATCAAATAAAGAAGGCAAAAGCTTATTTATTACTTTCTCTTTTGGTACTCCTGGAAAGTGTTCTGCGCGTGAGAGGGTGGAAGAGCAATTGGGTAGGGGGTGGCGATCATTTCATTGCTTTTCTCTGTCGTTTTCCTCATCCGAGATACACATGGCTTTGTTCCAAGTTCCATATGGGATTTTAGAATCCGCCCTCTGCTTTCTCAATTATTTCGATAAAATTCAACAAAAATTTAATCAGACGCGGCGCGAGTTGTGCGTCGCCGCCGGCGGCGGCGTATTCCACAACATTTTTTTGACGCTTCGTCATTGATATGAAGCTTTTCTGTTTCTCTCTCTCTCTCTCTCTCTCCGCCAAAAAAAAAACCCCATCAGGGATCCATCACCACCACCACCACCACGATTTACCGTAATCCAGAAGAATTGGCTTCTCTCCTTCTCTGTTCTTCCCCCTCACACATGAATGCATAATTCGCCTTCGCTTCCTCAGCCCTTTCTCGGGCTGACTGGCTGCTGCTGGTTTGCTGGTTGGTTGATTGGCCTTGGAATTGGCTGCTGCTGCAAGTCGAGACCACGCCCCCCCCCAACACACGTTTTTTTCGTCCCCGTGTCGAACGTGCGCGTCTTGGGGCGAACATTTTTCTGGTGTTTGAGTGATAAATTTTTTGTTTCCACAGCAAAGAAAAATTTGAACTTTTTTATTCCATTGCTTTTTCTGTGTTTTGACCATTTTTTGGGCGGTGTGAAATCTGTGCACCGTCAAAATTGAATCGCTTTTTGGCTTTTTAAAGCTTTTTTAACGCCTTTTTTCGAGTTGAAAAAAATCGATAACAAAAAAAAATTATTTGATGAATCATCGACATCGAATCGCCTCATTATTTTCAGATTTTCTCATTTTCATGACTCATCATGATCCAATCATTTATCAATTTTCTCAAAACATTTCCTATCAAATTATCATTAATTATCCGCCACCTCAATTTTCGAGCCAATTTTTTTTGACATTTTTGAAACAAAATATGTTTTCTTTTCCTTCTTCTTCTTCTTCAGCTTCTCCTTCTTGTTGCTCTGTGCATGTGTGTCTTGTGGGTCTGTTATTTTATAGGAAATGAGAATGGAAATATTTTGTTTTTACCAGGCAGTCAGTCAGTCAGTCAACTCTCTCAAGCCACCCTCACATGGGAGAGAGAGAGAGAAAGAGAGAACGAGAGAGAGAGAGAGAGAGAGAGAGACAAAGATGTACACATTTTAAAAGCATCTTCACCACACAGGAGCCCAACACACATACACACACACACACACAAACAGGGGAAGAAAACTGAAGGGAATCGAAATAGAAGATAGGAAAAGGAAAGGGCGGAAGTGTGTAAAGTAGGAAAAAAAATGGGAGAAAAATGGAAAGATGGGCGACGAAAGAAGAAGAAGAAGAAGCACGAAAAAATTGAGCCCGGCTTCACTTTTTGTTTTTTTTCAAAAAATTTGATCCATATTGGATCGGATTTGGATTGTAAAATAAAAGGAAATGTTCCGACTTGCAACCCGTCACTGTCTCTCTCTCTCTCTCTCTCTCTCTCTCTCTCGGTTTCTGTTTCTGCTGTGCTTTATGCCATAATCGTATATCATCTCATCACCATTTAATTCATTGTGCATATCGCCAGAAAAGAACTTTGGATGGTGCTGGTGCACTTTTTGGTGTGTAACTCGTCCGTCGCCAGACAGACTTTTGTTAGGGGTGTGTGTGTGATCAGGTCGGTCGGCCGCCGTCGATCGATCGAATTGTAAAGTAACACCCATCTCAATTCATATCATATAAGTATATTTTTCTCAAATATCTCCTTTTCTTGAGCCGCCAATTTTTTTTTTTTGATTTCTTTCCGCTTTTTCCTCTTAAATCATGTGGGCCATTTTTCCTCCCGTGTTATCATAAGACTTTTTCTCTTTTTTTTCAACCAAAAAAACAAAATGCGAAGAAAAGAAAAGAAAAAACGAAATCCAAGTTTGAAGGAAAAAAATCGGGGCTGGTTGTAAAAAGTAAAAATGGAAACGAGACACCCCACCAAAAAATAGTGGGCGTGGTCTTGATAGACAAAAGACGTTGGGGAAGAGTGGAGGAGGAGAAGGAGGAGGAGGAGGAGGAGGAGAAGAAGATATGGATGTTTTGCTCATCGATTTCGATATGGGGCTTTCTTCCATCTTCTCCCATTCTTCCCGCTACGTCGTTGTCGTCGTCGTCGTCGTCGTCGTTCCCTTATAATATTACACTGTGGCGGCCCCGATTCGGATGCTTTGCTGCTTTTTGTTCTTATCTCTCATTCCTCTAGTTTTATCGTCGTCTATCGCTTGATTTCTTCATCATCATTTCTTATTTCTCACTTTTTGTGTGTATGTATGAGTGAGCATCTCTCTGTCTCTGTCTCTGTCTCTCTCTTATTCTTTCTAGAGCTCGTCAAACTTCGTTTTGTTCTTCATCGAGGCAAAAAGTCATCACACCATCTGAACATATGTGCCCGAAACAGCGCTTCGTAACAAAAAGGAATGCTTTTCCCTAATATCGATTGGTTGGCTTGTTGACGCCGATCATTATTGCTTCTCTTTCTTCATTTTTCTTCTCCTAGTTTTTGTCTTCCTTCAACTAGTAATAAAATGTCAAGAAGAAAAAAACCACAATTACCGTACAATTGGTTTGGTTTACTTTTGGCTACCCATTCGGTTTTCCGTCATCAGATGACATACATTTACATATACATATAATATGTATTCATTATTCTTCTTCTACAGTACTCCCCTCCCCCTCTTCCTCCTCCTCCTCCTCCACCACCATTTTCTCCTTTTCCCCCTCCATTTTCCCGCCCCTTAAAAGTTATACATACCAGTTTTGAGTCTTTGTCAATGTTCATTTCCATTCATCGTCGGAAGTTTATTGTGTGTCGATTTGTTTTTTCTTCTTCTTCTTCTTGCGAATCAAAATTTTTATTCCGGCGACAGATCAACCAAAACGAATCTTTCAGTGTTCAACTTTCAAATCGTCGCGCCGTTTCGTTGTTTCTTGAAGAAACTTGACGACGAACACCGAGAAATGTCGGAAGCCGACGATTTCGCACAGCTCATGCAACAAATTCAGTCGGCCGCTTTGCCAGAAGGAGCATCGGCTTCATCGACGCCGACCTCATCGACAACCACACCTGGATTGCTGCCGAATGGCAAGAAGACGAAGGGAAGAGTGAAGATCAAGATGGAATATATTAGTAATAAGCTTAGAAGATATACAACTTTTAGTAAGCGAAAGACTGGAATTATGAAAAAGGTTGGATTCATTTTTATTGATTTTTTATTGATTTTTTTGTTGTTGCAGGCATTAGAATTGTCAACATTAACGGGTACACAAGTCATGCTTCTAGTCGCTTCTGAAACTGGTCACGTCTACACATATGCAACCAACAAACTTCAGCCAATCATCTCATCCGAACCTGGTAAATCACTCATCGACGCCTGCCTCAAAGCTCAAGACGGTAAGTGACCGCTGCGCGCGCACCAAACACGATTTTCAACAACATTGGGGATTATTTCAGTTTCAGATGGAACGCCGCCATGTAAAACCGAGTTCACGTGTGACTCGTCAAATGGCAATGGTTTGATGCGTAAACGTAAAATGACGACGGACACCCTCGACACCGGCTCAACATCAGCGGCGGTAAGGAAAATATATTACAACACGCTTCTTCTCCTTCTTCATTTTTGTTTTGTGGGATGCAAGACAAACTGCTAGTAGGGTTTGTTGCCGTCTCGGGAGATGAGCCATAGATATTGGTGAGAAGAAGGAAGAGACAGAGAGAGAGAGAGAGAGAGAGAGAAAGGGAGAGAGAGAGGGGGAAGGGAGAAGATATAGATTTGAGCAGTGTAATGCTTTTGATCTAATGTTTAGTGTACGACTTTGGATCATTAGAAGGAAAAGAGAAGAAATGGGTAAAAGGGAAAGAGGAAAATAAAGTTCATGGGATTTTTGTTCTTTGAAAAATAAAAGAAAAACAAATTTTCAGATGTCATTTCAACCATTTATGCCGACGATGGTGCCGACATCACTGTTCACAACGTTTGGTGAAGACGACTACAACAATGATGAGAGCGGCGATGATTCGGATTCGGAAGAGGCGGCGAGCGACATCAAGGAGGAAGACGATCAGGAGTCGCCAACGATGGTTGTTGTGAAGAAAGAGGAGCCGGAGATGGATGTTGCGACAGCTAAACTTCATCAGACATTGAAGGAGGCGTTGAAGGCGGCGGCGAACAATCGTCAACAGCAGCAGAAGAAGGCAAGGGTAAGCGGTTTGAGAGAGAGAGAGAGAGAGAAATGAGGGAAAGCAAAATTAATTTTCCAGATGCAACCGAAAAATCAGAATCCAGCATCAAAAGCATCGTTTGTAGCGCCATTTCTTCTTCAAGGTTCGTTTTTTTTCTGCTCCGATGATTTTTGTTTAAGTTTCCCTCCTCCTCCTCTTCCTCCTCTTCCTTCTCCTCCTCCCACTACTTCTTTTTTACTGCATTTAATTCGCCGCCATGTTTTCCCAACTTCTAGGTCTAACAGCTACTTCCACTAACAACGGAACTGTTTTCAATCTACCCCAAGGTACTGTCTTCACCAGTTCAGCTAATGATGGTAAGATATTCAATGATCAATGCGCTTTTCACTATCTTCTTATTAACTTTGAAATAAGCTACTGTGTTTTAAAGGAACAATGTTTTAATTGTTAACGCGGGTCTCTTAACGACTACAGTAACTTTAATTGTGTTGTTTTGGATTTAATAGAAATTAATCGACAGTTTTTTTGTTCCAAAAACTTCCTTAATTTTCTTCTGATTCAAATTTTTACAAATAAATCTATTTTCAGGTGGTGCAAACGCTACGTCACTTTTTAATGCGGCTGTCAAAGCTGGCGACGACGCTTCACTTCCATCATCAAATCCGATATTTAATTTCCCCATCAATTTCCAACAATTAATGGAATCTGCTGCTCTTGGAGTCCAAATTACAAATGCCGAATGAATCAAATTTCCAATCAAACCAAAATATGTTAAAAACAACATTTCAAATTGATCTTTCTTGATCTTGTCATCAATTCATTTTCATTTTATCAATTACTTATTCATCTATTGTTCATTTTCCTCTGGTCCCCTTTCCTCCCCAAAAAAACTTTTCCCCAAAACAATTCATTTAAGTTGCCTTTACTTTTTCTCTCTCTGTGTGTGTGTGTGTGGCCTTATGTTATTTAATTTGTTTCCGGTTTTTTCGAGAAATAAACAAAAAAATTTAAAATTTAAAAAAAAAACAAGAAAATTGATGGTATTTTGGGGTTCATTCACACGAAATTCAAAAAGTTTACAGCATGACTAAAATAATAATAATAATCAATATTTGGAGACACAGAACACTTGTGGAGGAGGAAGAGTGACAAGAAAAAAATATGAAATTATTAAAAATGGCGGATAACTAAACTTCTATCATAGAAAATGATAAGATTCCCTTGAAATTAATACTATGGGGAGTTTCTTTTAACACAAGAGAAAATTTTTGAGAACAGGGGATGATTTTTTGAAAAAAAAAAAAGTATCGAAAAGGGGAAAAAAAGTTGATATTAATAATATTAACCAATACGAGCAAATATATTCTATAGATTTTTTGCACAGGTTAAACTGCAAATTTGGTTAAACAGGAAGAAAAAAAAATAAATGACGAGGAAGAGCATTTTAAAGTCCTCCCAATTGACACACAGCATATTCTCCAGATGTCATCCAACTATTATCTTCGTCGAATTTCTGAAATTTTTTGAAACTGATATTTACAGCAACGAATTTTAATTATTTACTCGAATCAAGTCGTCAACAACTTCTTTCGGTAACCCGGCGACTGTTTCCGCTTTCAAAGTTCGAAGAGCCATAAACGGGCACGGCTTAAAATTACGTGTCGCCGTCTGAAAAAAAAAATTTTCAACTAATTTTTGATGAAAAACAAAAAAACTTTAAATGTCGTTTCGAAATCCCAATCTCTGTCTCCTACTAATTTGCGATAGTTCAAATCCCCTTTGAATAAAATTAACGATGACTAAAAATTATTTTTCACATTTTTTTTGAATGCTAAGTTACCGTTTGCAATTGTTCATAAAGATCTGGCGCAACCCGTTGCATTTCAAAATAAGCATGAGGAAAAGTCCAAAACTGATGATTACCATAAACTAATCGGCCATCTTCGAACCGTTTTTTGATTCGATTCGACATTTTTTGGCTTGCCTCGCCAGTTTCTAACATTGATTTTAGTACCCAATCTAAATCCTTTTTCGTCACATCCGATATGAACCACGGAATTGCTTTTCCGTGCAAATGAACAGTGTCTGCAAATCCCATTGAGATGAAGTATTCTGCAAGCAATAAATCGCCGACAAGCTCCACTCCTGCATTGTCGAGAACAATATCGATACGTCGATTTCCGGCAAATTTACTGCAAAAATTTAGTTTTATGTTATCTTTCAATCGATAAAATACACCAACTCTCTTAACAAAGGATACAAAACTTCAATCGTCAATCGATCAATATCATCTACAAGAATAAATTTATCACGTTGAGTAGATGCTGCCATTGACGATTGATGAATCACAGAATTATCACCACCAGTAAGCGACATATCCGCACGATTTCCCCATAAGCTCATTTTAAGCATTATATTCAAGCCAAACGTTTCATGAACTGGCGCGTCTTCAGCTACTATTGAGAGAAGGTATGAACATGATTCTTCGACTTGATTTTGGCTGAAAAAATAAGAATAGTTATTACATGATTTTGTTGAATTACTGTTCAAGATAATTTTTTTGTTTTGTTCCTTCGAAATAATCAAATTCTCTCAATGTTATTGTTGCATACACAGCTCCGTATATGCATCGATAAAGATAACACTCTACAAACAGCCAATCACCTCTGTACCAGGTTAAGGTGTCGTTTTCAGGTTCCTAGAATATAAATGTTTTAATTAGAAATAAGATATAAAAGATTCAATTTACAAGCAGATTTTTGTCACGGATATCCCGTATCCAGTTATTCCATTGTGCCGCATCGTTAGCATTATCTGTTAATGTTTCTAAAGGTTTGTCAGTCATTATCAGATAGCGGAGCTTTGATAGCTGCTCCATGATTTTGCGCACATCTTCATCTGAACTCTGCAAAATCAATAATGTTATTTGTCGTTTTTGGCGTTTGATTTACCTCTCCATAACGAGCAACAATTTCTTTCATTTCAGTTTTGAAGAAATCAACTAACTTAGTGACTATTTTTGGCCATCGTGTATTTACTGTTTTGTAGGCGAATGTTCTGAAATTTTTTTAAATTTAGTTTTTAGCTTTTAAGAAATATTTTAATTTCTAATTCAATTTTTTCACTTACCCTTCTTTGTTTCCATTCAATTTTGGGGCAGTTTTGTCTAGTTCTTCTGACGTTGGCAAAACCATGGCCTAATTACAAAAGTCTGAAAAAATTCAGTTAACAAACTTGTTTACGTGTGAGAACGAAAAAAAAACGGAGAAAGACGACGAACCAAGAAAATGTACATATTTTTAATCATTTTAAGAACGCTACGGTTGACAAAATGGTGTAGACACCGAGTACGCAACTAACAGAAATTACGAGCAAAAGCCGGTTTCAAATTGGAATTTTCTCGAATATTCTCATTTTTTCTTTGGTTCTTTTTTCAGTTTGTCAAATTGTAGTTGTCGATCATTTTGCGATCGTCACACTGTTCCAAACCGTTTTAAAAATTTTAAAAGCTAGTTTTTTTTTCTCAAAATCGTTTAAAAATTTATTAAAATTCGTTATAGAAATAAAAACTGTTTGTTTGTTAAAAAATATTATTTCGGGTAAACCTGATAAATAAATGTTTAGTGCAACGTTAAAATAATTTTTAATTTTAGCTGTTTTGGGGGGGGGGGGGGGCTGAAATTTGACGCAGCAATTATAAATTGTTTTCACTGCGTTTCCGTCCTACCCTCATTTAAAATTGTCATCATAATTCCAAACAATATTATGTACCTTTAATCTTGACCATTAACGAACCCAGTTGCCATAGTATCAATATTGATATTAACTCTTATTCATGAAATTTTATCTTTTTAATAATACTGATTAGTAATATCCTATTTTTGTTATTAAGTATTGTTAAAATTCAAAATATAACCAAATTAACTTTTTCCAGTGAGTTTCTTTCAAAAGCCAAATAATATGTCGTCGGACAACATTGATATTACCCCAAAGCAAGATGGAGGAGTATTGAAGCGAATTCTCCGCGCCGGAGAAGGAATTGCAAAACCATCGGTTGGAACGACCGTCAAGGTTTGATTCTTGATCTGTCGTTTCGCAGGTTTTTATTGTAATGTTTTAGGTCCATTACGTTGGAACTCTTGAAAATGGAAATCAATTCGATTCTAGCAGAGATCGTGGTGACCAATTTAGCTTTGTTCTTGGAAGAGGACAAGTTATCAAAGGATGGGATGTTGGGGTGGCTAGCATGACAAGAGGAGAACTTGCCGTTTTTACAATTCGATCGGACTATGGTTATGGAGACGCTGGAAGTCCACCGAAAATCCCAGGAGGAGCTACATTAATCTTTGAAGTGGAACTGTTCGAATGGGCGGCTGAAGATATTTCTCCTGATAAGGATGGATCTATTTTGAGAACTGTTATTGTGGAAGGAAGCAAAAACGCCAGTCCAAATGACACAAGCCAAGTCACAGCTCATATTGTCGGTTCATATCAAGGAAAAGAGTTTTACAACCAGAACGTAACATTTTCAATTGGAGAAGGATCGGAACAAAATCTACCAGAAGGGGTTGATAGAGCACTGAGAAGATTTCAACTTGGCGAAAAATCAAAAATTGAGCTTCGCGGAACTCGTTTCACCTATGGAAATAATCCACCACCTGGAACAGACTTGCCACCAAATGCACCGTTAGAGTTTACAATCTTTCTCAAGGAGTTTGAGAAAGTACCTTCAACATGGGAAATGACTGCAGAACAGAAATTAGAGGCAGCCAAACAAGCGAAAGAAAGAGGAACATTTTTCTTCCAAAAAGGAAATCTCAAATTGGCTTTCAATAAGTATAAAAGAGTTGAAGATGTGCTCGAATATGAAAAGACTACTGATCCTGAACAAAAGAAGGTATTTTGAATAGGTTACGTAACATGCTAAATTGTAAATGTTCAGGAAAGAGACGCTCTTCTCCTTAGCGCATATCTCAACTTGAGCTTGGTGACATCAAAACAAAATGAACAAGTGGAATGTCTAAAATGGTGTGAAAAAGCATTAGACATTTCGCCTGATAATGTGAAAGCGCTTTATCGCAAAGGAGGAGCAATGTTTGCAATGTGTGATATTCGTGAAGCACTGGAAATCTTTGAAAAAATTGTTCAGCTTGCACCGGACAATAAGGTATTAAAATATTTAAGGCTTTGCTTTAATTATGTAGAGTATTTTTATGATTTTTAGGCAGCTGTTCAACAAGTTCTAACGTGTAAAGCAAAACTTCGAGAACAAAACGAAAGAGATAAGAAAAGATACAAAAATTTGTTTTCAAAAATTGCTGATGAACCAACACCAGGGCCAAGCGGTGAAAATTCCGTAAATGATAATGAACCTCAACCATCGACAAGCTCGGAAAGCACTGCATCACAGGCTTAATTTTTTTTTAAATCGTCAAAAATAATCTTTTTTTTTGTTTTGTAGCTGTGATCTCGTCAAGCCCACTTTTTATTCGGTTGTTCTTTTTTTGTATTATTTATGTGCATGATTGCTTTAATAAAATGCATTAAATCACTTGAAAAAGTTTGTGTCAAATTAAATTGAACCAGTGATTTTCTTTTTTCAATTAAATTAGACAATATTTTCGCCGACATGATGCATTTCAATGGCAATCATTTTAACTGGCGAATGGTTTGACACTGGTAGAAATACGCTCTACTGATAATTTCAAGTTCTTTTTTATTTGAATTTTGTTTTTATAGTAAAATTTTGTCTGAAAATCTGTTTCTTCCAACTCTATCTGACTAGAAAATATAAAATTTAAATTTTTTTTATTTAAAACAATGTTTTTGTTCCCAAAAAAATTGGCTGCGTACATTAAAATTGAGTGATTAGCCGAATGAGTATCAATTGATTTTCATTCATGAATATTTTGAATAATTTTTCTTGAGAATTTAATACTTGGTTGCTGTTTATTTTTAATTTTTTTTTACATTTGAATAAATAAATAATTTTAAAATTTCAATCAAATTTTTGATGTTTGAAGAGTCTCATTAATATTCGAGCAATTATTACTGGAAAACGAGCCATTTTTCTTTTTCTGGCCTAAAATCGATTTATTGATTTATTGATTCGATTGTAGTTTTGATTCAACTCACAGAAAATCGTTTTCCGAAATTCCGAAATACAAAAAATGGCGGCAATTGGCTCAAGCGATGGATAAAGTGAAAGAGTGGCTGTGATAAGGTTTGAAAAAGCACCAATATCAAATCCGAATATTGGGGATCCAAGTGTTAATCCAGCTGGAGCATACATCAGAATTGTTGGTAGCATTGTCTTAAACCAAATGCTCAAAACGTTCATTTCATTTTCTTTTCTTTTTTTAAACAACAGTTGCGGGGGCGTTTAAAAATGGGCGGAACTATGTTTTTGCAAAAAGTGGGCATGTAGTTTCAAAAAAAAAAAAAATTTTACAAACCTGAAAAACCAATGTCATGAATAATTGATGATTTAACTCCTGCGTCTTTTTACTCATAAAACTCTGCGAATCCTTCATTTTGTGATAAGTTTTGTAAGCGCAAACAACGATTGTTGAAAAGCATGACGACTGAAATTATTTGGAGTTTTGTGAGGTGGAAAAAAAATGAGTGAAAAAACACTTACAAGAGTTATTGTGCAAATAACACATCCAATCATTGGATAAACCTGCCACTGTCTTGATCCATCCTCATTTCTTTTCCAATAAATTGCGCCGACAAATGAAGTCTTCGTTATATCCGAGTGGTAAGTTTCCATGATGATATTTCTAGAAAAAAACGTCGATGGAAAAAAAAACAATTGGTGGAAAAATTACTGAAAAAAATCGATTTTATCTTGCGTTTGAGCAAAACAATAAAAAATCACAAAAAGCCAAATAATGAATAAAGCTAAGCAGGGAACAAAAAGCAGAAATAATTGAGAACCCTTGAAATAATCCATTAGATGCGGTCTGAAAATGATTCGAATTCAAGAATTCGACCAAAAAAAAAAGAAAAGAAAGAAGAATTTTTGGTTTCAGACTTGCAAACTGCAATATAACGATAGACAAATTGAGAAGCGAGCATTGAAATACAAAGAGCAAATGAAGCACAGTATAAAGTTGGCAGAAAATAGCCAATGGTATGAAACGATTTTAAAGGACCATCCATGAAGAAAATCACCGATGGAACAGTAACATGACACAACTTTAATTATTGATTTATTGATTTTTTTTTTTGGGTTGTTTGGCTCCGCACCTACCGGCTGTGTTAGAATCTCAACGAAGGAAAAAAAGAGGGAGAAGAAGGCAAACGTGCTCATAACATGTCGATAGTTGCCGAACAATCTTTCAGCTCGATTAAAGATCAAAAAAATCAAGGTTGAATTGGTGATTTGTGAAGTGACAAATCCAGAATATTGAAAAATGCGAATGATCAACATTTGGATAGGATGTTGTCTGAAATTTCCAGAGGTTTTTCTTGAAAAATTCTCAACCAAATTCAAAATAGAAAGTGTTAAAAATCCTTATTTTATATTAAAAAATTGTTGACTTTTATTATTTTTAATAAAAATAAGAATAGCTTTAATCAAAAAAAAAAAAAAGTAATCAATTTTATTGTATCGTAAAATTGTAAAGTTTTGATTGTACTTAAAAGAAAAATGTTTATAAAAACAACTTTTAACAATGAAAGAAAAACCCCGTTTTTTTCCCACAATCTTTAAGAAAACAAAGCTTAAAATATGTATTCTTCAAGTATTCATATTCAGAAGAAACGGTCTCCTTACCTACCTCATTTCAGACTTTTCCAGCCAACCGTTGTTAAGAGCTTAATTGGAATTCAGGGGGTGTGGTGAAATGGAAATTGTCGCCTGCTTTTTCGAAAAATCATTGGGGAGAAGCTTGACATTGAGGATCTAATTGACCTGAGAGCGTATTTTGGAAAAAATCTGTGGAAAAATCATGGAAAAAATATTTTTAAGTAAGCCGAGTTTTGATGGATTCTCCTTACCGACGTCGTTTGACATTTTTCCAGGTAAAATCCGTTAATTCTGGAGAAAAATGAATATTTCAAGCTCTAGTCAGGTTGGGAATTAGGCTTATTGCCCGATTTTTTTTTGCGAGGATTGCTTAAACGGGGGGCAAAAGCTTAGCCACTTTTAGAAAAAAAAATCTGTAAAATTGAGAAAAAATATTTTTATTTAAAATTTATTTGGTCTGAAAAAGAAATTAAGCTTCAGTGGGCTTCGTATGATTTGACATCTCCAGTTTGTTCTTCTTCGTCTCACCTGAAAAAACTTTAAAAAATCAAAAATCGTGTTGAAATCAAAAAGGAGGGGAAGGGGGAAAAAGCGACGCCTACAAAACAATTTTTTTCTAAAATCCGTGATGCAAAACATTGCGACGCACGGCTCCAAACTCGGATAGATTGCAATTGTTCCAGCTGGGATGTTGGCGTACGAGCCAATGTCGATGCCGAAAGCCGGGAAAACGATGAAGCATCCGACTGGGATGTACATTAGGAATAATGGAAGAATTGTCTGCAGAGATGTGGAAGAAGAAAACCAAACACGGGAGAGCGATGAGAATTTACCTGGACGGATAAGGTGATAAATAATTGACGATTAAGCCGGCGAGTTTTTTCGCTTAAATGAATATCCACTTCCAACATTTTTTGATAAGTTTTATATGCACAAAATAAAATAATTGAAAAGCAAATTACCTTAAGAAAAATATTTTTTTAAAAAAATAAAGTTTACAAAAAAAACCCTACAATAATTGAAGCACAACCAAAGCCTGGAAAAAGAGCTTCAGGCTTCCAAACCTTCTCCCCATTCTCGTCATAATTGTAATACATTGTGCAAATAAATGAGCATTGAGACGAGTTTAAGCCATAGTTTTCCATGAGAGCATCTCTGAAAAAATTCCACGACAATTTTTGTCGAAAATTCAAACTTCAAAGTGGCTTGAACTTGAGAAAAATTTGCTTTTCAACCGTGTTCGCCATTCCGAACACAACGAAAGCCAACCAGGAGAGAAATGCGACAGCGCACGGAATGAAGATCAAGCCGAGCTTTTTACCATCGAAATGGATCAACAAATGAGATCTGAAAATTGAAGTTGAAAAAGCCGATTTGGGGGAAAATCGATCGAATCTCAATTCTCACTTACAAACCGCCAGATATCGATAGAAAAATTGAGAAGCAAGCATTGAAATACAAAGAGCAAATGAAGCACAGTACAAAGCTGCAAAAGAAAAAAAGGGGAAATTCTCGTTTAAAATGACGCAAACAATCTCGCTCTACTGCACAACCAATCATCCTCCGCGTTAAACTCAGGGCTTTTTTGATTTGAGAACGTCATGCGTATCAACGTACAATGGAAATATTCATGAAAAATTGGGGAAAAGCAAAAAGATTTTTAGAAGAAAGGATTATTTTGCATTATTTTTTGACAAAAAAAACCTTGATGAATCTTCCAGGATTTTTTTTAAAGAAAAATTTGGAATCGTAAAAAACCTGTGATAAAATTTCCAACTTCAACATCAATTTCAATTGGATTATCCATAACTACAACAAATATTGGTCCAATAATGTATAAAACCTTCAAAAAAAAAAAATTTTTTTTTTTTTTTGAATAACAAAAATCGATACAGGTTGAGTTATAATTTCGATCCATGAATAAATCAATGAATTAATCGAGAACACTGACATCACATGTCGATAGTTTCCCAATGTTTCACCGGATTTGCTTAAAATCATCAGAAGAAGAATGGTATTGGTGGTTTGTGACGCGAAGAATCCAGTGTATTGAATTATTTGAAGTATCAGCAGCATTTCTTGTGTTTGTCTGGTGAGAAAAATTAATTTCTTTTCCTTTTAAAAATGCTCGTCAATAATCCGTATTAAATTTGTTTTTTTTTTAAAGGAAAATAGTTTTGTTTTTTAAGTTTTGCACATCTGAAAATATCTGAAAATACCAAAATTAAAACAAACAATTCAAAGCAAAACATAATTTTAATCCGGTTTAATACGGGAGAAGAAAACACGTTCAAAATGCACGAAATTCAGAATCCACAACGACGACCATCACGGAAAAACTCATAACCGAACCTTGCGATCCATTGTGAGGCTCGAAACACCTGAGGAAAGAAAAAGGTCTAAAGACGCTTCTTTCAATCGATTTTCGACAAGTTATTCGATGTCTTCGGGAAATCGTCGTCGCAACGCGCGGCCGTTAGTAAAGGCTGAAATATTTTTCAGCGCCGCTTCATAGAAATATATTATGTGGATTGTTGAGACGGAAAAAGAAAAAAAAATGAATTTAAATGACAATTTCATCGCCAAGATTTCCATCAGAAATACAATTATATTCCAAGCGCCAATGATTGTCAGCTTTCTTCTGCTCTTTGGTTGAATAAGTGAAGAATACCGAGTTTTTGGTTGATTTTATAGAATCCCGAATGTTTGTAGTCTGGTGAAAGCTGAAAAAGTCAAAAAAAAATTGGCTTGTTTGGACATAAAATTTGCAAACATTTGCAGTTTTTCAGCCAAAAAACTGTCTCCATTGTACATTTTAATGCGATCATATAAATCGATATTCAATTCTGGAAAAAATCGATAATTCAAGAAATCAATAAATTTTTTTTGCTCACCTTTCATCTGAAGAACGATGTGATGTTTCGAATCACACGTGATCAAATAATTTTGAATCAGGAAAGAATCGGGCGATTTTGGATAATTGTTCGAGGTGACTGAGCCATACGAATTGCTGAAGACTTTGGTTGGAAGAGGATGGCTGGAAATCATTGAGAAAAATTCAACTTTAGGCGCATGTCTGGTTTTTACAGAATTTTGTATTTTAGAAGAAATCCGTCACCAGTTACGTCAGAATCCGACTCGAAGTTGATGAGCAATTGCTCAAAATTGCTAACGATTGAAATATTCCGATAGAAACCGGATAATCTGAAAAACTTCGTCACCGTGTTTGCACTAATTACTGAGCACAGTAGTACAACAACACACCTGGCCAGTGCTGCGTCCTGTGTGGAAAATCCTTCGGTTACCGTAATAAAATCCACATTTTTCTCGGTGTCGATGAAATCGAACTGAAGAAGGATTCGATTTCCAGGATTTGTCTGAAATTAAATTTGAAAAAATAATGGGAAAATATTCGGAAAAAAACGAGAACTTTGATGATGTGAGTTTCATAATCATCATTCTGATAAGGATCTGGATATTCGGAGCTGGCAATGATTCCCTCATCATTCAAGTGCCAAATTGTTGATCTTTGTCTGAAAATTTTGATTTTTTTAGGGTCTTAAAATGAAAAAAAGCGCTCAACTCATTCACTTGTTTACGACACATATAAAATTGAGAATATTGGCAGCTTATCGATTGCCAACCGTCGATATCATTTTCCTCTTCGAACACCCAAGCAACACAATCGCCAGTGCGATTGAAGCGATGATTTTTTGAAATTTCTGCTGAAAATGGTTCTGCAAAGTGAATTGAAAAAAACTGAAAAGCCAATTGACGGGCTAGGAACGAAAAAATTGCTTGGCAAAAGTTTTTCAAGCAAATTTTGAAAATTGTCAGTAGAGCAGGTTTGCTTTTAGTGAAATTCTGTTCCAAAAGCTGACGTGTTTTGATGAATATTTGCCTTGTTGGACAAACATTTTACGACTTTTCGTATAAACTTGTTTCAAACGCGCTCTATTGACAATTTAAAACAAGAAAATTTTGAAAAAAAAAATTCTTGGAAAATTACTGGAAATATTTTTTCCTTAGGTACTGTAAGTGGCGCTTTTTAAAAAGAAAATTAGGAAACCTTCATAAAATTTAGTGAACTCAACCGGTCGATGATCGGTCCACGTAAAATTGTCGGCTTCTGAATTCCAGCGAAATCCGATCCAGTTGAAAAAGCTTGGGTTTTCACGAGCAAAAATTTCTGGAAAAAAATTTAATCCGAATAGTTGTGAAATCCTAGAACATCGATGGAATTTCACCACGAATTATTTGAGCTTCTTCATCGGTTGAAACCGAAACGAGATTTCCGTCCATTTCGTTGCAGAACTCTTCAGCTTCATCCCAATCGCCAGGCTGTGTTGGCGACAAAAAACAGGCATCCAATTGTGGAATATGCTCCCAGTCGATAGGGCACGGTTCTGAAAAGTGGAAAAAACAAAATCAATGAGTCAGATGACTTCTCACTTTCAGATTTCACAAGAAATGGAATAATTGTCAGAATAATCAGAAGCATTGCGATAGTGTTTCGCGGAAAGTTTGAAAGAAAAGCTGAAGAATGACACAAATCACAAAATGAAGTTTGAGTGATTTGAACTCATTTGACAACTCTTCAACCTCTGATTCTCCTTCTCTTTCTCGCTTTCAAATGATCATCAAAAGCTCTGTTGCCATTTTCAATTTGAAATCCAATTGTTTTTCAAACAAAACTGAATTATTATTGATACGAAAACAAAAAATCAGCAATTTTGTTGTTTTTTTTCTCATTTTTCAGCTTATCATTTTTATTGATCGAATCAAATTTAAATATTCAAAACAAGATGTTTTGCTTTATGTCAGCTGTGCTAATACACATATGACATGTCAAGTGACATTTCATTTCTCATTAACACTTTTGAACAAACATGTTTGAAATGATTCAGAGGTAAAAGTTTACGTTCACTTTATTTTCTATACATCAAAGTACTTAAAACATCTGACTGAATTAAAACATTAAAAAACTGCTAGAAGTATATGAATCGCACAGATTTATTTCGTTGATTTACCTACAAATTATTTTATTAAACCGATAGGAAATGGTTTATATTGGTTATTTTTTTATTAAAATTTTTTTTTGAAACTTAATATTAATGGAAAACTTTGTTAATAACAGTTTTTTTGAATATTCTTTAAATACTCAAAAAATACAAAATAAATATTTTATAAACTTAAATTTTGAATAAAACAATTACTTTTCAGGAAAAGACTCCAAACCAGCGATAAGATATTGATTTCCGGTCAATCTATGATCTCGTTTCGACAATTCTACTCTGAAAATGTTTTTCATTAAATAAATAAATTTTGAAAAACTTGAACAAAACCTTTCTGGAGTACAATAATTGCGACGATAGGCTCTTCCAACATCCCATTTGTTGAATGGGTAGCTCATGTAACAAGCTCCGGCTACAAATGCGGTTGTAATTATTCCAGAATAGAATTGTTCGAACCACATGCTGAAAAAATGGTGATTAATAATAAAAAAAATTTTATTTATATTATCGGGAAGGTGAATATGTTTTTTATCAGAAAAAAAAGAGCTAAAATTAAGAAAAACTTGAGTTAATTATAAATAAACTTGAATTTTAAATTTTAAACTGAATAAATTTAACATTTTTGGGACAGTTTTTAAATTTTAAATTAAAAATTAAATAAATTTAAAACTCAAAATAAAATTACTTTAAATTATTATTTTAAAATATTAAAAAAATTAAATAAAAGAAAAATGGGCGAGGGGCGTACATGTTTAGCAACATTTGCAATGTTTGCACAGAGTTCAGCAAGCTCCGCCCAACCGCATGTTTTACACCCATTATTTTTTTACAAAAAGGTATACACATATAAAATGTTTTTACTGTATTTTTGCAGAGGACAAATTTAAATTGAAACTAAAATTGTTTTAATTAATGATTTTATTCAAGTTTTAATATCGATATTGTTGACAAATTGCTTTTTTGTTGATACAAAAACTTGAGAATAAAAAGCGAATGCTGACAAATATTACAATAATTCAATAATATTTACGTGTTCATTAAAAACGTCAAAATGTCAAAAAACTGTAGGCAGGCGGATGCATGATTTCGTCGAAAAACGAGCGCGCGCGCATGAGTTGTAAACAAATCGAACACGAATCCCGAAAAAAAAGGCGGCAAATAATCATTGAAAATCTCATCTGTTCTCACCGCGTTTTTTGTTTTTCGCACATTTAACCAAAAGCATCGTTGTGCCGACCAGTCGTCGATTTGATGGTCTCACCGCATTGTTTGAATTATTTGAAATTAAAATGATTTTTTGATCGATAATTCCAAGACGATTTTTGTTTTGTCTCAAATCCAATTATGCATTTATTTGAAATTTAATCATAAACACGAAGCATCAAATCTATCGACTTCTCCGCTTTCCACAATTCGCCCTCCTTCATGCCTCTTCCCAGCCCGTATTCTGATGAGATATACCAGGTCATATTCATCGGATTTTTATCATTTTCTTTTCACCCTCTCAATTTTGTGTCATATTCTTAAATGATATTAAATCTCACTTTTCCTGATACGATTTTCACTTTCCAAAAATTCAATTTTATTTTTGTCCAGGTCGCTCCTTTCCTAAAATGCAAATTTTCATTTATTTGATTGCCCTTTTTGTCCTTCATTCAAATCCTCATCTTTTTTTTTCATTCTTCAGATGACAACAAAAACGGCTCCAAAAACCGGAACAACTCCAAAAGAATTGAAGGCAAAAGCGATTCAGAATAATCTGAAGCGAAAAGAGACGGCGGCACCGGATCCACCAAAAACTGGACCACCGAAAACGACGCCGCCAAACACGATTGAGAAGAAGGGAATTCTTCGAAGTCTCTCGTTTCAATTCTCGAATTTGACGAAGAAGAAGTTCAACGATTACGACTTGACGCCGGAAGACGATGGCGGCTATGATGACATGGGACCGGTGCTTGGTGTTCAATGTCATGGAACATTGTTGAAGAAATATAAGCGAAAAAATCGGCCGGCGAAATGGGCAAAGCGATTTTTTGTGCTCAAGGAGTGTTTTCTCATTTATTATGGAGCAAGTTATCGGAAAATTTTTGAAAAAACTCGACGCATCGATTTACATCCAAAAGTAGGAAATCACAGGAATTAAATGACTTTTCTGATCCTTCTGATTCAGGGAATAATTCCACTAATCGGTTGCTCAATTGTATCAGGCGGTGACGTCGACAAGAAGAATTGTCTTCTGATTGCTCATCCTCAATTCCCATCAGCTCTCATAATTGCAGCGCCGGATCATTCGATTCAGGAGAAATGGTTGAAGGCGCTTCGTAGCGCCACAAAAATGTGATTCGGAATGAGTTGTCGATCGACGTTTTTACATGTCTTTCAGATCCTACAAGAACACCGTCGTCGGTGAGACAATGATTCGAGAGCTTGAGAATCGTGGTGTCCTTTTGAATGAGGAGAAAAAAAGCTATGAGGAAAAGCTTGAAGCTGAAGCGAAAGCTCGAAAAGAGGAGCACGATCGAGCTGATGTCAATATTTTGAACTTTTATTTTTATTTTCCTGAACTCGGAATTCTTTCAGGAATTGGCAAAAGACAAAGAAGAGTTGGAAATGGAACGCGAAAAACTGATTCGAACCACCAAAAAATTGAAAGACGATCTTCAAAACGTTAAAAAGTTTGCTGAAATTCCAGACAAATTTCAGACAAACGTTTTTGTTTTTCAGCGAACTCAAAATGACAAACGAAATGAAAAAAACGCTGGAGCAGGAAAAAATCTCGCTTCACTCAAAAACCGATCATCTTCAGGCGAATATGGAGGCATTTTTCCTTTCGATTTTCGTTTCCGCTAACAATTTTCCTCAATTTCAGAGTCTCAACGTTGAAAAGGAAAAAATTCAAGAGCAACTGGCTGAAATTGTCAAAGAACGCGAAAAGGTGCTAATCGATAATCAGAATCTATCGACCGACAAGTGTCAGCTCAGCAATCGATTGATGGAAATTGAGACGTCGCGGAATTGTATCATGACTGAAAAGGAGAAGATTGAAATGCTGTAAGAATTCAATACGTTTTCAGAAAAAAAAAAACCTCTTCTCGAATTTCAGCTTGAAATTGAACGAGCAGAAAACGTTTGATCTCGAAAAGGAGCGCCAATATTATACGACAAAGACCAGTGAATTGATGCACAATTTGAAAGTGAGTTGAGAACTTTTCAAAAAAAAAAACACTGAAAAAAACTTGAAGGAAGTGAGCGATCAGAAAGAGGAGACAGAATCAGAGCTCCGCGAGCAAATGATGGCAAGAATGGGAGCCGAAAAGCAGCTTTACGCCGCCGAAAAAGCACTCGAACATCTTGAAATGGCGCTGAAAATGACAGGAGCACAAATGACAGAGCTCCAAGAGCACATAATGCCAGATGTTCACAAGCTGAGAGGTGATTAATGCGATTCTTATTCAGAAGACGCTGAGAATTTCTTTTGCAGAATTTTTTGAGCAGTGCGCCGAAGACGCGAAATATGAAGCGAATCGAACAGGAATCATGAGAAATGCAATCTACGCGAGAAAGTGAGAAAAATCATTTATTTTGGGAACATTTTCAGGAAAAAAAATGGTTTTGCGCGTAAAATTCAGTGCATGCACAATTATTTTTAAACTACCGTAAACCGTGTAATTTTCGCGCGTTTTTCAAAATTAAAAAATATTTGAAATTCGGAATTCGGAAGCGGATATTTCGAGCTTTTTTTTTTTCAAGAAATTTCTTGGATTTATCAATGTTCCAATTGGACAATCAAACATTGGAAGCTTTTGAGAAATATTGTGATGAAAATGGCAATAATTGTGTGCCAAGAAAAAAAGTCGATCAAATTCGATCAAAACATCATAGCTCGAATTTTAAGAGAATCGGGTAAACCTAAATCTAGTGTGGTGTGCGCTACTTCTTTCCCAATCCTATCCCTTTCTTCCCACCACCATTCGTCTGCTTCTTTAATTTGTTCTTTCGATTTTAACTGGAAAACACTGAAACTTTTAACCAGGGAGGGTTCCGCTAATTTATGAATCGAGACGGTGCAGAATCGAAAGAGCAGCTTTTACCTTAGTCGGAATATGTTTTCAGCAGAGCTGCTGGAATTCTTTACGGGGCAAGATTACACAAAATTTGAACGAAAAAAAAAAAATTCTGCTGATCCTTTTCGTTGACGCCGGATCTCGATTCATGAAAAATTGGCTTTGTAAAGGGGGAAACAAATCTCAATGAAAATCAATTGTAGATCAATTCGACGATCAAAACGAGGAGTTCGATCATCGCTTCGGAAGAAAGAGCAGCTTCGAGAAAAGGAATGTCAATCTCCTCTCATGCAATTGTGACTAATTAAATATTCATTGATTCTAAGAAAAAAATGCACATTTTTCCCCATTTTTTTCATCATCATTTTTTTGCTTCCGTTTTTATTGTGTAAAAAACTTTAATATTTATTTAATTATTTATAAAAATATTCGCCCCGCCCCCGCTGCACATTTAAGAAAAAAAAACGCCCGGCGGATTTTACGAAAACAAATTTTCCAGTTGATTGAAAAATTTTCGAAATTGGAATGAAATGAACCAAAACCAAATTTTCTGGAAAATGTCGAGCTTTGAATGATTTCGAAATTTTTAGTTTTTTTTCTCTTCTTCAATTCTTGTTCCAATGTTAAGGGATGAAAGAAAATCTGTCGCTTTATTAACCGCAACGTTGACGTCTCCGTCAAATGTGTCGGCGGCAAAGGAAAAAGAGATCAGGTTTAATCAATAATTTCCGACGATTCACAACAGAAATCTGCTCATTTTCAGAAAAAAGAAAATCAATTTCAAGTGCTCCTTGACCAATACAATATCAGATGTGCTCACAAATCGTGAAGGATGGGCTCAAACACAGTAGGCGAATGGTTCGGATAATGCTCAAACCATCGGTAGATTTGCAGAGGTGATGATTGGCAATTTTTCTGGGTGACACGCGAATGGATGACGACCTGCTATGATAAGCACAAGTTCAACGAGAAGCAGCTGATTTGTCATTTTCGAAATGATTTCGAGCTGACGCGAAAAGATTTTCTGATAAAGAATTATAAAAAAGCGAGAAAAGCCAAGGAAAAAGCTGGCATCGACGTGGCCAACGAGTTCAACTTCATTCCGTCCAGTTATGTGCTGCCGGTGATTCAGAAGCCAGAAGATTTTGTTGCTAAAATCAAAGTTCTCATTCAGACTGAGTATCATTTGTTTGTTGAAGAATTCCGAAAGTATCCATCGGACACTATTTGGATCATGAAGCCGGTTGCTGGAGCACAGGGAAAAGGGATTTTCCTGTTTCGAAAATTGAAGCATGTTCAAGAGTGGCGAAAAGTGAGAAATTATGAGTTTAAGACAAAAAAAAAAGTCTGGAATTTCGCAGAAAGATACAACTGGGTCTGAAGCTTTACCCTATGTCGTTCAGAGTTATATTCATAATCCATATTTGATTGGCGGGAAAAAGTTTGACGTTCGCATTTATGTTTTAGTCACATCTGTAATTCAGAAGACCGATTTTTAAGAAAAATTCTTCCGAATTCTAATTACAGTTTCGTCAAATGAGCGCCTGGGTTCATCGTGAAGGATTCGCCAGATTTTCGCATTCCAGATATTCGACAGACAGTGTTGATGATGCGTGTAACGAGAGAAAAAATCAATAAAATCAATAATTTGTCTCCCTTCAGTTGTTCATTTAACAAATGTGGCAGTGGCGAAAACAGCAGCCGATTATGATCCAGAAAGAGGATTGAAGTGGAGTCTTCCGAAGCTTTTCCGATTCTTCAGATGTATGCATGGACAATCTAAAGTGGCATCAGTTATGTAGTCTTAAGGAAATTTTAAGTTTTTTTTTTGCAGGTCTCTAAAACGATGGATGAACTAGGAAAGGTGATAATTGAAAGTCTGAAGTGTGTTCAGAATCTGATAATTCAGGTGAGAAGGCATCAGCATTCAGAATACATTTATGTGTTTTTTTTTTAATAGGATTCTCACTGTTTCGAGCTTTATGGTTATGACATATTATTTGATGAAAATCTGAAGCCTTGGCTTTTAGAGGTGAGTTCAAAGGAAAACTCGTGAAAGATTTTGACAAGAAAATGCACATTTTCTAAAAGTGCTTTTTTGATTTATTTCCGATAATTGAGCACACACAAAAAAAAAAAAAAGATAATGAGAAGTTCGCTGTTGTGAGCCGCTTGAAGTGAGCTGAGCTGATGACACGAAGAAGCATCTCATTGATCCTTGTTGCTCAAGAAAAAATGAGATTGAAACCAGAAAGAAAGAAAAGAGCTGGTGAGAAGTTTAATGATAAATGGAAAATAAGAAATAAATGTGGCGAAGCGTCAAAGAAAAAAAAAAGAAAAATGATTTTTAGGTGAACGCGAGCCCATCACTCACAGCATCATCTCAGGAAGATTTTGAGCTCAAATATCGTGTGCTCAATCATATGCTGGATGTGTTGGATCTGGAGAAAAAGTGATTTGCTTGTTCGCTTTGGTTTCCGACCGATTTCAGATCTCATCAAAGCGAACTTTAGATATATCGGAACCGAACTTGAAATTGGCGGATTCGACTGTCTGATTAAGAATAATAAGCCAATTGAAAAGTGTCGGAACAACATGAACACGGCGCCATTCTTTCAACCAAGCCTCAATTTAAGATTAGGCAAGAATTTTTGCTTTTTTCCCCGCCCCTTTCCTGAAAATCCAAGATTTTTTCTCAAAAAAAAAAAATCTGAAACCTTTCGGAAGCCAAAAAAAAAAAAATAATGAGAATTTCGAATCTCAATTGTGATTCTGCGGGGGTGGCGAAACAAAAAATCCATGAAGGCACACAATAATGTGACACATGCACACCTGGAAACATTGAAGTGCAAGCCCGCCCCATCAACAGCATCCTCATCATCGACGGCGCGCGTTTTTATCGACTTTTAATTGGATTCTTCTTCTTCTTCTTCTTTTTTTTAAAATTTGTATGGAAGATACGAAAAGAATGAAAAAGAAATGAAAAGTGATTGCGCCTGGCCCCTGGGGTGCCGGATTTATGTATTTGAATCAATAAAAGAATGACAGGAAAACGTATGAGAAATGTGAATGAGGATGACAATTTAAAAATAACATTTTCCCAATTATTCGCTTCTCTGCAAATTTAATTGAAAAAAAAAAGAAGAAGAAGAAGAAGAAGAAGCTTGAGCCGCCTCTTCTTTTTCTTTTTTCTATGTCGAAGTTTGACGTCAGAGAAGAAGATCAAAAAATAATTACAGGTGACTACGTGGAGCCAATTCCAATGCCCTAGGGATCACAATGGTGTCAATTCTCATCAATCAATAAATCAATGATTTTCAATGTTCTTTATTTCTGCGAATTAATCAATGAATTTTTCTTTCTGCTTCTCACCACCCTCCTCCTCCTCCCATCCGGCTTTCTTTTGACATTTTTTTCCATCGATAAAAATGAGTTTGAAATGACCTTACAGACACTGAATGAGCTTCAACAAATCATCTTGATATTTGAGATGACGACTGACTTAAATACAGTAGATTAGATGAGATGAGCAATGAGCATTTTTCGAAAAGAGAGCTCATCAAATGGTGGAGAGCAACAGCAAAAAAAAAGTGAGAGGGGGGGGGAGGCAGAACGAGGGGCGGAGTCAGTGTCAGCATTTTTGAGACGAGCCATCAACGTTATTGTGTTGAGATCTCATTTAGTGAGATGCGCTGGGCTCATCCCCCATCGACTAGAAAAAATTTTGTTGGCTCTTCTCTTTCCATCCCATCCATCCATTCGTTTAATTAGATCATCGCCCTTTTATTTTCCTTTTCACCCATGTCTTTTTTTGTGCTGTTAGAAAATGGACACCAGCACCCAACCCATACACGGACAAAAGAAGACAATTTTTCGTTCTTTCTAGGTATTCAGAATCCAATCCAATGCGACGTCGCCTTTGCGTTTTTCTCATTTGTGTCGCCAGCTTCGTGCTCTCGACAACACACGAACAATATTTTGAGAGTAGCGATGAGCATCCCAGCGTTCTTCTGAATCATGTAAAGAATCATCAGATCGCCTTTATTCTTCTGAAAATCCATGACCAAATTGCAGATTGAAGGCAGCGAGGAGAAAATCGAGAGAAGTGCTGAGGAAAACGACACTCAACCCGTATTTGTTCCAGGTGAATTTTTTTTCCCACATTTTTTTTTTTGGCTTCAGCTTCTTCCGAATTGATGAAGCCGTTGAGAGTAAAAATGGATGATTTATGACCAAACTTCAATTGAAAAATGTTGCCAAAGAAATGAATCTTCGAAGATCTCTAGAGAATTCTGATCTTCGTTCTTGAAAAAAAAAAAGAAGAAGAAGAAAAGTGAAAAATCTGATGAGCTGAAACAATGTTATTTTATAAAATCACAACCATCATCATCAGCATCATCATCAACAACAAAAAAAACCTCATAAAATCCTGATGATTTGTGATGTTAATCATCTCTCAAGCTTCTTCTTCTTCTTCTCTCCACATTCTGTTTCTTGTTCAGCGCTTCATCGTCTTTTTTCTTTGTTCTTCCCCTCTTCTCCTCTCCTCTCCTCATTTATTTCTTCCCCCGTCGCTGAGGATATTTGTGACGCATTTAATTCAGCAAAAGGTTCCGCACAAAAATTTGGAAGAGACGTCGTGTAATTGAATCAGCTCGTCGTTGGAGCCCGACGAGCAATTTAGAAAATAATTTTCGAAAAGCCGCGGAAAAATCAATTCAATTCGAATGGTTTCAGGCTCATCGAAACGATTGACCGAATATTTGCTGGGGAAGCACAACCTCAACGCTCCACCGGATGGGTTGCTCAATGTTGAGTATGAGCTCGAGCTGGTTCACGTTCTAGGCATCGATGAGTTGAAGCAAACCATGACGGTGTTGATATACGTCGACGAAGTTCATTGAACCTAAGAAAACCATTTATTCACAAATTATCATTTTTTCCAGCATTGGAATGATCCATCGCTGGTATGGGATCCAGCACTGTTTGGTGGTATCAAAAAGACGTGGATGCCATTGGATAAAATCTGGATTCCAGATATTATAATATTTAATATGTATGTAAGGCCGCCGTGTGAAAAGAGCCCTAAAATTGCTCAAGGGTTATGAATTATAGAACGGAACCTTCTTAAATATTCTAATTAGGGGGGTGGAGGAGGATGAGGGAGGGTGGTGTTGAAATTAATAAAACTAACATTGTTCGCTGCTCGTGTGCTCAATAACCAAAATAACGAAAATAAAAATAATTAGAATGAAGGGCGATGAAGCCCGTTGCCGTAAAGGGTAAAGTCTTCTAGGTTAGCTCACGAGGATTTGCTAACAGCGGTTCGAGCTCCAGCTCGCATTTATCACAATGGAACCGTTGTCGCCTCTCATCCAGCCGTTCACACCGTCTCATGTGAAATCAATATCAAACATTTTCCGCTCGACGATCAACGATGCGCCATTGAGGTTTTTGAAGGGGGGAATTTAAAAAAGAAAAAATTATCGATTGATTGATGATGAATTCAGATTGCGTCATGGTCGTATGGGCATGAAAAAATCCGATTACACGCCCACACAGATCATTCACTGGAACATTATAAGCGGAATGAAGAATGGCATTTATTGAATTTGAATGTGTCGGAAGATAAATATGTTCATGAAGGAATCGAAGTGTCCGAAGTCAAGTTCGAGATTGCCGTTAAGCGTCGACCATTGTTCTACATGGTCACCTTGACGTTTCCATCATACATCATGTGCGCAATTTCTGTCGTTGGCTTATTTGCAAGATTCTCAACGACTGGCGAGCGAGAGGTTTCACCTTTTCTTTATCCCCATCTTCAGAACACGTCTTCTAGGAGCGCTTCACACTTGGCGTCACCGCAATTTTGACGATGGCTGTTTTGTCGTTGGTGGTGAGCGAAAAAGTGCCGCACAGTTCGACACATGTTCCGTTGTTGGGTAATCAATTTTCATACATATTGATCGAATTATTGATTTTTTGTTCGCCCCTTCTTCAGTGGCTTATTTCCTGTTCAATATGGTGATGGTTTCCATTGCGGCGATGACGACAGGAATCGTGATGAAAGTGCATCGAATGGGACGGTATGGTGATGAGCCGCACGAGTTTTGGATGAGGCTCTTTTGGCTTCAACCAATGTGCATTCGATCAAACGTAAAAATTCGATTTGGATTCTTCGCCTCTCCAAATCATCCGCCATCATTTTTCAGAAGCGAACCTACAAAATGAAGCCCGACGAGCCGAGCCACGTGATTCTGGTGTCGGAGACGAACAAAAACGGTCAAGTGACCACAAAAAAAGAGACGCCTGAAATAATCAACGGAGCACTGATTAAAGAGCCGGTAAGGGTGCTGTGAAGTTTCCGGCGGCGGTGAGAAAAAAAAAGGAGGCTTCTTACAGATTCATGCTCGACTGGAAGCTCTTGAAGAATACATCAAACGAATGGTGAACAGATGCGAAAATATTCAGGCAAGATTTTTTTTTGTTTTTTAGTTTCTTCTTCTTCTTCTTCATTCGTTGATGCTTTTCATCACCACATGATGATGATGAAATAAAGCATCACTTAATGATACTTTTAATGTGTTCAAAAAAAGAAAAACGAAGAAGAAAGTTGTTGCTATCGGACGGAAGTGTGAATGGGCCAAGGGCAGTAGACAATTTTTCCATCACTTTCACAATATCTTGTGTAATCTATTGAAGCTTTTTTGAGTGAGCAACAACTGTGCGGCGCGTCAAGCCCCATAAATTTGATTTTGAAAATTGGTGGAAAAAAAGAAGAAGAAGAAGAAAGAAAACGATGAAGCGCATTAAATTAATGAGCTCATGATGAAACAGAAAAAAAAACGACAAGAATTTTCAGTTTGAGCTCGACGAGCTCGACACAACCGACAATTTTGAGGCGATTCGCCGACGAACCACCAATGGATATGTGAAAATATCCGAACGACTCGATTTAGTTTTTATGTCTTTCTTCCTCACTGTCGTCACAATTCCAGTCGCCGTTCTGTTCTATCTAACCTAATTCCTGTGCCGCCCTGGCATTGGTTTTTTCTGGAATTTGAAAAGAAAAAAAAAACTTGGCTCTTTCCTACTAGTTTTTTCTCTAGTACATTGAACTTCTCTGAAAATTTTTTTATTTATATTTCGACGGGTTTTTATTACATTTTTTTTTCGAATTTTCCCCCATTTTTGTAAATATTTAATGATAGATAGTTGACATCTGTGAGACAGAGAGAAAAATACATTTATTTGGTTGTTTTTTTTTTTTTTTTTTTAATAAAATTTAATTCATTTTTGTTTGTATGGTTGATAAACTCCGCCCCCTGTTAAAGTTCGCTTCGGACATGGACAATACTGGAAGAAAAATTTTAGTTTTCCCTAAAATTGACAATAAAAAATTACCAGTGCGTCTTCGCCGCTGACACCAATCGGACCCTGTAGACCAGTCTGTCCAATTGGCCCCTGTCTTCCAATGTCGCCCGGTGGTCCGACGAGACCTGTGTCGCCGTCGACTCCTTGTCGTCCGCGTTCGCCACGTTCACCTTCAGCGCCGGTGTCGCCACGCAAACCGGTCGGTCCTTTTGGGCCGCGAACACCTTTCTCGCGAATCGCATCCATTCCGCGGCGACCGACGGCACCAACGACGCCAGGTGGACCCGGTGGTCCGGCCGGCCCCATTTCGCCGTTTCGTCCCGGCAAACCGTTGTGACCCGGTGTGCCGGAGCCACCGTTTTGACCGTGTGGACCGCGTGGTCCTTGTTTTCCGGATGGTCCCGGTGGACCCATCTCACCGGCTGGACAAAATTGACAGCCCGGATCGACATGCATTGTTTGAACATCAATAGCATCAAATCCAACGTTTCCTGGAATTCCATCCTCTCCTGGATTCCCATCGAATCCACGTTGACCTTTTGGCCCTGATGGTCCAGCTGGACAATTATTTTCCATATTACAGTCTAAAAATTGAAATTCTGAAGACATTAACGATCTGAAAGCAGCTTATCCTAACTGCATTCTGGAGAAATCGATGGCGGCTGCGATTCAACAGCCAACGATGGTGGAAGAGCATAAGCATCGGCAACTTTCTCATAATAATTCTGACGCCTCTCTCGTTTTGGCAGATGTTCGTTGATTTTTCTCAAATCGTGCCACGTCGCATCGCGAAGAACCTGACCGAACAAAAATAAAAACACATTTTCCGACATTTCAGAATCTCTCTCGCCAACCGTTATAGACGACAAATCATTTTGAGCATCGATCCAAACAGTGTCCAACTCGAACTTTGTCTGAAGAACCAACACAGAAGCGCCAATGAGAATCAGCAAGCAGCTTGTGAAAGCGGAAAACACGACGACTTCGGTTGACATTCGGTAGAATGAAGAAGCTTCTCGTTTTCTTGAATCCTTTTATAGAGGAACGATCAAAGCTTCTTCCACAATCTTATGAATAATTCAGAATAATTTGAAGGAATTGAGGAATCAGCCGAACGACCACCTGCAGTGATCATCAAAAGAATAATTTTGGCGTTTGAAATTTACGCCGCGTAAAAAAAAAGTTGTTTTTTGTGGAAAAAAAACACACAAAAACGTGTCTTGGAGAATTTCAAAAAATCATTTTCTATTTTTTTTACTGTAAAAAACATGATTTTGACACCAAAAGGAAATGAGCAAAAATCAATAAAGTCACCCAGAACATTGAAGACGCCTTCAATTTCTGTTATGTAATCGGAGAAAAAAAAAGAGAAGGGGAAAAAGGGAGGGAGGGGAAGCAAAAATTTCAGGCGGGAAACTCAAATTCGAGTTTCAGAAATGTTTCGCCAATAAAAATCGAAAAGAAAACTTCGATCGACGAGGAAAAAACGCAAAGTTTGTCATGTGAAAGTTCAATTCGATCAATTTCGAAAAGCCAATCGGTCAATCCAGGTGAAGCCACATTTCCCACACTTGATCCACCTCTAAAACTGATATTTTCAGCCAGATCAGTTAGTTCAAATCTTGAAGTTCGAACAACAACTCTCCTAACATCCATGGAGTTTCTTGGTGTCGATAATGAAGTCGAGTGTGAAACGCATCATACACCAGACAGCATGTGTCAAGTATTTGTGCAAAGCTTTCTACCATTCATCACTGGTGGATTCGGATCAATTCTAGCTGGATTACTTCTCACCTATGCCAATCGATCAATGCAGCTTCTGAAGGATGGTAAAAAGAGACATTTTAATTGAGGAATAAATCTCAAAAAGAAACAACAAATTTTTTTTCATTCAGTGCCGGAATTTCTTGCATTGATGCCGCCACTTCAAGGATTGAAAGGCAACTTAGACATGACATTTTCAGCACGAATGTCAACCTTATCACACACTGGAGCTTATGATAGACCTGGGATCACAATTAAAATTCTACGAAATATTGCAGTTATGGAGGTGAGCTGCGCGAAAAATCGATATTTTTTCTTGCACACACACACACCGAAAATTTAAAGGCTCAATCGATATCGGTGTCACTTTTCGCTGACGTCACATCATTTGTGATGATGATCATCAATCCGAATGCTGAAATGATAATCAAAATTGATCATAACTCAACGATTGAAACATCAATGTGGAATGATTTTCTATTTCTTGGAAGCTCGGCGTGTATATCGATAATGATCAGTTGCATCATCTCCAACCTTTGTGATTTTCTATGATTTTCTAGTTGATCCTATCAAGTTCCGGATTTTTCTAGTGTTGTCAGCAATGGTTGGACTAACAAGACGTCATGGATTCAATCCAGATAATATTGTGATCCCTCTGGGATCCTCATTAGCTGACTTTTTGACGATTGCCTCGATGGTTGAAAATTGAAAAAAAGAGCCATCAAAACTTGTTTCTTCTTTTGTTGGAAATGAACTCTTTTTTCAGCTTTTAATATGCAGCTTTTTTCGGATTCTCATTCATGATTCAGTTGTTCTTCCGATTATCATTATAACAATTGCCGTCTTATCAATTCCGTTTTGGATTTATTTAGCCAGTTTGTTATTGGGAAACAAAAACGAGCGAATGAGAAATGAATTACCGATTTTTTAAGGAAAAGATCAGGATGCTATGAAAACTGCCAAGCAACAATTTATCACACTGATTTTGGCCACAATTTTCAGCTGGTAATTCTAATACTGCCTACCACCTCTTCCCTTTTACCAAGGAAAAATGAGAGAGAGAGAGAGAGAGAGAGAGAGGTTGATTAGGATTTTAGCGAACTCTTTGAGCGAAATTATCTTGTATAGTTTTTTTGGTTTGACAGAAGTTTCATTCCATGTAGTTAAAATTTTAAAAAAGTGTGCGATGATTAAACTCTGTGCGGAGGTTGCAGAACACTGTAACTTTAAAAAACAGAACCCGGCAAAAACTAATTTTTTTTGTTTCAATTTTGAAAGGTTTTTGAACATTGAACTGAGCGTGCGCTGTTTTTTCATCTTTTATAACAAACGTAATTTTCATTTAAAAATTGTTTTTAAAAAATCAATTTTTAAAAATGTACGACTGAATAAATGAAAAGCACTATGAATGCGTCAATAAAAGTCACTACTAGCGCCGAAAAAGTAATTATTTCAAAAACTTTTTTTTTAATTTTTAAGTTTGTTTTAATTTTTCTAAATAAAAAATAATATTTTTCTTTTCGAAGTATGAAATAAAAATATCTGTTCAGTCAAAGTTTTTCTCAATTTGACTTTTTAGTTATTTTTCTTGTGATTTTTCTTGCAATCAAATTAATTGGAAAAAAACTTTTGACACTTTACTGTTTTTATAAAATTTCGAAAATTAGATTTTCAATTTTGTTATTGTTTTTTTAGAAAGTATTCATCGACATCAATTTTTTAAAAATGGTTTTTTTTTAATTTTAAAAAATGCAATGCGTCCCGCAGCGAAATCAATTAATAATTAAATGTTTCTTTTCCAGTTTTGGTGGCTACATTCAAAGCATTGGTGCAATTGAATACCCAAACTATCCGGCTTATCAAACACTAATATCAGGTTTATTAAAATGTTTCAAAAAGGGAGACGAAAGTGTAAATCATGTTGAATTTCAGGTTTGACTGGAAATCGATGCGCCGTTCAAGCGTCAAGAATCTCGTCCTATTTGGAAATTCACAAAAAATCCGAGCTCGAGTTTCGTGAAAGACTTTCACCGTATTCTTATTTCATGAGCTCATCGTCTGAAAGTCAAACAGCTCGGTTATTATTGCTAACATCAATTCCATTCCAAGTATGGATTTGTTGTCGATTTTTGTCTGAAAATCAGTAATTTTTCAGTCGCTATTTTTGTTCATTTCAACATTTATTTCAATTCTTGTTGGAGTTTCCACTGAAATCAGCTATATTTTTTTCATTGGATATTTGTTCACAGCTTTTATTCAGGTAAGTGATTCATTCTCGGAATGGTTTTGAAATTTTGCCTAAAAAAAGGTTTTGAATCCCATATTTTTATCAGCTATCAAAAGCCGGTTGACGCCCCGTAGCAAACAACCATAAAATGCCTTTATTTGGCTTTTTTCAGGTTTTTCTCATAATGTTCTACACTCAATTGTTAGTAATAATTTTATGGAAAATTGGATTGGATCCTGACATTCATGCAATTCCAGCCTTAACATCGGCCGCTGATGTTGGAGGATGCGGATTACTATATTTATTATTTTTGTCGATTGATCGAGGTTTTGGGTAAGATCGAAGTTTTAATATTTTCCATTCTTCAACTTTTTTTTTTGTTTAGATGTGTCTTGAAAAATCCAAAAATTGGCTAATTCGTTTTATTCGAGATGAGCCATCTTAAATTATTTTCGATTTCAAATTATATTCAAATTTTTAGTTTTGAAACATTTATTTTACAATTAATAATTTACATTTCAAATTTAAGAATAAAGCATCGAAGTTTTAAGCACACAAAAATTCATGTTGACCGTGTTGAAAACGCGCTCTACTGAGAATTCAATCTTTCGTTGATTCAAGACGCATTTTTTCCAGTTTTTTAAACAAAAAATTGAAAGAAAAAAATCATTTCTAGTATTTAACTAAACTAGACATTGTTTTTCCGAAAAATACAGAGAACTTGCGAGAAACCGTTCAAAAATGACGCAGACAAAGTGGCGCGTCACGGTTGTCGAGCTGCTTTTTGTAATCAAATTTTTTCAAATTATTTCAAACTGCCTATCAACGATTCGTTGTTTTGTACAGCTACGCAGTGAAACAAAATCAAAAAAAAAAAACAAATACAATTTGTTTTAAATCAACAAATCGATGCTCTTTTCGTTTTTGTCGAATTGTGCTCAATGTCACTGGAAGGCATCATCAACTCTTTCGCCACATCCCCAATTGAGGCCACTGAAAGAACGGCGGCCTCGGCCAATAAACGACGAAGTGGTGTTCCGCACGGTGATTTCGGAAGAAATTTGGTGATGTTGACACGAACCAGATGCTTGTAGCGAATAACTCGTTCTGGAAAAGAAATAATTTGTTCTTTCAGATAAGCGAGAGATGGAATGTTTTCCAATCTTACGGTTTACATAATCTCTGATTTGCTCTTCATTGATGTTGTGGCCTTTTTTAAGAACCACAAATGCGACAGGTCTGAAATTTAATTTTTTTTGTTTCAATTAAACAAAAAGTTCATTAGAGCGCAGTAGCAATCATTCACCTTTCTCCAGCTAAATCATTATTAATTGCTACAACTGCAGCTTCTTCAACTGATGAATGAGTTAATAGTAAAGTTTCAATTTCTTTTGGAATCACCTGAAAATAAAAGAAAAAAAATGATAATTTTTCAAAAAGTGATAAAACCTGATAACCAAAA
Organism: Caenorhabditis drosophilae; assembly: GCA_963572285.1. Classification (NCBI taxonomy): domain Eukaryota; kingdom Metazoa; phylum Nematoda; class Chromadorea; order Rhabditida; family Rhabditidae; genus Caenorhabditis; species Caenorhabditis drosophilae. The sequence continues at coordinate 1,980,097 of OY751564.1, read as the reverse complement.
ACTTTAATCATCTCCTTCATTTTATCAACAATATAAATATTTTGGTTATCGTCAAAATATCCAATATCACCAGTTTTACGCCAACCATCAATGAAATGATCAGCGGTCGCTTCGGGATTGTTCAAGTACGGCGATGAGGCCGACAAACCGGCGACACAAATTTGTCCCTTCTCGCCGGCCGACAACTGTTCGCCGGTAAGAATATCGATGATTTTTAGTTGAAGATTGGCGGTCAGTTGACCGCACGACGTGCCGAACTCGTTATTGGTGTGGTAGGCTCGAGAAATGAGACCAACTTCGGTCATCCCATAAGCTGAAATCATTAGGGGATTGGAAAAGAGGGGGGGAAGAGCAATTTTTGTGCTCATTTCAAATACTTTGAGTGATTGTTTTAACCGACGGAAAAGCGTCAACAAATTCTTCATATAAATCTTCAGTGACGGCGTCAGCTCCAGTTACGATCCAATCCAAACTATCGATTGAATAATCATGATTTTCATTTTCATAAATCATCATATTCATTAGATAAGGAGTCAAATGAAGTGACCGAATCTGAAATTTTTTTCTAAATTTAAAGGGAGGAAGAGAGTGGGGGAGAGGTCCAAGAGTTTTGAAATGTCACGAGAATCTCTGATCATTGATGATTCTCAGCTTAAAGGTTTTGATGTGTCAAAAGTTGATCGATAATCAATCAATAATGAACTATTGATTTGTGGAGTTTAATTTATTGATTGATTCAACAAAGTGAAAATCAATAAAATGTCAAACCTTATATCGTTGAATACACGTCATAAAAGTATGAACACAAAACGATTTTTCTGTGATCACCGTTGATCCGTTCAACAATGCACAGATCATCGCATCAAATCCAATTTGCTTATGAAATGGTATCATCGATAGAGTCGCTTCGTTTTTGCGGAATTCCAGATGTTTTTCTTTGCTGAAAATAAAGATTGGACATCGACAAGAAAACAATGAAACCAACTTCCACATGATCATTGTCTTGGCGACCATCACCTGATGTGTTGTCAGAATTCCTTTTCGCTTTCCATGAATTCCGCTTGAATATGGAAGATAAACAATGTCCTGCTCTGGATTTATGTCTGGAAGCGGTAGATTTTGAGAGGCGGCGAATTCAAGATCCTCAATTATTGGATATCCTTGAGATGATTCACGATCACCGGTGCAGATTATCTGAAATTTGTGACGAGATGATGAGTGGAGAACGACGTCTGATTGTTGTTTGATACTCGATATTCTCGCTTCAATGATTTCATCAGCTTATCCACTTCTTTCAATCCCAGCGGATCACAAAAAACGAATCGCGATTCACCTTCTCTGACTGGAAACTGCATTTCCCACGTTTGAAGTTTTGGACTGATGATTTGAAGAGCAGCGCCGGCCATTGAAACACCGATTGAAATGTAGATTGCAGCCGGGCTCCAATCCATTGCAAGCACGACGACCTGTCAAAAAGACAAAAAAAACTGGATTTTATTGATTTTCCTTCAGCCTACTTCACTTTTCTCAACTCGCATGTAAAGCAAAGCTTTTGCAATAAACCTTGCCTTCTGCATTAGATCATCAAATGTCAACTCTTCCTTTGTATCATTACTGATCTGAATATTGATTGATTTGATTTTTATTGATTTTTGAAGAGATCAATAACCACTGCAATCAAATCTCCATACTTTTTGATTTCATCAAAAAGAAAATCATGAAATGTCTTGTTTGGAATTTCGAGTTCATCAAGATTCGACTTCAAAATCATCGCTGAAAATGAAGAAAAAAAGCAATGGCGTTGGTTGAACAACGAAACGGCAAAGGAAAAGAAAGAAAAAACAATTGATTGATGAAAACAAAATGAAGTGTTTCTCTTCTTTTCCTTCCCAGTTGAAGACAATCTTAAGACCAACTTCGTCATAATCAGAAAAAATGGAATTTAGAAGGTCAAAACTTGTTGATTTTGAGAAAGAAAAAATCAATTTTTAAATTGTTGATTTGTACTTTGACAATTTTCTTTTTTTTCTTCTTCATAATTCAAAATTTTGAATTGTTTGATAAGAAAATTTCATTGCAAATTTGAAAACAAAACAAAAATTTACAAACATGGAAAGTCCAAAGTACAAACAAAATTTTTTTCGGTGAACAAAAAAAAAGAAAGAAGGGGGGGGGGGGGGGGGGGAATGGTTGTTTGAGAAGGAAAGCAACGAAACGAAGAGGGAAGAGTTGAATATACAAAAATATTGAAATGAGATGCAAATGTTTTGTTATCATTTTTATTTTAATTTGTGCGCTTCTTCTTCGTCTTCTTCATCAACGTTTTTGTTTCAACCCACATTGGTCGCTGCTGCTGCTGCTGCTGCTAGAAAATGTCGACTACGAAAAATACCAAACAGGTTTGTGTGGCAAAATGAAAAATGATCTCAGCATTGTTGTGGCTGGAAGTTTTTTTCTGTTTTTTTGTTTTATTTATGCAAAATGACAAAAATTTTTTTTGTTGTTTCCGTTCTAGCGCCCACCCAATATGAATGAACTTTTTGTCGTTTTTGAATTTAAATTTTTCAAAAAAAAAAAAAAAAAAAAAATTTTGTTTTCATCTCGATTGAATTTATTTCGAATTCTCGAATTGAATTTGATAAAAACCAAAAAAAACATCCTCAATTTTTACACTTTTAAGCCATTTTAAGGCTTATTTTCATTGATTTTGAGTCTTAACTCATCAAAAATGTGGTCGAAATGGAAAACGGAGAGGGAAGAGTTGATTGAATACACAAAAATATTGAAATGAGATGCAAATGTTTTGTTATCATTTTTATTTTAATCTTCGCTTCTTTTCGTTGAGTATCGAGGTTCTTGGGCTTTTGAAAAACATTAAGTTTTCGAATTACAAGAGGAATGGAAAGGAGCCGAGTATGAATTGCGCTGAGAGGAATCGCGGCGCTCCCGTACAGGTACATATTTGCTGAGTATTTTAACACCTTTTTTATAGTTTTTATACATTTTAAGATTGTTTTAAACATTATTATTTATTTATTCTAGGCTTAGGCTTTATCAATTATTTATTTATTCTAGGCTTAGGCTTTATCAACAACGAAAAGGATTTTGACTTAAAATATTCATTTTAGGACAATTTTCGGGCTACAAACGGGTTTGACCTGAGTCGCCCTACGTTATTGATGGTTTAATATTTTAAAAATTTAGTCTAACAATTTATAATTGGTTTTTAGGAAGATTGGCGATAGAGCTCCAAAATCGACTCGGCTTCGAACCAGAAGAGCCTTCTGAGGAAATCAATGAAGATGAGATAAACGGCGGATGTGTATCACGAATCTCTTCACGTGCTGCAGTAAAATATGCCCACAAATCGAATAGAACGATTCGCGTTAACGTTGATAAAGAGAAATCGGAAGAGAATGTGCGTGGAATTGTTGAAATCCGGCAGTGCGACAATCCATTCATTCGAAATTCTCTGAAGGTTTCTCAAAAGAATTTTTTTTTAGAGTTGATTCAATATTTTGTAGGTGATTGTTATTGATTCACATCATCTTTGTTAAATTCTTTACTCTACTGTCGATCGAGATATCTTCGACGACTGTCTTTTTTCAAGTCGTCCCCCACGGAACTTTGAATGGTTTCTCGGCTTTGGTCTGAGTTACAAAAGCCATGGAGGAGCAACAAGAAACGCATCGCTCCGGCCGGATCTACTCGGTTATAGCTTACTATGTATAGAGGGTGAATGCTGTCAAGTGCTTCCATAGACGAAAAAGATTCTAGCGGTCCGTGTTACTCAGAAGATCGGTCTCTGATCCGGATAATGGTATCGTCAACAACAACAACAACAACTGATCCTTTGCTCGGAGATTAATATAATTAGGAAACATTGAAAGAAAGGAGCTTCGAGACGAATATAGCAATCCGACCAAATCCTGGATAACACCCCCACACTTGATAATACATAGAAGCATTCAGTGTGAGTTGTTTTAAAATCTAAAAATTCACATATAATATTGTTTAGATGTGACAAGTACAACCAGTAATTTTTAAAGTCCGGAGGAAAAGAGAGCGTGGAAGTCCGAAAGCCAAGCGTACGGCATCGTGACCAAGTTTGGATTTCTTTCCGATTCATTTTGACTGTAGAAATTTTTAAATTAATATGTGGAATAAAAGCTTTAGGGCTTCATCGAAACATAGATTCTTAGATCCTTGGGATTTGTTAAAATGTACTGATTTAGTGTTATTTTTATTCACCGTTCTAGCGCAATTTTCTCGACCATTTCGACCTTTTTACCATTTTTGAAAATTGTTTAAAATGACACATTTTTGAAGAATTAAGACTCAAAATCAATGAAAATAAGCCTTAAAATGGCTGAAAAGTGTAAAAACTGAAAATATTTTGAATTGCAGATTTTGGTTTTTATCAAATTCAATTCGAGAATTCGAAATAAATTCAATCGAGATGAAAACAAACTTTTTTTTTTTTTTTTTTGAAAAATTTAAATTCAAAAACGACAAAAAGTTCATTTATATTTAACATTTGCCCATCTCGTGGTATGCGGTTTTTTTCTTGCGACGCTGCCGACGACGCTAAAAGAAAAAACCCAAAAACAACAAACAATCTTGTGAAGAGAGACGAACGACACCACGGCCGGATGAGAAAAAGGGTGCCAGTGCCAGAGGCGGCTTGAAAAAATGTGTCGTTCTTTCTCTCCCCTCTCCCCCTTCTTCTTCTTTTTCAGTTCTTGAAAAATAATGAGAATGATGTCCGAATTTAAATGCTATTTTGCTCCAGGCATCGTTTTTTTTTTCTGGTTGTCTTTGTCTCTCACTCTCACTCTCTCTGTCTTTGTCACTTTCTCTCTCTCTCTCTCTCTCTATCTGTTTTCCCCTTGGCTCAAATGACCATGTGCACCTAAAATGTCCTTTGATTTGATAGAGAGAAATAAACCATTCTCAATTTTTTCTTCTCCGACTATTTCGATATTTGTTTCATGCTTTTAGACCTCATCGAAGTAATCATCTTTTTTATTCAATTTTTAAATGAAATAGTCACATTTATTGACAAATTTTCAGACAACTGCACCCAATATTAATGTTTGTATAATTGGAGCCGGAATTGCTGGGCTCCGCGCCGCTTGTCATCTAGAAAAATGCTCCATTCCGTACACAATTTTCGAAGGATCGTCACGAATCGGTGGTCGCATTTTTCCATTTAAATATGGTTGAGATTTTGATTACCAACTGTTCATAATTATTGCTGTCTTCAATTTATTTCAGATAATGGATTTCTTCAACACGGAGCTGAGTATGTGAATGGATTTGAAAATGAAATCTATGATATTGTGCTTAAGCGCCATTTGCTCGACCCAGTTAAAAGTCGAACTCAGGATCTTTTCATTGTCGATGAGACGACAGTCACCATTGTCAACGGCAAAAAAGTGAACCAGTAATTGTGGCGAGTGAACGAAATTGCAGACTATTCTCAACATTTTCAGCAAAATCATCGAAATTTGGAACGAGTTTGTTGAATCGTTGACGAATATTCTTGAAGAAGAATCATGGAATATCGAACCGTCGCCAACATCAATCGAGAAACGTCTCATTTTTCATTTTGGCAATTTTTTAAAAATCGTTCCCATTCGCGACATTGGAGTCTACACGTCACTTTTTGAATTATTTACCAATTATTTTCAAATCGAATGGTCGTCGCCAATTTCCGAAGTTTGGGAAATTTGTTCTTCTACCTAAAATGAGAATATTTTCAGTTATGTCTTGCCAATCTCTCAAAATGGGACGACGGCACCGATATTGAGGATTCGGCAGTACTCGACAAATTTGGATTCTCGAAAATTTTATGCGAATTTGAGTCGCAAGTGCCTAAAGAAAATATTCGATTGAACTCGAAAGTTATCAATCTGAACTATGAAGGTAATTTTTAAAAATCAATTAAAAAACCGATTTCTTATTGTTCGGTTTAATTTTTCAAACGACGCTGAAATGTGTGTGTGTGTTCTCGTCACGAATTTGTTGTACTGTAACATAACGTCAGATGTGCTATTTATTTTAAATTTCAGGAGAAAAAGTGCGAATTCGACTGGAAAACGGTGGCGATTTTTATTTTGATCATGTCATTGTCACATCATCATTAGGATATTTAAAAAATCATCATCGAAAATTATTCTCACCTTCGCTGGATCAACAAAAACAAATCGCTATACGTGATATGGGTTCGCTTCTTCAATAATAAATCGCAAAGTTCAGCAGAGCGAATTTTTGTTTAGGATTTGGCAACAATATGAAAATTTTTATTGAATTCGAATCTTCTTGGTGGTCCGACGAATCAACAATTATGATCAAAAATCATCAGAATTCGGATAAAATCATTTCTCAAAAATTGGCAAACCGTTTAATGGTCTTCCAACCAAGCAATTGGGCTACAAATGTGGATTTTGAAAATTTTTAACAGATCTCACAGACAATTTTTAGATTTTGGTCGCTTGGATAGCTGACGATGGCCCATTTGAAGCTTCAATTCTTTCCGACAACGAGTTGATCAATTTAATTCAAACTCATCTAAACGACAATCTTAAAAATGATTACAATTTGTCAAAAATCAAAAAAATTTACCGTCATCATTGGAGTGAAGATCAATTTGCGTGTGGCAGTTATTCTTACCTAACACCGGAATCAATTATCAAACATTCCGATATCATTTCTGAATTATCACGTCCAATTATTTTCAATAACAAGTAACTGATGTTTAAAAAAAAATCAGCTCGATTGTTTTTCAGACCAATCATCTGTTTTGCGGGAGAGCATACGAGTCAGTTGATGTATCAAACAACAGTTGGCGCATCTCAAAGTGGTTTACGAGAAGCAAAAAGAATTACAAACTGTTATACTAAAACTACTGTAGAATTATAAAATATTAAAATTTTGTATTTTTGGCTGCAATTGAATTTATTGATAAAAAAATGATAGTATCGGAGTGTAACAGTAGAAGGAAAACAGAGAGAGAGAGAGAGAGAGTAATGAAAACATTGATCAACATAATAACAAAATAAGACAATTTAAATAAATTTAATAGGGATTTAGAATCCGTTACAAACAATTAAAAAAATTGTGAAAGTTAGATAAGAACAAAGTTGTAACATGGTTGATGTTAATGTTCATAAAGTTTAAATAGAAGCAGCAAGTTTATGGGAAATCAAGATTTGGTAATTTTGGAATAACATTTCCACAGTTCAAAGTATCTGGAAGGAATGGAACGAGAGCTGATTGAAAGAAAACTTCATGTGAATATTTTTCACGAATATTTGCCAATTGACCCCAGCTATTGTTGACAAAATGCATTGTATGATTGAGATGCTCCATGAGTGGAAGTATATCATCTTTGGTATATCCGGAATATTTTTCCAGGATTGGATTCCTATAATTAAAGTTTTAACATATTCGTGATTACAAAGCATCGGTTTAAACCATTCATAGCTTCTATCCTTCATTTTCATAGCAAGTAGAAATGCCGCAGCTGAAAGACGGCTTCCCGAAATGAGAGCATAATCATAAATGAGCAATGATGTTTCCAAGATGTATCTTGATAATGTCAACGATGACATATCAACACGACAAACACGTCCCAATCGTCGAAGATAACGATAGCTTAACGGACTGCCCAAATCGAAATCAATTGTCGAGAACAACTCTCGTTCCATTTCCATTAAATCTTCTCTACTGAAACGATCCCCCGCCAAGTATACCAAATCATCGGCTAATGGTGGTGAGCGCTCCTAAGAAAAAATATTGATTTTTGAAAATTGCATTTTAAATTACATCATATTTAGCTGAAATGAAGACAGCAGCGCATGCCAATTTTTGCAGCTTTTCTTTGGTGATATTAGTAGTTTTTGAAAGATACAAATCAATAACTTTGACAGCATTGTAGAGCGTCTCGTGATTTAACTCAAATGATTCTTGCATCTAAACCAAGTATTGTTTCTGACAAACGTTTTTCAGGTTTTTCTTACCTCAACTAACCAGTCGACCAGAATAGCGCGAGTTCTCGGATTAATTTCTGGATGGTTTTCCATATAAGGAGTCACTCTAAAATACGCCTGAAATTAGAAAAATTTAAACTATTATTAGTAAACGATATGTTCCCACTTCTCTGGATTTGTAGTATTTCATAATACCATTGGCATATTCTGGAACACTATCCGGATTGTTAGCTTCTTCCTTATCATAGTCATAATAAGGGCACGGATCAGTTGGATCAACTAACAATTGTATTTTATCTTCATTTGCTACATTATTTTGAACATTGGGCCTATAACTCCAATTTCTTTATCAAGTTTGGAAGTATCTTAACTTACTGAATATTTTCATCGTTTTCTTTGGATTTCACCACAGTTTGTTGTCGTTTTGCTGAATCTATTTGAAATCCAGAAATATGAGCTTGAATCTCTGATAATCCCTGGAAAACTAGTTGTTGGCTAATTTTAAAAACAAAAAAAAATTAGCTAAAACAGAGGCACAAATTCTTTAATAAGTTACTAAACTTCACTTTAAAATATCTAATTAAAACTGATGGTTATATTTTGAAATTTCGTTTTTTATCGATTTTAATACATTTTTATACCTTGCTTTGCTGTTTTTTTGGCACTGGTTCGGTAGGGTTCTTGACAAACTCAAATTGTTCGTTTTGCTTTCTTTTGTGACGAGGATCTGCAGAAAATTTAATAAATAATTCAATCACATATAAACAGATTCTTATGTACCTTGAACGTTTTTTGATTGGCTTCGTAGCATCATATTTCTGGAATAACAACCAAGGAAGCCGAAAAAAGATCAACTAAAAAAATGGCGATGAATTTTTGGATGTGGACTGGGTGCCGCAATACTCCAATGATTAGAGCTACAAACAGGGATCAAAAAGAAATTGAGATCAAAATGAGATTTCAACCTGTAGGGTAAAAATTTCTGGACTGAAAACTTTTTATTTCGAAAAATTCGAAACAAAATGCTTTATGATCTTATTTTGATGGTATAGGAAGCCACGCCAAATGTGTTGAGACGCGATTTGAATTTCCCTCTCTGTCAATGGAGCGCAATTACTCGGTTGTAATCTTTACAAGACTACCCGGATTACGCTGCGCTTTTATACTTTTTTTATTTTCTGAAACTTTGGCAGAAACCCATCAAAACAAGTGAAAATTCAACTTGAAATGAAATTCCTTTCTAAAATTTAGGAATTAAAAAAATTGGATACGGTGACCAAGTACGTAATTGCGGACTGTTTAACCGTACTCTTTTTCAAAGGTGCATAACAAAATTTGTTCATTTTAAAAGTTTACGTGTTTTCATTTTTCGAAATTTCTTTTTTGAAACATAATTTTTTTCTTTCAAAAAACCGATTTATTACAGGTATATTAACTACCAATGGATTGTTTTGTTGGAGCAGCAACTGGAGCCTTTAAAGGTTTGTTTTCATAATTAAAAAATTAAAATTGACTGAAAAAAAATCAGGAGCCACGCTGCGAGAAAATATATTTCAAAACCTAAATGAAATAAAGTCATTAGATCCAAAAGAAGATGAAATAACATCAATGATTTGGAATAATGAAGAGCAGGTAACAATTTTAATAGTTTTGTTCATGAAATTGTCAAACATTTTTAGGAAGAAATTTTAATTGCTCGAATGAATCGACAACTCCAAATTTATGATACAGAAGAAAACGAATTCAATTCATTTCTTGTTGTTGAAGGAGGAAGTGGGCCAATAAAAGGAATTCACAAATCAAAGTAAACATTTAAAAAAAAAGAAGGTTTTTTTATTGAATATTTCAGTGACAAAATCTTCACAATTGTGGAAAGTGGAGAAATCAAGGTTTACGATGAAAATAGTTTAGAATTAGTCAATGAATGGAAAACAGGACCCGGTGTTGCCATGATGAGAGGATCATTAGATTTAAACAAAATTGTTACGTGTGGAAAAAATCACCTTGTGAAAACATTCGACGCTGAGACTGGAAAACAGAATTGGTGCGCAAAAAATGTTCCACCGAATATGTTAGGACTTGATATTCCAATTATGGGAACTGATGTCCGATTCATTCCAAATCAAAATACTATTTTAGAAGCTACAAAATTACACGAGGTGAATAATTAAAATAAATTAAAAAGTATTAATATGAAAAGTTCATTATTTAGATGAGATTATATGATCCCCGAGCTCAACGAAAACCAATAAAAATTTTGAATTTCATGGAAAATCCAATAATGTGTACATCATTGACATACCGTGAAAATATTGTGATCGCTGCCAATTCAATCGGAGAAATTGGATTATTCGATTTGAGAAGTAAAATTCATCCAATGTGCAAATTCAAAGGACAAACCGGTTCAATTCGAAGTATTGATGCTCACCCATCAGCTCCCTTTTTTGCTTCAGTTGGTATTGATCGATTTTTACGTGTTCATGATCTTCAAACAAGAAAATTAGCCCATAAAGTACGTTTTAGTTTTTTTTTAATTTTTAAAATTTTTCCTTGTTTCTAGATATATTGCAAAACACGATTAAACCGAGTTTTATTAAAACATGATTTATCAATTTTACATTTAAACAAGCCAAAAAAAGAAATTGACGAAGATGAAACTGAATACGGTCAAATGAAAGTAAACTAAAAAATTGTCTTTTTTCTTATTTCAAAATTAATCTTTAAGTCAAACGGATACAAATCAGATAATGAAGAATCCGACGATAATGAAAATGAAGATGAAATTTGGTCTGAAATGAAAAGTACTGGAGATAAAAATAGTAAAAAACGAGTATTTGAAGAAGAAAGTAATACAAATGTTGAAACTCGAAAATGTCGAAAATTAGAAAAAATTAGAAGAAAACGGAAAGAATCGATAAACGAAGTAAATGAAGAACAAGTAAGTTGTAAAGATTATTATATTCAAACAATTTTTTTTAATTTACAGAAAGAAGAACCACAAAAAAAGAAAAAAATAACAAAAATCCCCAAACATAAAAATTCATCACCTAATGTAAGAAAAACATTATTTTTTAGTTTTATTTTTAATAGAACATTTGCAGATAGAAAATGTGTCTCGAGTTGAAAAAAATGCAGATATTGAATTAATTGAAAGTCCGAAGCCGAAGAAAAAAAAGTTATTGAAAAAGAAAAATATTTTAAATTGTTAGAAATTTAAAATTGTTATTGTTTTGTTATTGTTGATTTTTACTGTTTCTCTTTAAAAAAAAATTTTTTTAACTCAGTTAGTTAATTAAAAAATAATGTTTTATAACCAATCTTTAACAGTCATTTCCCAAGAAAAAAGTTATAATTGGAGTTGCAATATTTCAAAATTAACATGAATATTCTATTTAAATTAACAATAGTTTTAATTTAAGGAATTTCCAAAAAAAAAAGAACTTTTTAGTTACATTTAAAGGCGCAACCTGTAATAATGTGCTGCTGTCTTACAAGTTAGCGTAATTACCGTACTTTTTATTTTTAGAATCTAGTTAATAAATTTGGGATCTATTCAGTGCGGGAAATGGGGCCATTAACAAACAAATGGAGGCGGAGCTGTAGTGTCCCCCCGTGAGGGTGAAAAAAAGGTTAATGCAAGTCCTAAAATATTCTTATTTTCTTAGTTCTTATGAGCAGGAATATGCGCTTTAATTTTTTAGTGTTCGGTATTTTTAAAAGGGTTTTTTAAATATTAAAAAATAAACATGTAAGAAGTCGGTCTACAATTATAAAATTTAATTTATGGTGAACCTAAACGTGTTTCAAGTAAAACATAAGTTGGTACGCGATCATAAATACATCTCAAGTTTAAAGGCGCATATTACGAAAAACACGTTAAAATGTGTTATTTTTGAATAAACGTTCGTACTTTTTTTCCTTTCTTTTTTTAATAACCTTTTTAAAAAATTAACTGAAAATTGTTCGCAAGTTTTAAATTGACTTTTATAATTTTTAAACTAATAATATGGTTCTTTTTTGTGACTTTCTATGACTAAAAATAAGTGTTAAGATTAGTAAAAATTTAGTGGGAAATTCGGCCAGTTGAAAGGATTGAACTTTTGTGACACGTTTACTAGTTATATAGCATAAGAGGCGAGATTTAAAGGAAATAGTATGATACGTTTATTCATGTTAACAAATAAAGAAAAAAACGAACTCTTTTGTCATATTTTTTATTAATGTCCCTATTTCTTAATGAAAAAAAAAGTAATTTGAAAATCTTTGATTTATTTTAAAATTTTAATATAAAATGTTCAGATTCAACTCAAAAAATGACGGAAGGAACTCTAAGTGAAACCTACGATCTTATCGATTTTAATGTTAATTTATTAATTTTAAAAAATTGAAAAAAATCAAATATTTCAGAACTCGAATGAAATAATTTTTATAAAATTTTGTCAAATTTGCTCTTCCCCATTTAGGACAATAAATGAAAGAAGTGAATATTTTTGTTCATGGTGTCTCGATGTGATGCTGAAATTTCAGAATAATCAACCTGAATGGGAAGTGTAAGAATTATAAAACTAAAATCAATTGTGAATAAAAAATATAATTTTACAGCCAAAAACTTTACAAAGAGACGATGGTCCACTACTATCAACAAAATATCGATAATATGAAAGTTCTAAAAAATCTCGAAGAAGAAATGAGAAGAGAAGAAGAAGAAGACGAGTTAAGCAATACAGAAGAGCAACTTTATAAGATTCTTTTCTACTTGAAAATTATAATGAAGATTGGCCATCAACGTGATAATCCCCACATTTCATCATTTGACTCATTTGTCAGTTATAATAGGTAAAACATTTTTTAAACGTTTAATTCAATGTTTTTCATATTTCTACTTCTAAATCAAGGAATTTAAGAATAATTCGTCCAAGAAAATTATGATTTAATACCTATAAACAATGTTTTAAATAGTTAATTACAAGAAAAGGCTAACAAAGTTCATTTATCAATTTCAGATCACTCAATTCGATCTTCAATCGCTTTGTAACCTTATTCACTCAAGATGAAAGTACAAGAAATGGAGAAGATGTATCCCAGCTCTTAGAATTTATCATCGATGTTGCTAATAATAAAAAGACGCCGAATGATAGTGAGCTTTTCATTCAATTTTAGTCAAGCTTCACAAAAATGACATCAACGTTAACGGTGGTTTTTTATTTCTTTTTTCTTACTTTTAAAAATTATCCAAAGTTCAATGTTTTTATGCAAAGCATGTATTATTAATAATTATTTATTATCTAAAATCTGACCCTACCCCGAAATTTCGATTTGTGTATATTGAATGTTACATAGTAGATTACACTATTCTAGAAAGACTAAGCATTAAATTAATAAAAAATTTAAAAAAATATAGATTCAACAAGGGAAGTGTTTTACGGTTTAAACCCCTGTCGGATCGGAAGAAGCTTGATTTATTGGGAGAATTTTTCGCAAAAAATCTTTTTCAATTCTGCAGGGTTTTAATTGTAATAAATTAGGCGCGGCCCTTGTGAGGATTTTTTCTCAAGCTTGAAACTTTATAGCCATTGAAATATCTGCGCAAATAAAAAAAAGATCTAATAACCGGAAAAAAAGGTTTTTTAGGTCATTTATTTTTATTTTTTCATCTTTATATCAAAGACTCTTACTCGAGATTAAGCTGATATGCTTATACGAGTTGAGCCCCCCCCCTTCCTTCCCCCACTTTTTTTTTTTTTACCCGATTTTAAAAACCTTAGCTTATATTGAGCCTCTAGTCGTTTCACAAAAATTTCTTAAAATAACTGAGACTAAAAATCACTGACTGACTAGAAATGTTTCGAAAGGAGTTGTGAAAACTAACGAAACCCCTTTTGAAAAATTTAAAAACCGGACAAACTTGGCACCGATAATCTTTTATGTCCCCCCCCCCCCCCCCCCCCCAGATAAAAATGATAATTGAGTTGGAGAAACATTGAAATTATTAGAAATTTGTTACTTTAAAAGGTTAAAGGTGGTAAAATTACATTTTCAGTAAAGGATAAATATCGATTATAAGATATGTTCGAGCTTAAAATTAATTCAGCTTTAGCTTTAACGTCTGATAACTGTGCTTAAAAAAACTACCTCTGACCTTTTTAGTGACTAAATTAGTTTTAAATTTTTGATAAAAAGGGAAAATAGTGATTGGTACGCGCTGTCTTTATCTGTTTTAGCCCGACGATTATCTTTTCGTATTGCTGCCTTACTCTAGTCTTTTCATTGTAAAAACATGTGAAGCTATTGCTAGTTTGAAATTTGCAATTTTTTTTGGTGATTTTGTTGTTCAATGAGTCTTAGAAGTCATTTTTTTTTCTGTAAAAATGATGTAGTTTTTTTGTTCTCCGATCTTGTCAAATTATTTTCATTGTATTATCAAAACAAAGGTTTTCTTTTTATGATTTATAAATAAGATGCCGAACAATTTTTTTGTAATTTCTCTAACAAAAATTGCAGGTTAAGAACAAATCGTTTATCGAAATAAAATGAAATGTGAGAATGAAAAAGAACCCGAAATGGAAATTTAGGAAAAAAAAGTAGAAAATTTGACTAGAAGTGATAAAACTAAATTTGAAAAAAATCATAATTAAACCAATTGATGTTGTTCGGTGATTTGGAAAACTTCTTCATCTCGTTCGTGTGATTTTTTCGGAGTTGAAAATGAGACGACTGAAATTATTCAATATGAGGGAGTCGGAGAAGATGGATGCTCTATGATGTTTGCCAAGCCTAGCGATGAAAGAGCGTAGCTCATGTTAGTTTGGTGAGGAATGCTGGGCTGCGGCCACAATATGTGAGTAGTTTCAAAGTGTTTACAGATTTTTACTAAATGGCCGAGTTTTTTTCACGGTGTGGCCTAGTTTTCCCACACAAAGTTGCTCTTTTTAAAAAAAATTCAAATTTTTTGATCCAAAAAACTGTTTTGGCGCAATTTTGAATTTTATCCAAAACATTTTTTTTGAAAAAAAGAAACTCACATCTATGTCTATTTGTGTCGATGCTTTCATGAAGTGGTAAAACTAGAGCTTCGGTTGAACGACGGCTCGGAGTTCGTTGAGCCTTTAAAAATCAATTGTTTTTTCTCGATTCAACAACATTTTTTTGAAAAAAAAACATACGTCGGATAATATTGATTGAGGATGATGCGATGAAAGATCATGTAATTCAACAGATCCACGCTCTTCAGATGATTCCTCAGTTGAAATATGCCTGGATTTTCTGAAAATCCAATATTATTTATTGATTGATTTTAAGGTAAAAATGACCTTCGAACACTTCGCCACATTCCGAATCCACTAACTGATCTGGTTCTTGATGATTGCTGCATTTTATTAAATGGAACACTCGGACTTTTTGTGACGCGGGGAATCGGTTGATTGCTTTTCCCGATTTCATTGACGTTTGACTCATCCTCAACATCTTCGGGTATTGTGCAATCCTCCTTCATTGTTGGCAGCATTTTCTTCGCATGAACACTTGCTCGTCGATCGATACTTTGTCGCGATGAAGCTCCACGCGGCGCTGTCGACGCCGCCGACGAGTCGGAGTGTGGATCGGCCATTGTTGGCGTATAGCTTCGCGCCATTTCGATGGGTTTTGTTGAGAGCTCGTCGCGAAGTTGCAACAACTCCTGATGACATTTGACAATGAGCACCGGAATCGGCACTGTGCTATGATTGTTGCATTCGATTTTTTCAAGAATTTCCGTCTGCCAAATCGCTTCTTGTTCGCTTCCAGCTTTCTGCTTCATTTTATTCTGTATCATTGGCAAAATGAAAAGGGCGATCGGAAGGTTCGAGTGCAGCAGAAAATCGATAAATGCCACCGCGCTCGGGGCTCCCGGCTTTTTTGCCAGCAAATCTTTAACAATTCGCGCGACTCTTGGCCACATTGTCGCCAACAGTTTTCCAGATGTTAACATCAAAACTTTCAAACCTAGAAGCATCAATTTTTTTTCAGTCAGGACAGGGAAAAGCTTCCAAAGTATTCACCAAGATAAATCGATTGACAAACACTCTCACGAACAATTCGATGAGTGGAAACTGTTGCCGAATGACCACGATCTGTCACCGATACGGAACCTTGTCGTCCAGTAACATCTGTAAAATTTCAGAAAGAGGAACTCCTCGCCTCTTGTTTGTCTTAAAATCACCTTGTGCTCCACGAATAAATGATGTCGTCAACGTTGATGTGCTGATCAATGGTGGCGCACTTTGTTTGGCCAACGGTGGCGAAATGGCGTTTTGCATTATTGACAAGCATTGAGCCAAATCTTTGCTTTGAAACACCGACTGCTCCTTCGGCTTATTGTATAATCGGAGCAACAATGGAATGATGACGTGACAAAGGACAGCTTCAAGTCGTTCAGCTGACACTCCCATTCCTTCGGTCGATGTCACATATTCCAGAGAGAAAGCAAACTGCAAAGCAAAAACCAAAGGAAAATTAACAAACTGCAAGAAACGCATACCTGGCCAAGAGCTTGCATCAAAATGGTTGTCAAGCGAAGAACACAATTGGCAAAAATCTGAGGCGGTGTCGTCGGATGAAGAACGGTGGTCGGATGGAGAGCTGTCGCCGGTGCTCCATCCTCCAAACACGGATCACCAACCATTATACGAAGGCATAGTTGAGT
Source organism: Caenorhabditis drosophilae (assembly GCA_963572285.1). Classification (NCBI taxonomy): domain Eukaryota; kingdom Metazoa; phylum Nematoda; class Chromadorea; order Rhabditida; family Rhabditidae; genus Caenorhabditis; species Caenorhabditis drosophilae. The sequence goes on along the minus strand of OY751564.1, from coordinate 1,963,423 downwards.
GATGGTCTGCAATCAGGATTTGGATCTTTTCAAGAAACTTTCATGCTACCTTCAAAGGATGTAAATGTGCAATGTAAGGAAAAGCATTCAAAGTGTCACAAATTCCGCTGATCCACGATGACAACGAAGTCCAATTGACTCGTCTTCGAAAACTCTGTCTTTTTGCAATTTTGGCCAGCGTTTTGTCAAGCCTTCGCAGAATAATATTCAATGCCGATCGATTGGATTCGATTGACCAATCAGTTACAGGAAGAATCGATTGAAAATATCTTCAAATTATCCGAATTTCTCTCTATTTCTTTCTCCCTTTCTTTCTTTCTCCCTCTCTCCCTCTCTCTCTCTCTCTCTTTTTTTCTTTCTTTCTCTCTCTCTCTCTCTTTCTTTCTCTCTCTCTCTTTTTCTTTCTTTCTCTCTCCCTTTTTTTCTTTCTCTCTCTCTCCCTTTCTCTCTCCCTCTCTCTCTCTCTCTTTCTCTCTCTTTCTCTCTCTCTCGTCAACTTCTGAAAATTTTACAATAAGAATTCTCACTTTTGTAGACCAACACATGTCATTGTTTGTAAATCGTATGGTGCAATTTTGAGCAACGCCAGTGCGATTTCGCCAAGCTTCACATAACATTTGTGGTCTAAAACTTCGGGAATTTTCGCGTGCTCCAAATTGGCTCCGATTTTTTGCAGCTCTTTTAGTCTGAAAAACATCATCGAATTGAGGAGGAGGAGGGAGTTTCAGCTTCTCTTTTATTGTCACCTTATTGTCGATGCTTCAATATAAATTGCGGCCAGATAGAGAAGTGTGTCGCGCGGTCGTCGATAAGCTTCTTTTTGTTGCTCTTCCACTTCGGCCGCTTCCCATCCGACCGCTGTCGACTTTTTTTCTTTTCTAAAATTTTTTTCCGTCCCGTTTTTCATCAAAAACGAAAATCGATTGAAACCAATTTTGTATTTTTATTAGATATGCTTGTCTGCGTCTCTATCTCTCTCTCTCTCTCTTTTCTCTATTCGTTGCAAGACCTTTTCAATTTCTTTTATGATTTTTTAGTTGAGAAAAGCGTTGAAGAGTTGAGATTTTTTTTGGCAAAGCTTGAATTTTTAAGCTTTTCCAAACTAATCGAAAAGCTTCAAATAATTTTTTTTAAAATGTTTCCCACTGCGTATCAACTCAAAACTGATACGCAGCTAAAAATTGCGAATAAAAACTGACAAGTGGTAGGGTCTCGTGTTCTCGTCATCATTCGTTGTTGGCGGATCAAAAAATTGTGGCGAATCAGCAACGAAGCTTTTGCCTCTCTCCGAAACGGTGTTCACCAGATCAAAAGCTCGTTGAGGTCCTCTGCAAAAACGACGATTTTCACTGATTTCTTTTTGCTGATAAAATGTTAAGTCACCTTGCCAATGTCTCACAACTATTTATCAATGCTTTCATCTCAACCGACATTATGATCCATTGTGATATCTCATGCTTCACCGCCGATGGTGAATTTCCCGATTGGATTGTGTCGTCTTCAAGGCGTCGAATCATATGCGGAAGCATCGCTTGCATGATCAGCTTAAATTCAAAAACAATTTTAAAATCAGACGGAATCAAAAGAAAAAAATCGAAATTTTTCCTTACCAACATGTGATGACTTCGTTTACTTTCCGGAGCAAATGCACAAACACAAATACAGCTCGCCATTGCGTCAGTCAAAACACAGAACGTGTTGGGATCATCCCGATAGCAAAGATCCAATGCCTTCAATGGCTTCTCATACGGCACTAATCCGAGAATGTCTAAAGGATCCTCATCGGATATCTCCTCCATTTTTTTCACCAAGTTGAACCAGTACTGGAAAAATTATTTTTGCTTTTGCCCCGTTGAAACGAATCCGAACCTTCGCTTTGACTCGCATTGGATTTATCTCGAAGTCGTTGTTATTATTATCAATGATGTTGGCGATTGCTCCGCACATTTGAAGCAGGAACGGTTTACGGTGGAGCGTATAAAATTGGCGACAAATGAACTCGATGACTTGACAAAAGACGCGATTCGTTTGACGTTGACTGTAGCAACGCAGGAGCGTTGGCATGATCAGAAAGAATCCCTGGCTGGCGAACAACGTGTTGAAATGAATCGAGATTGAGATGTAAGTGGCGGCGCAGCGGCGAAGAATCAGCACGTCTTCGCAGTGCATTATCATTATTCCATTTATCTGGAATTTTCAGACATTTTAATAGTGTCTTCTCGTGGGGTGGCTGAAAATTTATTCGTCTCAAAATTCCAGATTTTCAGATTTTAATTGAATCGCATCACCAAATCATGAATTCATTTTTTTTTAAATTGGCGCTAAGTTCGTGTGAGCAACGTTTCGTGCTCCAGCTCACACATGAAATGAGTATCAGCAGTCAATGTGTTGTGGATACGCAGTTTAAAAATATTGAAATTTTTCGATTCTAAGCAAAAATTTTGAAGAAAAATAAAACAATTTTGCCGCCAACGCGAAGAAACGTGGTGCGCTGGAGCGAGATTGCTTTGCGGGTTAGTAAGAAGGCGACACATCGTGGAACGTTTCTAGCGCTTACCACATTGATGAATAAATGAAGATCGGCAAACATGAAAGCGTTCTCCATTTTTTCGAACATGTCCGACATGAGTTTTGCCCAAACAAATTTGTGCATCGACTCCATTGCTTTTAGTTGATCACCCATCGGACCGTGATACATTCCGAAGCATGTCTCCAGTGATTTTCTTGGAAACGACGGAAGATGCGTGAATTCATCGTGAAGAAAAAAGACGCGTTGAGCAATCTGAAATTTGAAGAAAAAACGCTGCTGAAAATATTCAGAAGACAAGGAAGGGGGAGGGGATTCTGATGAAAAAGACGTACAACATGTTGTGGACTGTATTTCAGAATATTATGCGTGAGCAGAACTTTTCCGACTTCAATGAAGCGTTGATTGAACGCCGTCTCCTTCATTTTTCGACTCGCTTCTTCTTGCGACAATCGCACCAGCGTCAATTGCGGATAAAACGAGCGATGAAAGAAGTAATAGTCGCGAACATAGGCCGACGGTAAATGAATGACGCCCGTCTTGGTGTCGGTCAGACAATAATTGTTGACTTCGTTCTCTTCGATGTTGAAAAATTCGAGACTGTCGCTGAGGATCTGCTGAAATTGCGTATCTTCGTGCACCGGAAATTGGCTTGGGATGCCGCCGGAACCGCTGTCCAGACCGTGTACGATGATCTTTTTTGCCGACGGCACGTTGGCGGTGATCATCAATGCTTGCTGAAATTTTTTTTTCGTTTTTTTTTTTTGGATGGGATGAGAATTGTGATCACATCGCATTGCTCTTTTTTCAGCGTCTGCTTCAAATCCTTGAAGTAGAGGCCGTGAATGTTCGGCGACAGAAGCCAGCACAACGACATCGCCATTCCGATCGCCTTGTCGGATCCTTCGCACTGAGCACGAACATAGTGCATGACAAAGCCGAACTGAAATTGTGCTCTCAATATCGTTTGCTGAAATAATCATCATCGGACACGCGTACCAGATAATTGAGCAACGAATGTGCCGCCTGACTGGGCAACGGATGAAAGCGTAGAACCAGTTTGCGGAGTTGTGACATCAGTTGCTCCTGTAATTTTCAGATTTTCTCAGTTTTGCTAAAAATCTTCCCCCCTCCCCCTCTCCACGATTTCATGCTGACTCAACATTTTTTTTAAAAGACATTTTCAAATAAAAACCACTCATGCCAATTGCTCAATGCGTTTTTTTCTTGTTTTTTTTTCATTTCAAAAAGCAAGTCGCTCATGCGTTTGTTTCAAATTCTTTTTCTCTCTCAACAAACTTTTATTGGCCACCACTTACGTATGCGGGTGTCGGTGCGAATTCGTTGATTAAAACCTGAAAAGGGCTGGCGAATCGAGAGATCAACACACTGGATTTATTGATTGATCTATTCACATATTTGGATCGAGGTGGGTTTGTGTCGACGACGGTTTTATGAATTTCCCGGCTTTTTCTTTTTTTCATGCTAAGTTTTGTGAAAAATAATTTTTTCTCGATCAGAAATGCTTTTTAAAAAAATTTCGGCATCAACGTTTTTGCCCCACCTTTTGTTGTATACCGTAATCCATTACTTATTAAAGGTGCATGCGGAAATTTGGTTTTTTTCGTCTTGTCACGATGATAAGTTTTGGATAGTTTAAAAGATAGGATAAATAAATTTTCTTCATTTTTTAAATTTCACAAATCTTAAGCTTTAGCCTTTCTTGAAATTTTTTTCTGTCCTCCGTAAATTTACAAGAAATCTAAAGGCGCATGCGACAATTTGACGTTATGGTCTTGTTACGATGTTTTAGATGACTTTTTTTTTGGTGAACTTTTTTACCTGTCGATCTCGATTTGTGAGTTTTTCCAAAAAATGCCGTAAAAATAGTGACGGCTCTTCAACAATACAAGTCCAGATCACCTTCTTCGCAACGTCGCCAACTAAAAAATGAATTATTGTTGTGATCACAATTGGGATCCTCCCCCATTCTTCTGTTTCCCCGATCCTACCTGAAACTCCATTTTTATCCACCTGCGGATCATCCAACATTTCAATAATCGATGGAACGACAGAGAGAAGGGAAGATGGGAATAATGGTTGAGCAACTGGCATCATGTGTCGTGTATGTTGATGGCTCGTCTCCGATTCTTCAGTCTGCTCCTGCTGATGATGGAACAGTGCCGGCTCATACGAAGCCAATGATAAAATCGATGAGCTTCTCAATCTGAAGAACATTTTCAATTTTTCAGCTTCTTTTCCTTGTTTTCTCACCTGAATAGCTGTCGCTGCTCGCATTGTCGTTCTTCAGCATCCTTCACCGCTTTTTTGACCATCTCCTGCTTTTGTTTCCTTCTCGTTCTTGTCATTGTCATGATTGTTTGTGACTGAAATATCGATTTTTATGAAGACGAAAGCCATTTTTCAAGTTCTGAAATTACTGTCGCGTGCTCCTCCTCTTTCAGCGATAACTCTTCGATTTTTGTTTTGAGATGTGGCATCCACGGTGGATCAACAACCGACAAATGATTCTGTCCGATCGGCGGCGATGGCAACGTGAAGTCGATGCCAGGTGGCGGTACTTTGAACGACGCCTGTGCGCCTTCTTCCATTTTCAGCCAGGCGTGATAGCGATTTCGCCACAGGGTGTAGAAGCGTTGAATTGCGCTGGTTCGTTCCGTCGGATTCGGCGACTCCAGTGCGGTTCGGATGATGAGATTCGCGTCGTCGGGTCGTCGCACACTGGACACGATGAATAGGGAAGCGGCGCTGGCGACGACGTGCGCATCTTCGTGAAGCAAAAATTTCCAGGCAATGCCCAGCATTTGTTTGTATTGTTCAGTGTTAAGCAGAAGGCAACTTTTTAGCACTGCTGATAATGGAGTATGAACAAGTTTCAGCACCAATGATCTTAAATATCCCAACATCTGCTTATTCCTCTCCACCATTATCTCCTCCTCTTCGGTCTCTTCTGAGCTTCGATCTTGCTCCACATTTTGCTTCTTCACCGCCTCCTTCTCCTCCTTCTCCTTCTCCTTCTCCTTCTCTTTCTCCTGCATCATCTTCTCCATGAGAAGCGCCTGGAATAAATAGATTTGACATTATTTGAAGAAGTCTGAAAACAACATTCGATTGCCGTACCTTGATGGCTTTGCTCGCAAACTCCGGCTGTCCAACCATTGCGCTTTCTCGTCGTGGCACCGCCGACGATTGTCGAGCGTGAATACTCTGAAAAAAAATGTTCGTAGCAACGGTCTTCTTCAATTCTGAATATAAATAGGAAATTCAGAAGAAAGATAGCAGCTTCAACGTCATCCGAAAATTGATTTTTTTTGTTTTTCTAGACAGATTTTAAAGTTTCTCTTTCATGAAAACGACTAGCACAACATTCAAGTTATTCAAAGGGAGATCGGGGAGGTTCATTTTGAGCAAAAGTCTCAAAAAAAAAGAAGAAAACACTGATAAATTAGAATAGTTAGAAGGATTCAGAAGACATCTAATATTCAGATTTTCAGATGTTAAAAAGTGCACAAGTGGTTTTACAAGTGATAGAAGTGTTTTTTTTTAAATCTCTTTTCGGTTTATCGATTTTTTTCTTCCAAAATTCATCTATTCAGATACAATAAAATTACAGTTTTTGTTGAGAATATTCTTACCGGAATCGATGTTTTAGTTTCGGTTTGCTAGAAAATGATATTCAACATTTTTCAGACAAAAATTGATTTTCAGACAAAAAACCAAACATCAAATTTTTTTTTATTTTCTTACCCTTCGTAAAGCTTCCTGTTTTGATTGCCAATGCTCTGCCAACAATTTTCTTTTATCAACTCGAGTTTTAACATTTCTGCAATTCAATTTTGACATTTAAACTCTAACATGGAGACGCAGACAACGATGACGCGTCGCGTGTCAAGCGATTTCTGCGTCTCTCATTGGGTGAGTAGGGAGAGAGGGGTTTTTTTTTTCAAACTGTAAACCTTTGAAAACCATAAAGGGTTGAGATGGATTGAATGAGGCGATAGCATTGACGATGAATTCGATTGAAGCATCGTTGAGAACAGACGTCGTCATGCTCACAATCCAAGTCAAATGAGCTGGTAAATCGAATGATCACCTGAAATCGCAATGGTAAAAGAAGCGAAAGCTGCGATTTTATTGACTTTAATCCATGGAAGATTCGACAACATGTGCTGCTCTTCATCATCAATCGACACTTTTGTGGTTATCGGTTGTTGACTGTGCGCGCTGCCGTGATTCGAGTGCGGCTGAAAGAAAAATTCGATTGAATTTCGTCCCGATCAAAAAATCTCAACCATCATAACCGAATGTGTCGGCTCAACTGGCGATTGACAATTCTCATCTGTTGGCTTCAATGAATCGCGCGCTGACAAAATGTGAGCTCCACCGCCGGCTGAAAAATGTGTCGAGTTGGCTCCGATTGTTTTCGCTGGTTTTTTCCAGATTTCATTCAGAACTGATAATTGATATGGTTTGAGGGGGAGAAATGGGGGAAGGCGGGGATGGGGGAGACGGGGTGGAGTAAGGAATTGAATAGGAAAACGGATAAATTTCAGGTAAATTTTGTGTTAATTGAGGATGAAGCAGAGAGAAAAAGAGAGAGAATGATTAGAGAAAAGAGAGGGAGAGAGAGAGAGAGAGAGAGAGAAACCAATAAAAACAAAGAAAAGGGAATGAAGCTGGGGATGATTTTTTGTGATACCCTGGAAAATTGGAGCAATGTCTGGAAGAGCGTGATGTAACAAGACAAGAAGATTTGGTGATCTCATACTTGACGCTCGCACTCTTTGAAGGGTTGGAGACATTGAAGATGATAAACCTTTTGATTATTGATTTTCAGAAGAATTTTAAACAAAAAAAAATCCAAAAAGAAAAAAAAAATTTTTTTTTGAAAACAAAACTCACTTCCATCTGATCTTTCCTCATCATCCATATGCGCCTGCTTTGATTGTTTCCGACTTCTGAACGACTTCCTCTTATGACTGGATTCGAGCGATGGTTGAGTGGTGCCGGGTGCCATCGGTGAGCCTCTCTTCAAAAGTCGCTGTCGACCAGTCGCAATTCGTCGGCCTGAAATTGTTTCGCTACATTTTTCAATGAAAATCGAGACAGAAAAAAAATGGTTTTTCTGTTCCTTTCGACAGAGAATTTCAGTGTGATCAACTTTGACAGACGTGAAAAAAAGTAAAACAGAACACAAAAAGTGCTTCAATCGATTATTGATTTTTTTTTTTTTAGGATTTCTACATTTTTGCATTCACCAACCATTCAAACCATCACAACAACTAAACAATTCGAGCAAGGGCTGATAAAGACGAGGAACCAAGAACAAAAAAAAAAGAAACAAAAAATATTGTGAAGAAGAATCTGGATTCTGATGACAGATGAAAGAAGAAGAAGAAGAAGAAGAACAAGAAGTTGGTGCAAATTGGTGCTTTTTGTCTCAATCTCAACCTGTTTCAGGAACATAAGTCGTCGATTTGGTTGATCCATGCGTCGATCCGCCCGACTCATCATGTGTCGACTGACGCGAAAAAAGACGAGCCGTTAATGACGGTGGTCGAACGACGTTTGATGATGGATTCGACGTCGTCGATGTTATCACTGAAGATCCTAAACTTATTAGAAAAGCGCTGTGGGTTCGATGGGGCAAAAGCCAAATTTTTTTCAGTTTTTTATTGGGACCGAGGAGAGGGGGGGGGTTTCTCATTTTTTGTTCGGAAAAATAAAAAAAATCATACAAAAAAAAATTAAGAAAAAAAAAATGTTTAAAAACGGATGGACAAAAGGAGGACATTTTCGATGAAAAATCGATAATTGTGGTGGCGAGAGAACCGAAAATCGTTGGAAACCTTTTTTGTCGACAGCGTTGATCTCATCGATCGCATCTTTCGATCCACGCGGCGAATCCTCTTCGGTCGCTGACAAGCTGATGCGTCGTTCTTTATCATTCACTGTAAATCATGATTTTTGTTGGGAAAATCTGGAAAAAATTTCTTACAGTGAATCGACGAATTGATATCTGTTATGCTGTTCACCGATCCGGTTTGTTGAGCGTTGAAAGTGTTGGATAAGATCGACCAACGTCGATGGCTCAGTAATTTGTCCCAACCCGAGTTGTTCATTGCTGGCTGCAAATTCAATGATTTTTCTGCAAAAAAATCGATCAACAACAAGAAATCACTTTGGAGTTTTTCGATCGAGGAATCGTTTTGAATGTCTCTCTGAGGAACGCGGTTATCTCTTGCAGCAGCATGATCGCAATGAATTGAAGTGCTGGCGGACATCGTTCTCCGGTTGAGTCGTTGACCAGACCATCGTCGAAAAAGTCTTCCATCGCATCTTCCATTTTTTGCGTCTTCCGGCTTTTTTTCTCGTTCTGCTCGATCATTTTCGACAGCTGTTCGCCGATCTGAACGCCCCAATGATAGAAGAAGCGTCCGGCTAGACGTTGCAGCGAGTGCATTCGTCTTGTCGCCGATGGTGTTCCACGATTGGCGAGCGGCCCGCCGAGACTGAACGTTCGATGATGCGACGAGCGAATCCATTCGGGCCATTGGCCGCGATTGCAACGCGACACAAAATTGCAGCATTCAAGGAGAAGAGCGGCTCGTGCCAACACTGGCGACTTCTGAAATCAGCGGGATTCGTTGAGAACGCGCAGACGGTGACGGATTCTTACCAGATGTAAAAGAGCCGCAATTAACGGAGCGTCAGGAAATGTTCCAGGCTTTGCTGTCTCCAGAAGAAATGCAAAGCGTTTTGCGCCGTCGAAAACTCCTTTTATATCGACGTACATTGGCGGCGGGACATACGATCCCCATAATCGGATTCCACCTTTGGCTGAAATTCGAAAAATCTTGAAGAAAAATTCAGAATTGAAAAACGTACAATCAACTGGAAGTCGACTCCGATTCTGCTTTGAATTCTGACGTAGTGGACGTCGCGATCCAAAATATTCATTTTCTTGCTGAAAAAAATTGATTTTTTTTTCTTCAAAAAACCCGATTCAATTCTTCGCTTTCTCACATTTTCCTCGTTGGCTTCTGAATCCGACATCTCCTCGTCCATATCAGGTCGAACCGTTTTCAGCAAGTTGAATGCGAAATGAAGTTTCGGAGCGCTTCGCTTCTTGTGGGCGTTGCTCGAAGCCAACGGCGAGACGCCATCTTCATTCGATGAGATCGTTCGTGGTGTCGATGGTGAACTGTCGCCTTCTGAATCGTCATTTCCGGTCATTGTGCCGCCACTCTGAAGAATGACAAAAATTGTTATGAGCGGTGAACAAAAATCAAAAAATACCCTCTCTTTTTTCTTGAACAATCCTCGTCTCAATGAAGCCTGATCATTCTTATCGCCTTGTTTAACTGATAATCCACCAGGACTGGTTTTCTCCTCCTTTCTGACCTCTCTGAAATTCATTCGATTTTCAGCCGTTTCAACTGAGCTTCAAATCAATCTTAAACCAAATCGAGAAAAAATGAGAAAAAAAAAGAAGAAGAAGAAGAAAAACCAATCAATAAAAATCATGCGATCGTCGGACGAACATCCATGCACGGATTGGGGAAGGGGGGTTGGCGAGGGGATAAAAGGAATATTTTGGTGAAGCAAAACCCAAAAAGAAAAAAAAAACAAATTTTTTTTTTGTTTTTTTGATTTACTCAGAAGAAGCTGGAAGCGAAATTTGTGGAATCGGTTTTTTCATCATCATTCGAACGGTTCGTTGCAATTTCGATGATTGGCTTCTCATTATTGATAACGACGAAGGCTGCTTGATTTTCGGTATTGTAATCGATAATTGTGTTGTCAACTCGATTTTTTGATTACTATAAATGTGAGATGTGAAAGAGAAAAAAAGTGTGATGGAAAATATCTTGAAAAAGATGAAGAAGAAGAAAAAGAAGAAGCTAAAAACGTCACAGCAAAAAATCGACATTCAAATTGAAATTCAAGAAAAAACAAATCAATCAATCAATATCGACTTACTCATTTAAGCCGGTCTTATTCCAAGCATCGATAAGAGCTGATAAGCCGACTCGTCGAAATGGATTCCCATGATGCTCCTGAACAAAGTTGACCATCATTCGAACATCTTGTTGAAGGCTCTGACAATGGAAAATTATCGATTTTTGTGTGAGAAACGGAGAAAAACCATGTTTTCAGGGAGGAGAAGATCAGCACTTATCGCTGACAATTTTGTGATCAATGTCTTGTAAGTGGCGTTGACGATTCGTCCTTCGATTCCTTTTTCCTTCTCATTGAACTTGTTACGATAGGATGGCAAACGACTTTCAGAGTGTCGACGATTTTCAGCTTCTGAAATAGAAAAGTGATCGATCAACAATTATTGATTTTTTTATGGGCCGCCCCCGTGTCGATTAGAAATCAATAAAATCGATTACGTGTCAATTCTGATCGGCAAAAAGCAGTGACCGAGTGCAATAAATCGATAACTTGTTGTGGACCATAATTCTCCACATAGTCATTGAGAATATTCTTGAATTTCTCCGGCTGAACACGCTCCAAATGCGCCAGAATTGATTTGGCTTTGGCGCGAAGAAAATCGCCGTGTTGACTTTTGACACCTTCATTACAGCCGTGCGGACAGCCGAGACACAAGTAAATTCTGAAAGATTTTCTAGATGATTTTCAGACGACGGCACAGATTTTTCTTACTTGAAAACCATAATATTTAATTGAACAAAAAATGTCTCAGTCTGCTCGAGTGGAGTTCTCAACAAAACATCAGCAATGTTCAGAGCCAGCTCACATTGTCGAATTCCAGTGCAACGATCCATCACCTTCAAGCAGCGATAAAAAATCTCGAATTTCAGCAAAAAATCCACCAAACCTGATTGACGGTCTGAACAATGACAGTCGCCGACACTTTTCCGTCCTTCTCAATGAAATTGGTGCTGCCGAGCGCTTCGGGAAAATAGACGGCGTTGATTTTCGAGTTCTCCTTTTCGGTCGACTTTGACGAGACGTTCGATATGTTGTCGTCGTTCTCTTCGCGAATCGACAGCACTTCGGTCGAGTTGTTCAGTGAAGGGTTCGACCTAGCAAAAACCTGGTTTTGTAATTGATCATCGTTGAGCTTCTCACCGATTCTTTTCCTTTCTCGTCAAGTTTGTCAAGCTGCTGCGACGTGACGATGTCAAAAGTGGAGCTGCCAAGCCTGCAAGAAAAAAAAAACAATTCAAGAAGATAAAGAAGCTTCCGAATAATTTTCTACAGTTATCCGATGATTTTCGACGAGTTCCATCATTGAAAGCTACGTGAAGATGTCCTTTGCCTTCCTTTCCATCAGTCTCAAGCTTCAATCCATCCCAAGTCGGATTTGGAAATTGTTCTGTCTGAAAATCGTCGCATTTTTTTGGCTGAAAAAAAAATTTTTTTTTTCCGCTACCGCCACTGATGGTTTCCTTTCGCCACTTGGCAATGAATTGCTGCGTTGTCGGCCGCCCTGCTTTATCGTGACATAAATCTGAATCTCCTCAAGACGATTCAGCAAATAGCGCAGAGCCCAATAAACGCCTTGCTCTTGCCAATGCGTTATCAACAACGCTCGAATAACGGCGACGTCAAGAAACGAGGCGATCGTCGGATCGGTGATTTGTTGTTGGTGCTGATCGTCCAAGTCATCCTCACTGCTGCCGCCGCTTCGTTGCGATGGTTGCGATCGTTTCGGCTCTCGTCTGATCTCATCTTTTTTCGGCGACGATGGTGATAAGGCTGCTTGCGGCGTTGACGACGTCGGCATTTGATTTGGTATCACTGTTTGTTGAGAGCAAGACGAGCCGCTTTCTTCGAAGGTTGAAGCTGAAAGAGGTTTTGCTTAACGATTTGTCGAGCTTTAAAATACCTCGGGTTAAAATCAAAGGTGGCGCCGCGTCTGATATTGATGGCTTCGATCTTAAAACATTCGAATTATCGACTGATGTTGAAGATCCTTGACAAATATGACAAGATGTCGTTCCAACAACTGGATACACCGATAAACAAGTGGGACACGTCTGAAGCTTTTCCGATGAAACATCTGGAAGTTATACAACTGGAGACACGCTGACCTGCTGCAAAGCTTTCTCATTATTCTCCGCTGGATCCACTGAAAATCCGCTACAAATATCCGACAAATTCACCAGTGGAGCATTGTAGGCGCCGAAAAAGACGCCCGACAATGAGCAATTCTCGTTTTCAGCAAATTTGACGCCGTTGACTTCATCAAGCATTTTCGCCGATGTTTCAGACGCTGAAATTCCGAGCATTTTTTTTTGAGAGAGAGAGAGAGAGAGAGAGAGAGAGAGAGAGAGAGAGAGAGAGAGAGAGAGAGAGAGAGAGAGATAAAGCAAAAAGTTGTCATGAAATTACTTGGGCTAAGATCGAACGCATCAGAAGTTTGACTTTTCGAAATAATTGGTCGTTGAGCACATTGATTGGTTTTGTATTCACTGACGCTTCGGACGATCGAAGAGGTTCGGATGAAATTTTTCGATGATGGAATCTCGACCGATGACATATCAATCAATAGATCAGCTGGTTTTCTGAAGAGAAAAAACGAGTTCAAGCTTCAGCGAAAAAAAAAGAAAGAAAAAATTTTACTCTGAATTATTTCCAGAATTCTGCTTTTTATCATTTCGAGCTTTCTCCTCCTCCTCCTTCTTGCGCTTCTCATTCAACACTGTCGCATTGGTTCTTGGTGGCTTCGGCGGTGGAACCAGCGACAACCGTCGCGGCTTCTCCTCATCACCTTAAACGCATCAAAGTTGAGAAAAAAAAAATGTCGAAAAGAAACGGTCAACTTCTCACCAAGATAAATGCCCTGATTTTGAGCGATTTGTGCCGGATTTTGACGCTTCACAAAAGTGATCAGCGGCAGCTCGTCGCGTCGCTGCTTCACTGGCGCCGAGAAGCACCAAACATCGGGTTGACGAAACTTCCAGATGGCCTGCCAAATTTTCAGGCCACTCTCGAGACGAATGTTGTCGACGATTTCCTCTTCTGTTATGACTTCAGCCAGCGGCGCCAATAAATAAATGAATAATTGAATTGTTGAAATGTTGAAGAGGCCTTGGTTTCGTGAAGTCGTCGCCGTTTCATCCTTCAAAAAAAAAAAAATGGAAAAAACGTTGATTTAATTTCAACAAAAAAAATCTTCAGCTTCAACCTTTGTACTTGTGCTTTCAATACATTCCGACGCTGAATCGATGAGCATCCAGTGAAGAATGTACAAGATCTTCTGAAGCGACGTCGGCATCTTCTTCTCACCACAACAATCGGCCAACAGTGAGCCGCAACACTAGAAAAATGAGCTTCACCGATTTTCTTCACTGATTTTCGACACCCAACCTGGATGACGTGCGGAAGAGCCGATCGAATCAGCTTCCATCTCGAAACACTGGCCAGTGCATCGCTCAATGATGGTGACAACCCGTGTAGAATATTTTGAACGACGACTCTTTCGAACGTCTGAAAGACGCGGCGAGAGAAATTTTAATTTGCTTCCGGCTCTCAACAATTTTTCGATGAGCTCCCCAGCTTCCCTCCCTCTTCCTTTTTTTTTCTTTTTTGATGCTCCAAGTACATCGCCTTTAAAGCTAGCGTGGGGGGGAGCTGAAGAAGCTGACGAATTCCAAAAAAAATGTGCCCCAAGGGAGAATATTTCGATGCGTTTTCCACGCCGCTGAAGAAAACGGATGGAGCAGGCGGTGAGGGGGAAAGGGAAGGAGGGGATGGGGAGAGGGTGAAGTTTTTAAAAGATTATCAAATATTTGCTCAGATGATGGGAGGAAGAGGAGGAAGAGGCGAATGAATTTTTCGTTCCATTCAATGCTTAACCTACCACACATGATGCTTCGTGAAGTTTCCCAATTTTGGCTCCAAGGAATGGGCTGAAAGACGAAAAAAATAAGATGAGAGATGAGCATTTTTTCCCCCGTTTTTTTTTCTTTGAATCGAATTGAATTGAATTTTGAAGGAGAGACAGAGAGAATCAGACAAAAAAGTGCTCTCAGCAATTTTTTACGATGCTCATAAAATTGAAAAAGCCTTCTTTACATGAAATCACTTCCGATGAAATTTTATTTGTTTTCTTTTGTTTTTAAAAAAATTTGTTTTTGGCGGGAAAAAAAAAACAAAAACCAACTTTGTCTGTCGCCATAAGAATGTTTGAATTGGTAATGGCACCGAGTCGCATTCTCCTTCGCCTTCGTCTTCAGTCCTGAAAGAAGTGGAAAATCGATCAGAAGCGAAGAGAAGACAGCAACCCAAAAAAATCAATGTTTTCTCTCGGCTTTTGCTTTTTTATTTCCTTTTCCTTTCTTTTTTTTGGTGTGAGAAATGAGATGTAAATCGAATGTGTGCGGGTGTTTCAAAGTTCATTTCGACATTTTTGTTGTCGGTGGGGGAAAAAAAGAAGGAAAAGCAACCAAAAAAAAAAGAGAAAAAAGAGAAAAAAGGTATACGAAAAATGCTTTTCCCTCCTCATTGAATTCGTAATTCAACAACTGAAAATGAAAAAAAAACGGATAGAATCGAAAATTTTCGAGTGGGGGTGGTAGAAAAAAGGGGGGGGGGGGGTGGTGGTGGTGGGGGAGAAGCAGTCGACACAAAATTTGACACATTTCATTCAGTGAAATACATTTTTTTTGATTGAAATCCGCAGCCCGCGCGCGCATTTTTTGAAAAAAAAAAAAAAAGTGCGGCGGGGGAATCCCCCCCCCCCCCCCCCTCCCGCCTCGACAAGCTTTCAATTGTTCTTCAAACGAAGGTGGAAGGGGAAGGGGGGGGGGGGGGGGGGGGGAGAGGGAAGGGAAAATTATTTTCCATTTTTTTTCCTTCTCTTTTTCAATTAAAGGCCGCCATTTCGACTGACTTGAATTGCAGCAGCGCAACACAACGAAGCGAGAAAAACGTCAAGGGAAAAGCTGAAGAAATTCGATATTTTCATTTTCCCCCCTCCCCCATTTCTCCCGAACCATAAAAAGAGGAGGAATGGGGGGGGGGGGAATGGATTGGGCGGCACAGGTGGAAGGAAGAAGAAAACCCAAACACTTACCACTTGGCACTTTTGAATGATGCCGCCGTGGATAGAGGCATAAGGAGAAGCTGAACAGTGCCGGTGTGCTCGTGCTGTAAATATCGAACATGCATTGTTGTTGTGTGTGCTCTTTTTCGGCGAGAGTCGGAGATTTTTTTTTTTTTTCGATTTCTTGTTTTTTTTTTTTTTGACGTCGTCGATGTTTCAAGAAATACAAAATAATATTAAGAATAGGGAAGAATAAAATGAAAAATACACAAAAATAAATTTAATTACGAATATTTCAGACCATCAGCGCCTTTTTTTCCAGAAATCACGCATTGTTAAGCAACATTTTTGTTGTGTTTTTTTGTTGTTTTTTTTTTGCGGAAAAATGTAGCAAACGACGCAAAAAATCGTCGAAAGGGGAGGCGCTGCACGCTCACCACACAAGTGGTAGGCGGAGACAGTTTGATTGAAAGTGGGCGGAGTGATGGTGGAAATAGAGTGAGATGAAAAGAGAGAGAGAGAGAGACAGAGAGTGAGTGAGAAACGCGAGAAAAATACATACAAAAAAAGAGAGAGAGAGAGAGAGAGAGATCCTCCATTGACGCGGCGCTCTCTACAGAATAAAGGGAAGAAGAAGAAGAAGAAGAAGAAGAAGAAGACGTCGACCGACGGATTCTTCTTCATGGCTCTTCACAAGCGTCCTGTCTTCTCCATCATGCGTGTGAAATGGAAACACTATGAAAGAAGCAGAGAGGAGCAAGAAGATGAATGTGAGCAACACTCTGGAGAGCCTACACAAACACGGATATGGAAAAGCAATTGGCTTTTTTCCCCCTTCTCCCCTTCGTCGTCGTCGTCGTCTTTTTTTTCCCCTCCTTTTTTCTTTGGAAAGAAAAAATCGACAGAATTTATATCGATACATGTCTAAATTGCTGAGAAGAAAGGTGGAAAATAAAGGAAAAATCGATTTTTTGTGAACAAAACCTATAAATTCAGCAATGGAAAAGAAAACGAGGAAAGCGATGGAGAAGAAGCTGAAGCAGAAGCTGAAGCAGAATTGAAAAAAAAACCAATAATTATCTCGAACTTCCTGATTTTATAGGTTCCCAACGTACACATATTAACATAAAAAAATAATGAGGGAAGGAAAGGAAAATTGGTCTCTCTCTCTCTCTCTCTCTCTCTCTCTCTCTCTCTCTCTCTCTCTCTCTCTCTCTCTCTCCTCTCTCTTTGACTCTTTTTTCTCTGCTTCTCTCTCTCTCTCTCTCTCTCTCTCTGTCTCTCTCTCTCTCTCTCTCTCTCTCTCTCTTTGACTCTTTTTTCTCTGCTTCTCTCGATCCTCTTCGAAATTTTTTTTGGAAAAATTTCCTCAAAAAAAAAATCTGGAATTTTCAGGTTTTTTAAATGATAAATTTTTAAAATTGAAAAAAAATACGGGGAAAAGCTTTGCTTTTTTTTAAAATTTATTTAATGTGAAAATTAAAAAAAAAAAACTAAAAAAATAAATTTAAAAAAAAATTTTTTTGAAACAAATTTAGATCATTTTTGGAAAATTTTTGACAATTTGTTGGTCTGGGGTTGGAACGTTTTTGTAATTTTTTGGGGTTTTTGTCTCAAAAAAAAAAAAACAAAAAAACTCTCGAAAAAATTTTCTTTTAATTCGGATTTTCTTCAAATAATTTAATTAATTTTGCAAAGCTTTGAGGTATTTTATACATTTTTTATTATTTTTTATAAAAAAAATTAAACCATGAGCCGCCATATTTCACAAAAAAAAGTTTAAAAAAATCAAAAAAAAAACCGAAAACAAGTCACTTCAATTTTTCTTTTAAGCTGAAGAAATTTCAGGGTTTTTTGAAGCTAAAAATGCCGTTTTTTCTTCTTTTTTTTTAAAATTTTTCCTGATGTTTTAAGACATTTTATTGATTTTTTATATTTTAAATTCTGAGCAAAAAAAATTTGAATTTCTTTAAAAAAAATCCGAGAATTCTGAAGACAAAAAAGAAAAGAAGAGCAAATGACTAGACAAATAAATAAACATTGTTGAAAATATCGTTGAAAAGTTGAGTGAAGCCCGGAAGAAAAAAAAATGGGGGAAAAAAATTGTCGACAACAAAGTTCATTAGATGTAAGACGACGATGGAAGGAGCAGAAGAAGGAGGAGGAGGAGAAGGCGAAAAACGACGACGACGACGACGACAACGATGCACACAAATTACGATTCCATCGAGCAAAAAAAAAAAAAAAAAATGGAAAGAAAAAACACATCGAATAAATTCATTCGTCGAATATTCGTTTTGTTTGTTTTTTTCTTTTCCTTCAATTTTCAGAAAGAAATTGTTTTTTTTTCTCTGATTCGTTTGAGCTTCAGCTGAAATTGAGCAGCAAAAGAGGAAACACCAAATAGAAGAAGAAGAAGAAGGAGACGTAGAGAAAATGACGGAAATTTGATGAAGAAGACAAAAAAAAAAAAGAAAGAAAAAGAAAAAAGAGGAGGCAAAAATTTTTCTTTTCAAATTATTCACCCATTGAATAAAATTCCTATTAGAAACTTCTCCTCTCTCTCTCTCTCTCTCTCTCTCTCTCTCTACGTTTCTGTTTTTTTATCCCTTTTTCTCTCTCTCTCTCTCTCTCTGTTTCTCTGCTTTTTAAAATCTTTTCTTTCTCTCTCTCTCTCTCTCTCACTCTCTCTCTCTCTCTCTCTCTCTCATTTTTTTTAAAAAGGAACAAAAAATAGCGGATATTTATAGTCAAAAAATTATTTATAAAAGCCATGGGGGAGGGAGGTGGTGGAAATGAGCTCGTTGCACACATTTTTTCTCGCCATAAACATCAATTATGAAGAAAATTTTTTTCACATAAATACGGTTGACGAAAAAAAAAATCAAGAGAAAGAAGAGGAAGAGTATGACAAAAAAGTGTTCGGTTTTTTGTGAGTTGTGGTTGGTGGCAGCTTCATCGGTAACTGAGCTTCTCCTTCCCATTTTTCTCTCTCTCTCTCTTTCTCTCTCTCTTAGATGGATAACTACAAATTGAATATTGCTTGAAAAAAAAAGAAGATGGGTAGATGCATATATTTTTCCAACATCTGCTTCTCTACGTCTCTCTTCCCTTTTACTCGTTGGTGTGTGTGTGTGTGCTTGTGCTGATGTATTGTGTGAGAAATGCTCGCCGAGCTGGCTGAGATATGCAAGGCGAGCTCTTCTTCTTCTTCTTCTTCGGCTTTCTCTTCTTGCCGTTTTTTATGGGTCCGCGCGTGTGTTTAAACATTATACCAGCCATCTCAATTTCTAGATCTTAAACTTGTCTTTTTGTCTCCGAGAAGAGAGAGAGAGAGAGAGAGGAAAAAGTGACAGAGAAAGGGAAAAAACAACACATTCTTAAAAAATATTTAGAGCTTATAGATTCAGATGAGCTCCAGTCAAGAGAGAAAGAGAGACAGACAGAGAGAGAGAGAGAGAGAGAGAGAGAGAGAGAGAGAGAGAGAGAGAGAGAGAGAGAGAAGCAGAGGAAGAAGGAAGGAAAACAAAATTGAATTAAGCTCCATTATTGAAATGAAAAAAAAATGTGAAAATTCAAATTTGGCTGCGTACGTCGCTCGCGCCGCTGAGTTTTAAATTAACAAAAATCGAACATTTTTCGAGTCTCTGCGTGACAATTTTTTTTCGAAAAAGAAAAGTCTCAAAATATTTGAGGGGACACATCATACACACAGACATATACAATAGAGAACCAGAGAGAGAGAGAGAGAGAGAGAGAGAGAGAGAGAGAGAGAGAGAGAGAAAATCTCTTCGCTTCATTTTCTCTTTGCTAAAAGTTGGAAAGGGTCAATTCCCCGGGGCATTTCAATCCGTCCGCCCCTCTCCCTCTTTTCTTTCTCATCCTTTTTTTTGGTCTGGTGGAGCATCTGTCCTCCCTCTTCATATTAGGCTTTTCCTCTAATTCCTCTCACAATTGTCAAAACAAAACAAAACAAAAAGGAACAAAAAGAAGGAAGAAGAAAAAAATATACAATTTCCCTTCCCCTCTTCCCTGCCTCTTCTGAATGAGTAAAAAAAAATTCTTCCGAGGAAGGAAACTTTAAAAATAATTCAACGAGGTGAGGAGGAGGAGGAACCAGTTTTTTTTTTGGAAAAAAAAACGAGATTCTGAAGTGTGAAGAAGGGGCAGAAGGAAGCTTCTGAAATAGAAAAAGCAAAAAAAATAACGAGGAGAAGAACCTCAAAAACCTAGTAGGGGCGCGCTCTTGGAGAAGAAAAAAAGGGAAGAGAAGAGCAAAAACAACCAAAAGTCTCAACTGGATTATATATTTGGGACACTAAAAACTTAAAAAAAAATAAAAGAGGGGCAGAGAGAGAGAGAGAGAAAGAGAGAGAGAGAGAGAGAGAGAGAGAAAGAGAGGGAGGGAAAAACTGGCTGAAAATCAAAAATAAACAAAAAGGATAATAATTGCTTCCAAATCGTATAAAATCGACCAGAGAAGAAGCAGAAGACGAAGAAAAAGGGAAAAGAAAAAAGTTTTTGGACGCCAAAGAAATATGGGGAAGGGGGGAGGGGGCGATGGTGGTGGAAAGAAGAAAGAAGTGTGCAGAAGAAAAAAAAAAAAAACTATTTTTTCCTTTTTTATTTTGGCACACAACACAAAATCGAAAGCCGCCACACTCCCGACCGACAATAATTTTGTGCCAAAAAAAAAAAAAAAAGAAGAAGCTCGAGTCGTCGACACGTTTCGTTCAGCCAATTCGATTAGGATTCGAAGGGAAAGGAGGAGGAGGAGGAGGAAGAGGAGGATGAGGAAAAGGAGAAATTGAGGAGAAGAAAAAGATGGGTAAAGACGGGGCAGGAGGAGGCGGAGGAGGAGATGAAGAGAAGAAGCTGAAGAAGCTGAAGAAGAAGAAGAAGAAAAAAAATTTGTATTTTTCAGAAAAATGTTCTGCTCAATTATTTAGAATTTCCTCGATTTGCCTCATCTTCGTATCGAAACGCTGATCGGTTGCCATTTTCAGACATTCGTCAATCTGAAATCACATCTTTCTCTGTCTCTGTCTCTGTCTCTCTCTCTATCTGTCTCTTCTGAAATTCTGGCTTTTTTTTACCATAAACATCTCTTGATTCATGGCATGAAGATGAGCCGTCAACCCATCAAGGATATGTTGAAGATCAATGACATCAGAGTCGGAATTCTGGAGAAGTTCGTTAGCATTTGTTATAAGTTCGATGCGATTCAATTCGACAATGCGGGCTTCAGCTGACGTCGTCGTCGGAATGTAAAGTGGCGGCTGCTGCTGCTCCTCAACATTTTTCCGATCAATTAATTCTGAGAATTTCCATTGTTGGTCTTTTGAAAAATTCTGAAACCAAAAAAAACCTTGAATAATTGCTAAAAATTGTTGTCGATCGTCGGCTGAATTCGATTCGGCGTCGATCAGTTTCTTCTCAATTTTTCGTTTCGGCTTTCGAATCTTCCAAAATCGATTTCGACGAATTCTCGGAATTTGAACCAGTTCTCGTGTCGATCGGGTATTGATTGGCGTTGCGATTTGTGATGGTGATCGAAGTAATTGAGCATCAATTTCAGATGAGGTTGGTGAAAAAATGAAATTCAAGACCCTAAAAGTTTCCTTCTTCCTTCTTTCCTGCCACAAAAAAATCAAAAACCTTCGCGGTAACGGAAGAGGCGGAGTCTCGATATTCGATGAAACGTCGAACGGTTGACGAATAATTACGGAAGGGAATGAGTCGTTAGCAAGTTGAGAATCAGTAGACATAACTGAAAAATGCTGAAAATGCTTCTCCCCATTTTTTCAGGCAAGCAACAACTGACCAGATTAGTAGATGAATCAATTGCGAAAATTTGGGAATAAATCGATAAATCAATAAAAAATCAAAAAAATTAGGCTACTAGTTCAAGTTTTTTTATTTTTGTGAAAAAATTATTGATTTTTCGAAAAAAAAACTTCGATTTCATTTCATTTTATTGGAAAATTTTATTCGAAAATTCAAATTTCTTGCCATTTCAATTAACCCCTCATGAATAATATTATTCAGAATAACGTCGAAGAGAATCCCCACATTAATCGGCAAATCGATCAGTGTGGAAATCAATTGAAGCCCTGAGACAAAACCATTAAATCTGATTTTCAGGCCGCCTCCTGTTTGGCATCATCGTTTCCGACCGGTTCATGAAGTTCGAGCACAAGCCGCCGGAAATCGGCATGCTCAACCAGCTCCACAATTTGTGGCAAGGCAGATCGAGTTTGAAACCGAAAAATCGATAACATGAAGAAACTCTTTGGAATTCCAGAAATGCTGCCCAGATCGTCAGAGACAATCGAGATGTGTTAAGAAGAGCCGCCGACGGTGGAAATCATCGTAATCGTAATTCGAGAAATGTTCGATCGTTCGTTCGAAATAGAGTAAGATCAACAATTTTTAAGTCAAAATTTGAATTTAAAAAAGGCGGGAAAGTGAACAAAAAAAAACAATTTGAAACGCAAAAAAAACCCCAAATAATTTCAACTAATTTTTTTGAGAGTCGTGAAGATTTGGAAAACAGCGTAAGGAGAAGCTTTCAGATCAGAACCGCCATTGAGTTTGATAAGAGAGAGGCGAACATCTGGGATAGGATTCATAGTAAAAGAAAAAGAAAGAAAAAATAATTTTTTTCTTCCCCTCCCCCGGTTTTCTGAATTCTTCTTCGACGTCTTTTCAGAATCCATAAACGAGGCTTCTCATCGACTTCCGCGAGCTGAGAAAAAGTCGCCGCCACTTCTTGATGGTGGCCCTGACGTTTTTATTCCGAATGACGCTCAAATTTGTGCAATGTTGAGAAATGAGAATCAGAAGGACGCGATCTGGAATGCCAGAAATATTCTGATGAACTATAATGTCAGATTCCACGTCTTCCTTTTTTTTGCCCCCTTCCAGAAGATGCCGGTGTTTTTTTATTTTGCAGGCAAATGAAAACGACCTACAAAATGCGTTGAATCGATTAGAGCTTCATTTAAAAAATAGTTTGGCTGAAAGTGAAATGGCAAGAAAACACTGAAAAGAATCGAACTGAACTGAACTGAAGAAATATTCGGAATTTCAGATTGAAAACACCACAAATGAATTGATCGAAACTCTTCACAGAATCACGACTGAAGTTTGCGAGCTCGATGCTCTTTTTAATCAGATGAGCTCAATTCTTATAAAATAAAATGAAAAAAAAAAAAAAAATTTTTTTTTTTTTTTTGAAATTCTATTTTTATCTTTTTTCAAATTAAATTAAGTTGGAATTTGACCTTGCAGAAAATGAAAACAACAATCTTTAAAAGTGGGGAAAAATGGGGTCTTTCCCTTCCCCCCCCCCCGTTTTTCTAATTATTGATTAATAGTTTTTTCCCATTTTTTTTTTAAAGAAAACTTTTTTCTTTCTTTCAATTCTTTGGGGTTGAGTACAATCAAATATGTATTGAATGAGTACATTTTATTGTTGGAAGTCAACGACGAAAAGAAAAGGAAAAATCAATAAAAATATAATTTCATAGACCAGTTTTCGGCAGAGATCAACTTTGTAATTTCTCATTGATCACTGATCATTTTTGAAACACAATTTCTTTGTTTTTTTTTGATTGGTTTCGTCCCTTAACCGAAACGTTGAGGACCCGCTTCGCTTCCCCTTTTCCCCTTCTTCGCCCTAACCGTATCAAAATTTGATGACAAAAAAAAAAAACGAGGAGGTAAAAGTCGACTTGAAGAAATTGAAAACAAAACAAAAAAAAAATGATAGGCGTACTTTAAGTGTTCATGTGTTATTTCAACGTTGACTAATCTTGTTTTTGTTTTTTTGTTTTTTTTTTCGTCGTCTTCTTTTTCTTCCTCTTCGCTTTTTTTTTTTTTTTGTGTTTTTTTGTCTGAAAAAATAGCCAATTTTTTTATTTTTTGTTTACAAAAATAATACATATTTACTATTATTATTTGGAATAAAAATATTTAAAGAGAGAGAGAGAGAGAGAGAGAGAGAAAAAGGAAGTGAATTCCATGGTTTCAATGAAGACAAAGATCAATGAAAACTGGTTTTTTTTTGAGAAGAGCAAAGCGAACTGGTGCTGAAAATTTTTAATTTTTGAGCTTTTTTGGGCTTTCGGCTTTGAGATTTGTAGGCTTTTTCCCCCGCGCTTTTTTCAATGCAAAGGTAGGGGGTGGTTGATTGGAAAAAAAATTGAGAGAAGCAAAGATTTATTCGGAAGATTGGAGAAGGTGGGGGGGGGGGGGGGGGGGGAGAAGGGGAAGATGAAATTCTTTCATTGGCTTGGCAGAATCAAAACACAAAAAAACTAAAAAAGAAAACAAAAAAAGCATGCGACGACTTTGCTTTTTTTATTTTTTTTTAGTTCCGAGTTTTTGCAGAGGAAAAAAAGTTGTTTGTTGTTGTTGTTGCCTCCCCCCCCCCCCCCGTCCTCAATTTTTATTTTTATTTTTGTGAAATTTGATATTTTCATTCCCCCCCCCCCCCCCCCCCCCAAAAAAAAGAGAAAAAGAAAAAAATTTGCCCATTTTTTCTTGTTCTTTGTCTTCGATCGGGTCGCCACTACCACCACCCACCCCCACCAAAGACCATCCACACACACACACAAAGGGCGCCAACAACACACCACAACGAAGAAGAGCAAAAAATCTCAGACGACATCCTCATCGTTGTCTCTCTCACGACAGACAAACGCACTCGGCACGGGGCAGAACAAATTTTTTTTATTCATTTCGATTCTTGAATCATCTGTGAAACGATCGTCGGCAACAACAAAAATAGAAACAAACAAAAAAAGAGGCGAAATTTGCACTTTAAAAGTTCATTTTCGACATTTTCCCGCCAAAACTTTTGTTCTCTCTCTCTCTCTCTCTCTCTCTCTGTCTCTCTGCACAACCAAAAAGAAGACGGGGAAAAACCCCAAATTTTTCCCCGCTCATCATCATCCATCTCGTCTTGAGAAAATGCGAATAAAAACATATGGTTTTTTGCCCCTGTCAAAAACACGACCCCAGACACACCAGACACAACACACAACCATTCAAAAACGAACAAAAACACCACAAGCACAGAGTGGTACCCCGTTGTTTAGAGAGAGACAGAGAGAGACAGAGAGAGAGAGAGAGAGAGAGAGAAAGGCAGAGGGAAGGGTGTGTGATTGGTGGTGTTTGGGCGCTCGCGCGCGCGAGCGCGACACACATCTTCCTCCACCTTTTTCCATTTCTTCTTGTCGTTCGCCCTTTTTTCATTGTCACCGTGGCTGGCGCGCCGCCGCGCCGATTCATTCCCACGCGCCAATGTTTTTGGTTATTATTTTGTGCATCAAAAATGGTGCACGGCGCCCTTCACCCATTTTTTGTGCCCCCTTCTTTTTCAATTTGATCGAGTTGTTTTTTTTGTGTTCTCCCCCGCCCCCGGTTTTTTTTTTTTTCGATTTTTCTTCAAACCTAAGTTCAACACAATTTGTAGAGACTCATCGTATTTACTCAGCTGCTAAGGTTGTGGGAGGAAAAAGTCAATAAAACAGCAAATTTTTTTATCAAAAAAAAAAAAAAAAAAATTTATTTTTGCTGACTTTTCTGGTTCTTGTGTACCCAAAACAAAAAAAACCGAGAAAAAAACAAAAAAAAAACCAAAATATCGTACGAATTTTGCTGAAAATATTTGTACTGTAATTGTGTCCACGGGGGGGGGGAGATATTTGACAACCGGTTGGATAGATCGTATTCTGCATAATCCGATTTTCGATTGATACCTGCGCCGCCACCGCCGAAATGACACACGCTTCTCACTCACTCGCTCACCGAAAAAAAAAACAGGAAACAAATCGATGATGGTGGGGGTGGTAGTACGAGGTGGTGTGAAGGCGTGGAGGCTGAAAGGTATTTCACGAGAATTCGCTACAAATAATTCACGTGAATATGAATGAAGCGAAAAGTGTCATGCATAGATCAGTGACCAACTACGATGTCGATAAAATTTGGAAGGAAGGGGGGGGGGGGGGGGGAGGGGGAGATTTCTGCAATTAATAAAGTGGCGAGGCGAGGCGAGGCGATGATCAATCGTTTCCCCATCGTTTCTTCTCTTGGTTGAGACGGATTTTCGGATCTTTTTTCGATTTTTTTTTGAAGGAGAAATGCCAAAAAAACAATTCTTCATTTCCATCTCATCTTCATCAGATATTGAAAAAGGAAGTTGAAAGAACCGAACCGAAAAGGTGAAAAGAATATTGGTTTGATGACGAAACAGTCTTAGGAAAGTTCAGCATTTTTTTTTTCAAATGAAAAACGACAGAGAGAGAGAGAGAGAGAGAGAGAGAGAAATACAAAATTTTGAGCTTTTGATCCCCCCCCTCCCCCTCTTCTCCCTTCCCAGCTTCGTTTGGCCTCGTTCAAGTAGAAAAAAATCAAGATTTTCTTCAAAAATTGATTCGCCGCTGCTCTTTCTTTGTTTTCATTTCATTTTACAACGTCTCGAAACGAACGAAGAGATTTTAGATTTTTTGTTTCGTTTCGAAAAAATGTTTGGGCTCCTCCCCCCTCCTCATCCTCCGAGCAAAGTCCAAATGTGTGTGATTTTCAATTTTAATTATTTTTTTTTTGTTGTCAAAACAAATTGTTTTCTCTCGAAATTGTGTCTCTCACAAGAAGCCGACAAAAATGATTTTTGAACAAAAACAAAATGTGAGAAAAAATGGAGGATGGGGGGGGGGGGGGGCAGAGCATCAGAGATCAGACTTCTGAGTTCCAGAAAATCGTAAAAGACTGGATTCTTCTGTCGTCATCATCATTGGTATTTTTCACTATTTTTTCTATCTCTGTCTCTGTCTCTCTCTGTCTCTCTCTCTCTCTCTGTCTCTCTAATTTCTCTCGCTTTCTATCCTCTCTCTATGTAAGTATAAATATGCCCGATTTTTGTTCAATTTTTCACAAATTTTGTCCGTTTTTTTTTCAAAAACTTCACAAAAATTGATCTATGAGATTTACGAAATAAACAAGAGCGGTGGCGGCACACGCGGATTTAAAAAAACCCAAAAAAAAAAAAATTTTTTTTTGTTTTTTTTTTCTTTTTGGAGAGCCGGAAGTTGTTGTGTCGTTGTTGTTTTTCGTCTTCTTCCTCGTTTTCTTCGTCGTTTTTTTTTCAGGAGAAGGAGGAGAGCAACATTAGGCTCTCATAAAATGAAATAAGCTCAACGGGTCCATAACACAGAATACATAGTCGTCGTCCTTTCTCGTCGTTAGTTCCTTGTTGGAGTTTCAGCCAGCCGTTTTTTCGAGACTTTTCGAGATTTTTGTTTCTTCCAAGAATTCCCCCCCCCCCAGTTTTCTTCGTATTTTATCTTTTTCTTCAAACCTTTCTTCCCCTCTCTGCAGCACAGCACAGCCTCCACCACCACCCACTACCCCGCTTCTCTCCCTTTCTGTTCTCTGAATTAAGGAAAAAGGGGGGGGGGGGAGGGGCGCCTGCCTGCTGCCTGCTCAATTCTCGAAATTTCCTGCACAACGATGATGTCATTTCTTTCCTTTTTTTCGTTATTTTTTCTTTTTTTGGTTATTTATTAGTTGACTCATTTTCCATATTTAAATATTGACTTTTTTTCTCTCTCTGTCTCTGTCTCTCTCTCTCCCTTTTGAAGTTTGAAGGAAAAATCATTTTCATGATGAAACATGCTTCAACCTTGAGGAGGAGGAGGAGGAGGAGGAGGAGGAGGAGGAGGAGGAGGAGGAGGAGGAGGAGGGAGAAGACAGTCGAGAGAAGAGGGTTTCCCCCGAAAGAATTGTTCGCGTGACTTTTGTTACAAAGTCCCTCTCCTCCTCACTCTTCTTCTTCTTCTTCTTCTCATTTAATTTTTGAAGAAAGAAGGAATTTGTGTTTTTGTGTGTCCAAACTATAAATAGAATTTGTTGATTGTTTATTTTTCAACTTGGAACACCCATCCGCCTCTCTCTCTCTCTCTCTCTCTCTCCTTCTTCCTAGGACGACTTCGCCTTGAATTCTGAAGCAGAAGAGGAGGGGAAAGGGGGACGGAAAAAATGTGAAGAATTTCATTTACATACCCGAGAAGAATTCAGAGAATAATTTTCTCTCTCTCTCTCTCTCTCTCTCTCTCTCTCTCTCTCTCTTCTTGCCCCTCATTGTGCTATTATTATTGTTGTTGTTTATTGTTGTTTGTCGTCAATTCCTGCTGCCTCTTCTTCTTTCATCTCGGGGCGGGCGTTCGTCGTCGCCGTGTCGTTCGTCGCCGGCCGTCACCCCGTATTTTTTTTTGACGCCGTGTTCGGGGTGCGTGTGGTGCCAGTCGCCGTGTGTTCTCTGAAATTTGTGAGAGTGAGGAGTTGCTCAATGAGCAACACAACACAACAGGCTAGAACATGTTTACTTCGTTTTCAATGTTTTTTTCCAACTTCTTTTCTTCTCTCCGCTCTCTTTCTCTCTCTCTCTCTCTCTCTCTCTCTCGTGTTTCTAACTTTTTTCTTTCATTTTTTTTATTTTTATTTTTACTCAATTTTTCTTCTTTCTTGCTCTCTTCTTCCTCGTCGTCGTCGTCGTCGTCGTCGTCGTTCAAATTGATTCAGTTTTTAAGAAGAGAAAGGTAGAGAGAGAGAGAGAGAGAGAGAGAGAGAGAAAATGATGATTTTAATTTAGTTCCTTCTTGTATTCTAGAATTAAAGAATCAGACACGACACACAACAACACCACTACACAATAAATTTCGTGTTTTTTAAATTTCTT
The DNA here is from genome assembly GCA_963572285.1 of Caenorhabditis drosophilae. Taxonomy (NCBI): domain Eukaryota; kingdom Metazoa; phylum Nematoda; class Chromadorea; order Rhabditida; family Rhabditidae; genus Caenorhabditis; species Caenorhabditis drosophilae. The sequence goes on along the minus strand of OY751564.1, from coordinate 1,935,106 downwards.
TTTTTTTTTTTTTTTTTTGATTAGGAAACAAGACAAGAATAGAAAATAGGAAAGTGTGGTGGGCTGATCAGGTCGGTCACAAGTAAAAGTTTTTGTATTTTTAAAGTTTTGTTGTTGTTGTTACTTTGTTTCGGCGGCGGCGGCGCGGGGAGGGGGGCCTCGTGGTCATTTTTAAAAGGAAGAAGAAGAAGAAGAATTTTTTTGCCGCCTTTTTACCTCATTTGAAAATTGTATTTTTTCTTTTGTTCAATTATTCCTTAAATTTTCCGTGTCTTACCGCCACCCTTCTTCTCTCTCTCTCCCTCTCTCTCTCTCTCTCTCTTCCCTCTCTTTCACTCTCGTTCACCAAACGCTTCAGAAATTCCAATGCTGTTGTGCCCTTTAATGGCATAGTACATGCACTTTGATCGTACCTCCACCTCGCTTTCTCCCGCCATTCGTTTTCTATCAATAAACGAGGTGGCGGACACAAAAAAAGTTCAACAAAAGAAGAAGAAGAGAGAGAGAGAGAGAGAGAGAGAGAGAGAGAGAGAGGGAAAAAACCTCTGGCTGTTGTTGTTTTTTTTGTTTTTTGCCCCACCCCACCATCCCCACCCCTATCACCATCATCATTCTTCCCTTCTCTTCTCATTTTTCGTCTTAAAGTGCACATCGACGTCTTCTTCTTCTTCTTCTTCTTCTTCTTCTTCTTTGTGCTCCGCTTCTTTTTCGTTTCGTTCCAATACAAAAATTTGAAAAATTTCAATCAACGTTTAGAAAAAAAAAAAACAAATTTGGTTTACGAATACAAATAAAAAACGAGAGAGTACGACAGAGTGTGGGAGAGACAAAAGATAAGGGGGCGGAGCTGAATTGGAAAAGGGGTGGAGTTTTTCTTCTTTTTTTTTGTCGAATTTTATTTCAATGTGGAGGAGGAGGAGCAGAGAGAGAAAAGAAAAGAAATTATCTCCTCCCATTTTTTTATTCGATGTTTGATATAACCATCGAATATCGACCACCATTCGATTCCGATTTTTCCGTTTTTTTCTTCTTTTTTTTTCGCGCCTTCTAAACTGTATCAAACATTTTCAGTGTTCAAAACGACGACACAAGACAAAATGTTTGTTGTATCAAAACCCACACACTTTGGAGCATCGTTCAGCGGATTTGGTGGCGGCGGCAGCGGCGGTGGCAGTGTTGTTGGCGGCGTCGTCGGCGGTGGCGCTGGCGGTGTTGTTGGTGTTGGTGGTGGCGTCGGCGGTGGCGCCACCACATCGTGCCAAAGCGAATACAATGGACGAGCCGAGTCGGCGGCCGAGGCGAAAAAATCGATAGCCGGATTGAAGGGATCGTTGCGTCGCAACTCGTCGTCACTGTCGAAGGATTTGAGTAATCTGGAGATTTGTCATGCCGACGCAACACAGGTTTGAGTGGTTTCTCTTCTCTTTTTTTTCTTTAGCTGAACCAAAATCGATTTCAGGTTGAAATCGATTGCAAATCAATTGTTGATCGCTCATTTTATGTGAGAGTCGAATGCCCGACAGGCGAAGTTGGTGAAATGCACTTTTCAACAGCCGAAGCGATTCAATCATTCACTCCGATCCAACACGGATGCGGTCATGGAATCTGGAAATTTCGAGTCTGCACACTTGACAATGGCTGGTAATTTTTTTTTTGTGACGGAGAGGGTGAAGGGGGGGGGGGGGGACCGTCATTGTTGATAAGCCACACATTTTGTATTGGACAAAAATAGTATTTTTATCAATTTTATTTTCGATTCGATGAATCAAAAAGAGAATTTTGTTTCCTCTTTCTATTTTTATTCAAAAATCATATGATTTTGTAGCAAAAAAAAAAACAACAAAAACCCTCCCCACCCGGGTAAAATAGTGAAATTATCGATTGATTTGATTGATTTGAAATTGCAGCGAGACGACGCACAGTGCAATCTCGAAAAATCTCGACGGTGTCGGAATCATTTTCTTCAACGTCTTCGACAATCTGGAGATTCGGGTCGATCGTCAAGAATTCCTGCACATTGGCCATTGTCACACGAGACGTCATTGAATACGTTTCGGATTTTCTCGTTGAAAATGAATGATGCGCGAAAAAATTCGATGAAAAGAATCAATATTTTCTTCCAACCCCTCCCACCCCCCACCCCCCCCGTTTTTTTGTTCCATTTTTGCTTCTTCACATTCACACATCACTCCAGAATTTTTTTTTTCACCATTCCTTCTCAAAAAAAAAAAAATTCCACAATTTTACAGTTAATTTTAATTATTCTTTTTGTCGGGTTTTTATTCATCGAAAATACTTTAATTTTTGTGGTTTTTCAAAAAATCTTTTGTTTGTACTTTGCTTTTAGACATAATAAACATCATTTTCAATTATATACTTTGTGTGTATGTTTTCTTTTTTCAAAAGCAATGACAAACCAAAACATGTCTGAAACTACAAGTGTAGGTTATGGTGTAGTGGTACTAGTGTGCGCTTGGAATCGTTATGCAGTTTTACGTCACGGGTTCGGTTCTTTTGAGGGTTCGATAAGTTTTAAATCAAAATTTTTGCAATTTTTTTTCGAGAATTGGGGAAGGAGAGCATTGAATTTCTTATTCTTGAAATTTATTAAAAATGACATGCGATTCAATGAAAAATTCAGTTCATCGGAACTTCCTCCAACAACTTTTTTTGATATTCAGCGATTTTTTGATCTAAAATTGATGGAAGAAGAACAAACTTTGATCAGAAGCGAATTAGAAAATAAACAAAATCAAAGAACTTTGAATTCAACATTTCGAATTTGTGTTCATTCTTTGATCAAAAAAATAAAAAATAAAAAATAAAAAAATTTTTCTTTTTTTTTTGTAAAAATTATTTATCAAATAAAAAAAATGGTGTAAAAGTTGTGCTTTGACAAAAACCTTTGAGTGAGCTTCAAAGTTCTTTAGAAAAAAAAAATCAGGTGATTTTCACTCAAATTATATCTTAGAATTTTTTTTTTTTGATAAATGTAAAATCGCTTTACTTTTTCTTAAATTATAGACAATTCAGATGACGTTGAGGTTTTCAGAATTCGTCTGCTCTTTAGAATCTTTTTCTCCTTTTTTTTTTCTGCTAAATTTTGATTCAAATCGATGACGTCAACGCCAGCTTTTCGCCGTTTTTCTTTTGTGCCGAGATTCATATGAAATCATATTCTCGTTCGTTTTATGCCAAATAATAATGCGTGGGAGGATTTCGACCGAATTTTAATGGAATTCGTACAGAATTTTTATTCACCTTTTTATTCGATTCGTGGACACCTGTGGCTGGCTGCTGCCCGTGATTGATTGATTCGGAAAAAAAGAGAGTTGATCGTCGCCGAAGCGTCGAGAGAAAACGTGGTGATAAAAATGAGGAGAAACTTTGGACGAAACGTTTTTTGTCTTTTTTTTTGTTTGATTGCGGAGCTGCGAATTTTGCAAGAAACAAAAAGAGCAAAGGGGGGGGGGGGTTCTAGAAAAGATAAGGAATTTTATGTTTTTTTTTTTTTTTTTTAACAAAAAAAGTGGAAAATAATTTTATGAGACCCATAAATTAAAAGAAGAAGAAGAAGAAGAAAAAAACCATCAGAAGCCTTCAAGGTTTTCATTATCCGAACCTTCTGCCGCTTCTAGAAGAGCGTCGGTTTCATTGAGAAAACTTTCACTCTCCGAACACTCGTCGTCGTTGTTATTATCGCCAATTTGTTCACAAACGCGAAGACCTGTCTCATTCTCAACGAGATGCGTCACTTCGTCGGGACTTTTTGTTGGTGATGAGCTTGATGTGTTGATCCAGTGAACACCGTCGGAGCGGAGGACGACCTGGAAAGAAAAAAAAATGGAGAACATGAGTTTTTTTTTTTTTTTGGGAACAAATTTTTGCACAAGCTCGGTGAGCTGAAAAAGTTAAAGTTTAAAGGGTTCAAAAGATGAAGAAACCGCGACGCAAACCGCGACGCGCACCTCATTTTATCTCCTCAGTTTTCAAGAAAAATTTTCCAATGTTTATGAAAATTTGTTCTTCCTTTGTTCGCCGCAAAAAAAGAATGGGCTTCACCTGTTTCACACCAGGCAAGCTCAAGCTTGTCTGTGTCGAGCGGCTCAAACTTCGTTCGGAGCCGCCATCGGTTTTCTTCTCCTCCTCATCGAAACAATGCAGAATTCCCAACGATGTTGAACTGTGATGATTTGTCGGCGACGTCTCGTCGTCAACATCTCGACCCGCCTCATAGGTTTTTCTCATCTGAAAATAAAGGCAACGAGCCAAAAAATCCGGCGAAGCCGTGCACACAAATCGGAAGAGGAGAGGGGGAGGAGAAGCGGAAGTGAAATTTGTTTTCTCGTCCCCTCCCCCCTCTCCTTCCAAAAGTTAAGCTTTTTCCTACTTTTGCTTGTAACAAATTGATAACCATAGAAACGAGCGAGAGACCAACAAGAATGAAGCCAAACATTGTGATAAGAAGACGTGGAGAGGATGGCACCAGATCGCCAAGTCCGACAGTGCTGAAAAACTATCGATTTTTTTTCAGGCGCTTTTCGAAATACCTTAGGGAAGTAAAGAAGAAGTAGAAGGATTCTAGCAGTGTCCAATTATGATCCCACATTGATAGAACAAATGAGCAAATAAAGATCTTGAAAGAAAAATCGAGATGCGAAGTGAGCAAAAAACTTGGTCGAAAATTACCCAAATAACAATCAACGAAATTCCAACCGGTAAGGGAAGATCAAAAATATCGAGATCTCGTCTCTCCTGAGCTTCGATTTCTTGCATCTCATTGATTGGCTGTTTTGTGCAACAACTGAAGCAAACAAAAAATGGAAAAACTGAAGGAGAAGAAGCTACCGTAAAACTCTTCGCATCAATCGTTTTGTTTGAAACCATGGAAATTTCATGGTCATAGTGAGAAGCTTGCCAAAGTCTTGAAGAACAAGCAACATCAATGGAATTCCTAAAATGAATCGAAAATGTTTTTTTTTCCCTAGAGAAGTTTTAAATTTGTGAGTTAAGACTCTTGAAGGCGTCTCAGAATTCTGGAGGTCTTGAAGCTCGAAGGAATTCTTGAAGCTTGAAGAAATTCTTGAAGCTCGAAGGAATTCTTGAAGCTTGAAGAAATTCTTGAAGCTTGAAGAAATTCTTGAAGCTCGAAGGTATTCTTAAAGCTCGAAGGAATTCTTGAAGCTCGAAAGCATTCTTAAAGCTCGAAAGCATTCTTGAAGCTCGAAGGTTTTCTTAAAGCTCGAAGGAATTTTTGAAACTCGAAGGCATTCTTGAAGCTCGAAGGAATTCTTGAAGCTCGAAGATATTCTTAAAGCTCGAAGGAATTCTTGAAGCTCGAAGGCATTCTTGAAGCTCGAAGATATTCTTAAAGCTCGAAGGAATTCTTGAAGCTCGAAGGCATTCTTGAAGCTCGAAGGAATTCTTGAAGCTCGAAGGTATTCTTGAAGCACGAAGAACAAGATTTATTTTTTTTTGCAACTTCTACAGAGAACCTAAGCCTAAGAAAAAAAAGGAAACCAACCGAATAAGGCAAAAATCATTGTAAGAACCCTTCCGGCATCGGTCATTGGATAAATATGACCATAGCCGATTGTTGTACAAATTGTGCCGGCGAACAGAACGGCATTCCAAAAGTCCCAGTCCATCTTTTGTTGGCTCCACTTGACGCCCAACTCGTTTTCGTACGATGCCAACTCACTGAAGAAGACGTTTTGCTCATTTTTCTGGGAAAATTTTGGCTCAAACTCTTGCAGAAAACTGGTGAGCCGAATTGTTGTGTTCCCTTTGATGTAAACCAAAAAGTCACTGTTGTTGAACATTCTTCTCATGATCTCATCGACGCGGATCGTTCGATTGTTTTCAATTTTCTGAAAATATTGATTTTTTAATCCAAAAAAAAAACGTTGGAAAATATCGAGATTTTTCCAGATTTTCAGCTAATCAGACATTGGGCTACTTCTGTGTCAAATTTCATGAAAAGTTCGAGCTTCCCCCTAACACTTCTCTTGTTAGCACATTTTCCAGTAGGCTCACCAGTAGCACACACGCTCTATAGGAACAGATTCTTGCTTCATCGATTTTTCTCTCGAAAAAAAAGCCCTTCAGATTTTCCCTGATCCAGCCAGATCTTCTACCCACCCCCACCCCCGCCCGTCTGTTCCTAAAGAAAAATGCCCCGCCACAAGGGATTTTAAAAAGGCAAATTTCTCGTGGGTGGAAAGGGGTTGAAAGAACGGAAACCTGTAACCATTTATCTCGATGCTCTGATTGATAGGGCTCCTCAATGAGCCAAAATATAAGACCGCCAAAGGTACAATACGCCAAAAAAACAAAGATCAGAATAAGATGCTGAAATTCGAGAAATTATCGATTTTTGTTTTTCTTTTTTTTTGCAACGAAAAAATGGAAAACCTTCAGACCATATTTATGATACGCCTGACTGACAATCAAAGCCCAAAGCGGCGGTTTTTGTTGAAATTGTTCGACTCGTCTTTTGCCGGCCAAATGTGCTCGACCAGCGATCTGAAATTGAGAAGCTTCAGAAGAAATCAGGCGACAACAACGAACCGCAGACGAAATATTGTTAAAGAACATTTTTAAGCGAGCTGAAGAGAAAACAGAAAAGAGCACAGATTGAAGCTTTCTCGCAGAGCTTTATTAGATCAAAAAGAGAAGGAGAAGACACTCGAACTGACTACATATTCGTTTAGGTTTCATTTATGAGCTTTTCTCTATTTGGAGCCCTCAAAACAAATACTTGACAATTTAATTTTGAGCTTAAATTTCTAATTATGAAACTTTAAAGAAATCTTTCTTACAAATGAGGGGCAAGTTAAAGGAATAATTTGAAGGGAGCTTTTAAAGGGACATTCTTTTTAAAAAAAAATCTTTAAAGGGAAAAATTGAAGGGATTATTTAAAAGGACTTTTTTCAAAAAAAATCTTAAAGGGACACAGTTAAAGGGACACATTTAAAATGCCAAATTAAAAAAGACACATTTTGAAGAAATATTTTCAAAAGTAGACCATTAAAAGCCAAATTAAAGGAACAATTTAAAGGGACAATTTAAAGGGAGCCTTTAAAGGGACATTTTTTTTTAAATCTTAAAGGGACACAGTTGAAGAGAGAAATTGAAGAGATTCTTTAAAATGACTTTTTTCAAAAAAAAATCTTAAAGGAACAATTTAAAGGGACAACTTAAAGGGACTTAAACAGTTCTTTTTTTTTGAAATGGAAATTTTAAAAAGCTGCTTTGATAGGGGAATTTTTCAAGAGATAACTTGTCTCGTTCACAATTTCTTAGTTTTCCTCGAAGGAAAATGAGCTCTGGCACCAAATTCTCTTTTAATAATGGAAAAAAATAGAAAAAAGGTTTTTTCTGGAAACTTACATCCCAAACGCCGGCATATCCTTTCTTCATATGAAAATTAGCACGCTGAAGCAACCCGGTACGTGGTCGTCGACAAACCGAGTTGATCGGTATCGACTTCCGATTCTCTGCTCCTCCGATTGTCGTTGGATCATCCTGAAAGTCCAAAAAAACAAAAAAATTATTTTTCTTAGGTTTTTTTTCTCCTTCAAAAATGTGATGTTTATTTTCAAATTTTTACCGACGCCTCTTCGATGAGAGCCGGCAGCATTAGTTGAGCCAAACCGGCGAGACTTTGTTTCGCATCCAGAGCCGACGCGTACGAATTGTGTCGGCTCGATCGTTTTTCAGCCGTCGCCGCCGCCGCTTTTTTTTGTTTAAACGATTGACGATGCGAATCATTGGATAAAAGCATGATTCTCAACACCAAATTGATTTTTTTCTCCACTCCGAAAAAGTTTAAAAAATAAAAAATTGAGAAAAATGAAACTTTTTCTTGGTTTCGGTTTGGCTTTCGCTGTGATGTGTGTGGATCACGTCAATTGTGTAGACAAGACAAAAAGAGGGGGCAACAAAAAAAAAACAAACAAAATAATAAAACAAAAACTTGTGCGAGCCCAAGGGAAAAGCTTCTCTGAGCCATTTTTGTTTCGGCGGCTCGTCGCCCGCTCGCTCTTTGAGCAGTCAACTCAGAAATCTTTCCTTTCTTCAATTTTTTTTGTCTTTTTTTGGAGATGACATATGCCATTATATTGTTTGGTGGCGTTTTTTAGTCTTTTTTTTTGCAACCTACCGGATCATGGATCGTTATTGAGCTTCCGTCGTATTCTTTTCCAACTTCAAAAAATGAAAAAACCAATCGTTCTTCTCCCTCCCTCGAAGTTATCGTTTCAGTTAAATCGGGCTGAAAAAAAGAAACGAAAAAATCAATAAAAAATCTCCGATTTTTCCGCGAAAAAAAAGGCGAAGAAGAGAAACCACCTCATCCACAAACAAATTTATTGATTTTTCCAGATTTTCAACAAAAACCACAGTTGAAGGAGTCGGTGGAAGTGACATTTCGATTTAATAAGCGACGGCGGCAAGAAGAAGAAGGAGGAGAAGAAGAAGCTTGAAAGTCAACAAAAGTGTGGGTGGAGAGCCAGCCAAATTTATTCGCAAAAATTGAATTTCGTTTCTCAAATTATGTTGGTCCACCCCCCTCGTTGCCCTACTCCATTCAACATCACAATGAATGCTGATTGGCTTTCAACCAAATCGGCTTCTATGCATTTTTCTTTGGGCTGAGAAGCTTTTCCCTAAATTTAAGAAGGTTTAATAATTGTCCAGTGTAATTATTTTTATTATCTTTTAATATTATTATTATTATTATTTTTATTGGAAATTAAAAAAAAAATTGTTAACCGCCCATCATTGAATTCAAAAGAAGCCACACACACAAGAGATACATAAATCAAGTTTATCAACGACGACGACAAATACCTTTTTCCTTTTTTTTCTTCTTCTTCTTCTTCTTCTTCGTATTCTTCATTTCAACCACCCAATATTTTCCCTTTTCAATTTTGTTGGTTGTTCGAACAAAAAACCTTCTTTCTCAAAAAAAAAAAAAAAAGAAAAAAAAATGATAAATTGGTGGTTTTCATTGATTTGTTCGTCGATTTTGTGGAGAAAAACACTCGAATTTCAACCAGTTTGGATTGGAGGCGAATGTAAATTTTTTTTTTTTTTTGGATTTTTCCCGGTCTAAAACAAAAAAAAAACTCTCTGGCTGACCAAATTTTGCAGTTCGCAACAGCACTTTTCAATCGAGATCCGAGTCGGCGAAGCTGAACGAGATTTGTGGTTATCAAAAAGTGTCGGAAGCCAAACATTTCCCATGGGCTGTCTCGTTTACTGTCGACGTGAGTTCCCACATGAAGCCTTTTGAGAATTGCAATGAGCACGGCGGCGGCGGCGGCGGCGCCAAAAAATTGTTCTTGTGTCTCAGGGTGTGAATCGACTTGGCGGATCCATCATCAGCCCGTTTCATATTCTCACGGCGGCGCATGGATTTGTCACGACGATTGGCATTGGCGGCAATTTGTGTTTGTCAGTTGATCAGAAAAATGTCAAGTACGCTTCGCTTTCCAATTCTAATCGATTCCCGCCTCTTTGGTTACCCGGCTTTTTTTTTGGCAAAAAAGCTTCTCCTATTTTTTTAATGACACTGAAATTGGTTTAAAACGTAGTTTTTCCCATTTTTTTTTGGTTTTTCTCGGTTTTTAGAATTTTTTTTTCAAAGATTGGGTTCTTTAAATTATTTTTTAAGAAAAAAAAGTCTGAAAAAAATTTTCAGCAACATCAAAGTCTGAAAAAATTCTTTTTGCAGCTTCTCAGTTTATCGAACAATTGAGTCGCTTCAAAAAAGTCGCAAAATTGCGTACGGTGGCAAGTGCATTCGGGGTTTCAGCGATTTTCTGCCAAATAATGAGATTTGTCCCGAGTCGGATGTTGTCTTCAACAAAGTTCGGAAGACAAAAATTCAATTTTGTCTGAGAGGAAGAAAGTTTTCAGATCAGAAGTGTTTTGATTGATGGGGATTTTGCAGCAAAAAGTTGTATGATGGGACACGATTGGGCGATTGTTGAAGTCGAGAATCGGTGAGGAAAATTCTGGATGTCACCGATGTCATTCTCCATTCAGAATCGAGTTCAACGATGACGTCATGCCAATTTGTCTTCCTCGTCGAAGGCAATTTCATTCGAGAATATTGAGCGTACCAGGCTGGGGACGACGATACAGTAAAATAATTTCAAAAATTGTCTGAAAGTCGCTGAAAATCCCAAAACGTGTTTTCTTCAGTCTTCAATGAAAGCGGCCCATTAATTCACGAGATTCCGATGCGAATCGACAATGAGTGTCGTCGACCATGGAGCGACAAGCTTCCGTCAAAAGCCGACGATTACCTGTGCGCCACATCGCTCGACACCAGCGACTATTTCGCACCAAGAACATGCCATGGTGATAGCGGCGGCGGAATGGAGTATCGCGATGACAACGGTCGAGCAACAATCATAGCAATGACATCGTTCGGAACGAGAGGATGCCCAGCCAATATGTTGGCAAGATTCACCAAAATCGATAATTATCTTGATCTCATTTGTAAATTTACGGGCGTTTGCTATTCATTGAATCAGTAGATCAATGATTCACCTTGATACCAACAATTTCGAGAAAAAAAAAGAAAAAAAGAACACCGAAAAATGAGTTGAAAAACAAACATTTCAGAGATCAAAAAAAAAAAAAACGAAAAAAAAAATTGGAAAGAAAAGTAAACAAGTTTTAGTGATAATTGTTGTTTTGGGTCTCACAACGAAAACAGTATTTTAGATATTTAAAAATAAATAAGTTAAAATTAGAAAATTTGGTACAAGAAAAACGCCGTTTTTCTTTGAGGCACTAAGCATCGAAATATGAAGTTTTCAAGCAATTTGTCATGAGTTTGTCGTAACTTTTTAAGCCTTATCAGTAGGGCGCGTTTGCAACGTTCTAAAAGAGATGAGAGTTTTGAGAGTGAACAACTTTTTTTTTTGTTAAGCTTGAAGTCAAAAAACAAATTCAAGGTTTTTAGAGTTCGAAAAATTGAAAAATATTTAGAAGAAAAGTAAACCAAACGAAATAATAACTGTTTTGGGTCTCACAACGAAAACTGAATTTTAAATTTTTTCGAAAAACGTTTGAACAAGAAAATTCATCCGGGATTCATTGTTTTTCTGATATCAACAAAAAGTTTTCAAGGCATTTTTGAGAAAATTTGTGAATTTTTATCCGTAGAGCACGTTTGAGACATTTACAAATGTGAGGGGAGATATTTCAAAAAAAAAGAAAACTGAAAGTTCACCAAATAATAGAAAATTTCAAGGTTTTAAGGATTTAAAAAGCAAAATTTTCCAGAAGCCTTTTTCCAGTAAAAAATGCTGAAAAAAATAAATAAAAATGTATAGACAAAATCAACAAAATGAATTTCATTTTTTAATCCAAAAATAAACATGTTAAACTATTTCTACCGTAACCTTGTTCTTATAATTTTTTGAGAAACTTTTTTTTTTTTCTGATTTCTGTGCAATGCCATCCATCAGCTTAATATGTATTTACAAGGGAGAGAGAGAGAGAGAGAAAGAGAGAGAGAGAGAGAGAGAAAAAAGAAACCAAACACCGGAGGGAGCACATTTACCAGCAATGTTTACCCCATTTATTTATTGTCCAACAAACAAAATTTATACCGATTTTGGGTGAGGAGGAGGAGGAGGAGAAATTCTAAACAAGTTCAAAGAATGATTAAATTGGAAGAAGAGAGAGAGAGAGAGACAGAGAGAGAGAGAAAGGAAAACGATTTACGGAATGTTAAAAAACGATTTGAATCGACAAAAATCCTCCAACAAATATTTTTTTTACCAGTTTGAACGGAAAAAAAGCCAATAACACTTCAAATTTATTTGGTCATTTTTTTTTTGGTTTGGGCATGGAAAATGGTTTGGGAAAAATCAGTTTGAAGAACTTTTGAAAAAAAAAACATTTATTTTTTATTTTTAAGAATTTTTTCTATTAAAAAATTGATTTAAATTATTTTTTCTTTTTTTTTAAAGCCGCCAACTTAATAAATTTGAATTTTTAATTTCAACCGCTCTGAATCCAGAACATCAATGAAACAACACAAAAAAGTGACGTCACTTTTCTGTGTCATTTATTTACTTTTTTGGTTGCTTTAAATTGCCCAAATAATTGATTCAAATTTCTCACTGCTGATGAAATCCCGAGAAAATCCAAATCGTCCGTCACTTTTTTGTTTTGTCGAAAAGTTCACGAAAAGATCAACAAATTGATTCATCAGTCGGTCAAACACCACCACCCCCACCTCCACCGCCGCCGCTCTTTTCCCAATTTGAATAAAATTTTCATAAAAAGAAACAAAATTTCAGCATTTTTCAGCATTTTGGTTTATTTTTTCGTGAAGTCTCAAGAGAAAATTTTGTTTTCTGTTCAAAAAGTTAAACTCCTGATTTTTCTTCCTCCTTCTCCTCCTCCTCCTCCTCGTTCTCCTCCTCCTCCTCCTCCTCGTTCTCCGCCCTGGCAATTGTTTGATTTTCACTAACTTTTTTTTTTGAAAGGAATTAGTAAGTCGTATAAATAGAATAACGACCGGTCCATTTTGTTACTTTAATGTCGAGTTGTCTTAAGACCAAAATTTTCCCATTTTTCTTCTGAAAAAAACAAAAAAAAAATGTCAAAATTTTTTTGCAGACGAATCGATATTTTTCCGACGAATCGATCGATGAGAAGGAAACGCTGCTCATTTATTGTTTCACTGTTTCTTCTCGGCGTTTTAATTTCAAATGCGAAAACTGCAGCTCAAGACATCGAAGGTGAATCGGCTGCCGATGATTTCGACTTATCGCTGATTTACGGAATGCCGTTTGATCAGGAGTTGTGTGAAGCCGATAATTGTGAGATCAACAAAACGTGGACAAGTCAAGGTTGAGGGAAAAAAGAAACGTTTTTTCATCGTTTTTCATTGATTTTTTCTAGAAAAATGCGCTTACATTCGATGTAACAAGGATTCTTGTGAAGGTGGTGGATATCTTCAATGGTCCGAATATGTCAAGTGTAATCACAGTGTTGGAACAAGAGTTTGTCTTTTCCCCGCCCCTCTCCACCCCCGCTTTCCTTTTTCCAGGTGATTATAATAATTGTGGCCATCATTTATCTCTTCATCCTTTTCCTGATAATGACGGTCACCGCTGACGACTATTTCTCGCCGTCAATATCGGGAATCGTTTCGCACCTTCGAATGAGCGAATCGATTGCCGGCGTCACATTTCTGGCGTTCGGCAACGGAGCGCCGGACGTGTTCGGCTCAATTGCGTCAGTGTTGACGACGCCGTCGCCGAAAGCCGACTTGGCGTTGGGCGATTTGTTCGGCGGCGGTATATTTGTGACGTGCGTCGTTCTCTCAGCGATCATCTTTACCAAAAGTTTTAAAGTGGCGGTGAGTTTGAGTGAAGGCGGCAAGAAAAAATCAATAACCTCCTTGATTTTATTCAAGATCATTCCGACTCTTCGCGATCTGCTGTTCTTCATGATCGCCCTCGCCTTCATTTTTGTCTGCTTCCTTAAATTTGATCACATTGAAGTTTGGATGCCAGCCAGTAAGTGCTCTGAGTTTGGCTGAAACCTGTGCTGAAATTCCACCATTTCCAGCATATCTTGGGATTTATGCGTGCTACGTAGCCACAGTCATCCTCTTCAGTATTCATCGAAAACGACGAAAAAGTGAGAAGCTGAAAAAACAAGAAGAGGATTCGACGAACTCAATGACGATCAGCCGTCCAGATAGTGAGTGAGCACAGCAAGAAGTTACGAATTCACGAAATTATTCAGGCGCCGCTTCGACAGTCCCGATCTTTGATGCGTTGAGATTGAAGGAAAACAAGATTTCAATGTCGACGTTGCTTAATTTCATGATCGGATATTCGAAATTTATTCAGAACATTCATCGGCTCAATCGAAATGGAAAAAGTTTTTCTTTTCTTTTTTTTTTTTAATATTTTTTTAACCAAAAAATTCAGAATCCGCGAACTCTCCACCACCAACAAAGGCAGAATCGAAAAATGAAGCGAAAGTGTCGAATCTGGAGTCGGGAATAAATTCTGAACGACCGACATCGTTTGTGAATCGAGCTTTTGTTCCAGACAATCCACTTGAATCGGTCGATTCGTTAACCAATAAGAATCCTCGTGGCTCGGTTCTTTTTAAGCAAGGTGGAGAGCTGCGCCAAAGACGATCAAACAACTCCGTGTGTAAAACATTTCAGAGACGTTCGATACCGACAACGACATTCTTGACGCCGCCAACGACGATGACAGCGATGAAGGGCAAGAAGCTGAATTTGTGATTGCTCATGGAACCGTCTTCACGTCACACGATCAAGCCAGTATTGGTAAGACTCGATTCAATCTTCTGGATTTGACGACGTCTTCTTCGTTTCATCTTTTTCTTTTCAGCTGGAAGTGATTTTGAGAAGATAATTGTGACGAGCTGGAAGTCAACGACATGGATCAGAGATGTATGGCAACATCTGCAGCCGTGGCCAACGTTGGAAGAATTTCGAGAAAGCAATATTTTCTCGAAAATTCTGACGATCATCAAAGTTGGAATGGAAAATCTAAAAAATCGATTGATTTTCTCAATTTCAGATTGTTCCAGTTTTCTTTTTCAATGTTACGATTCCATCGAATGAAAAGCCGTGGAGCAAACCGTTGCTCATTCTCCATCTGTTTGCATCAATTCAATTCGCTCTTTTTGCTATCAAAAGTTGAATTGATTTGATCAAAAACCCGATCAATAAATCAATAATTTTTGCAGTTTTGAATACCCGACCGTTTGATGGTAGTCCTGGATTATGGTTGTATGGATTAGGTGTGTCATTGATCCTTTCATTAGTGGTGCTGGCAGTTTGTCCACTTTCCACAGAACAAAAATATTACAAGGTTTTCTCCTTTTATCTCCCTCTTCAGACCTTCTGATTCTGAAATTGATAGGAGATTTATTCCTACTTGGGATTTCTTATGTCGATCGCATGGATCTATGTGACATCAAAAGAAATCGTTGGAGTGATCACAATGATCGGAGTGGTCACCGGCCTGTCCCAGGAGGTTGGTTTTTGTCTGGCGAAACGAGGCTCAAGCCGAAATTTCAGCTTCTCGGTTTGACAGTTCTGGCGTGGAGCAATTGTATTGGTGATGTTGTTGCCGACATTGCCGTGGTCAAACAGGGATTTCCTAAGATGGCAATGGCTGCAGCGATTGGCGGACCATTATTCAGTGCGGTTTTTTTTTCAAAATATTGAGAGGAGACGCAGAGCGAATTCTGAATTTTTGAATATTCAAGGGAAATTCTCATTTAAAAAAAAAACTGCACGCGTCGCGGCCTGCGAGCGGTTGCGAGTCTGCCAGCCTCCAAACTGTTTCTGCCATCTTTTCTTGAGTTTAAATTCTGAATATTTTTCAGATTTATTGATTGGATTCGGATTGCCATTCACAATTGCAGCAGCGCAAGGAAAACAAATTGAGGTGACCGAAGAGAGGGAAAAAAAAAATTTCAGCCAACAAAAAATGCTAAAATTTCAGCTTCTCATTAATCCAGTTTATCGATTGCTTATGCTTTTCCTAGCCATCTCATTAGTCACCACATTTATAGGTAAGAACTGTCAAGTCGGAAAAAGTCTGAAAAAGAATCGGCCGCGCGGCCGCCCAAACAATGAATTCTCTTCAGCACTATTTGTTCAACGATTCTATGTTCGACGTCCACACGCCGTCGTCCTCATCATTATTTTCATTGCCTACTTGATTTTCATTATTCTCGCCGAGTTTCATGTGCTCGAATGGAAATGATCTCAAATAATTTTTTTTGTTGTTTTTTATTTTTTAAATATTTTTTGGTGCAAACAAATATTTGGTTAGTTGCCATTCATTTGATAGAAAATTACGGTTATTTTGAAACGCAGTCATCTCATATTTTGCCCCGCCCTCACCCCCGCCTACGATTTCATCAATTATTTTGGTTATTTTTCTTTCGTCATTTATTTGGTTGTTGATATTTATTTTGTCATAAAAATTTTACTTTTCAAAGGCACATGCACTTAGAAAAAAATGAAAAACAAAATACTACGGTACTCGGTGTGAGACACGTTTTGAAATGGAAAAAAGTTTATTTCGTTTTTGTGTGGAGGGGGGGGGGGGGAAGAAAAAGTTGCATTCGAATTGTGCGTAGCTTGCAAACAGACCACGCCCATTTATTAAAAAATGTGTAAGAAAAAACTCAAAGAGTGAACACAACATTCTATAGATCAAACTATAAACATTTCGGGAGCATCAAAGAGAACGTGGTGCAACCGGTTTGTAACTCGATGCTCCGCCCAATTATCCATGGCAAAGCCGAACAAATCGTTTGGATAAATGAAAAATCGATATTCTGAAGCGAAAATGGTATTGAATCCCCTGCTGAAGTAGGTATTCTGATAAAAAATATTAACAATCACTCCACACAAAAATGATCTCAACTCTTATCTTATTTACCGCCAACATTTTTACAATTTTTATTTTTGTTTTTTTTTGGTTTTTTTTTTCTTCTCGACACAACAATTCAATTGTTTCAGTAGTTTTTTTTTTCAGAAAAAAAAAACCCGGGGCAAAATCATGTTCAGATGTTCCCCTCTCTGATTGATGGATGACTCGTCTCCGATCGAGGTTAGCAGCGATTTTGTCACAGAAGTATTGGTAATTGCGTTTCAATTTTTATTAGAACCTCGAGACCGGTATGATTTTTACGCCATCAATAAATAAATAAAAAAAAGAAAAAGCAACGAAAATTGGAAAAAAATTAAGAAAAAAAAAAAGTTCAAATAAATCTTTTTATCAAATAATGGAACGTTCAATCAAACCAAACTCTATAAATTCCCTCTCTCTCTCTCTCTCTCTCTCTCTCTCTCTCTCTCTCTCTCTCTCTCTCTCTCTCTCTCTCTCTCTCTTTCTCTTGAATCAATTAAAGTTCCAATCGTTTCCTTCCGAGCACGACTTGGCACATTTTTAAAATAGAATGGAGCTCATCCAAAAAAAAAAAATTTTTTTTTAAATTAAACTTGACAGGAGTACGGTAGTTTCAACATGACTTCAACCAATTTTTCGCGCGCTTTTTGTGTTAAAAATTTTTTTGTTCTTTATTCCTTTTTCCATTTTGCAGCAGCTGCTATGAAGATTTGGAGAAAATCACCAAGTTTGATGTTGTTTGTCACAACACTTTTCGCCATTTTTCCCGGATCACATTTTCAAATTTTCTGGACAAACACAAGACCAATTTTGAGCAAAGAAATGTGTGAAGCCGATGATTGTCTCATCGATAAATCGTGGTCGCATGACAGTAAGCGTCAACAATGAATCCCCTTCCAATTATCTGAAATTATTTTCAGCGATTTGTGATTATATCAAATGTAATAAAGAAGCGTGCGAAGGTGGCGGTTATCTTCAATGGTCGGAATATGTCAAGTGTGAGAAGAAGACGTCCATCGAGATTGGATTGATCGTTCTCTCACTGATCTATCTGATCTTCCTCTTCGTTGTCATGACAACAGTTGCCGACGATTTTTTCAGCCCAGCGATTGCTGGAATCGTTCGACACTTGCGAATCAGCGAAACGATTGCGGTAAGAATGTTCTTGAGATGTTTTCAGCAGTGTTTTTTTTCTTTTTCGAATTATTGATTGGCTCAGGGCGTCACATTTTTAACGTTTGGAAATGGAGCTCCCGATTTGTTTGGATCGATTGTTTCGGTTATCACAAGCTCAAAACCAAAAGCCAACTTGGCTATTGGCGATATTTTGGGTAATCAATATCTGAAGAGCCACATTGAGAAAGAAAATTGTATCCAGGCGGTGGAGTATTTGTCACCACTGTCGTCCTATCAGCGATCATATTCACAATGTCATTCCGAATTGCGGTTCGAGGATTTATCGACGTCTTTTCAGAATTTTCAGAATTTTCAGGCATTGGCCACAATTCGCGACATTGTTTTCTTCCTCATCGCTGATTTATTCATCGCAATTTGCTTCATCAAATTCGATCAGATCAAAATTTGGATGCCAATCAGTTGGGTTTTGTTTTGTTTTGAAAATTCCGAGAATCATCCGATCCTGACGGCGTCAGTCAGTCATTTTCAGCTCTTCTTGCTCTCTACGCTCTCTACGTTTTGTCGGTGGTTCTGATGCGGTTGAATTCAAGGCGACGAAAGCGACAACGACAATTGGTGTCGCGTCGTGACGAACATCGAGAGGAGAAGAACGCGGATGACGACGGGATTCTGAAACATCACATTCATAAGATTTCAACAATTGTCAACTTTTTTGCGAACTACGGTCACGTTCTGAAATTTCTAGAGAAGCACAAAGGTTTTATTGATTTTTTTCTTTGGCTGAAAATATTTTGTCTCGAGATTTTCAGCGTCAAACGATCAAGGAATAATTCTGAATTTCCCGATGTTCAGCAATTTGAAAGGTGATTCGATAAAATTTCGAGGTAGAGAAAGAGAGTCGCAGAATAGAAGTGTGTTGCGGTAACGCGTCGCGTGTCGCGTACTCAATTTGTGGACGAAAATTGACGACGACTTGTTTTCCAGGAGCATCGATTAAAGATTCTGAAGGTTTGATCGATTGGGATGGGGATGATGAAGGAGAGGAAACCGATTATGTCATCGCTCATCGACATGTCTACAAAACTCATGATCAAGCAAGTTTAGGTGGGGGAGCCCGTTGACAGTAATCCAAGAGAAAAAAAATCGATAATTATTTTCCAGCTTTACCTGAAAATAATTTCACCAATGGATCATTGACATGGATGTCATTGAATTGGCTGCCAATCGTCGCAAGAAATGTTCAACCATATTCAAATTGGGAAGAATTGAAAAACAAAAACTGGTTTGCCAAAACCATCTCGTTCATATCGGTAAAAATGCTGAAATTATTTTCAGCGAAAACCAAAAAATCCAATTTCCAGATTATTCCCACATTTTTGATGAAAATCACGATTCCGTCCAACGAACTTCAATGGTCGAAACCATTATTGATGATTCATTGCTGGACGTCAATTCAGTTTGTTCTATTTTCAATCCACGGTGAGCATGAATCGGGGCACGGTCAATTTGAGATCAACACGAATGACGATCGAATTTCAGTCAGTGCTCAATCACCATTTCATGGAAGTCCAGATCTTTGGCTTTATGGAATTCTGATGTCAGCCATTTTAACACTTCTTGTCATTTGTTTCACCGCATTGAATACCCCACCAAAATATTATAAGGTCGGAAAAAATCTGAAAATTTTTTCAGACAAAAAAAAGAAAAAAAGACAGTTTTCTTCGGATTCTGCTTTTCAGGAGATTTATTCGTATCTTTCATTTTTAATGTCGATCGCCTGGATTTATATCACCTCAACAGAAATCATCAGTGATCACAATGATTGGAATAACGACTGGAGTATCACAAGAAGTTGTTTGAACCAGCAGAAGAGCATCGGTGTCAACCTCCCAATGTTTTATCGATTTCAGCTTCTCGGTTTGACAGCTCTGGCGTGGAGCAATTGTATTGGTGATGTTGTTGCCGACATTGCCGTGGTCAAACAGGGATTTCCTAAGATGGCAATGGCTGCGGCGATTGGTGGACCATTATTCAGTAGGGTTTAATGCTTTTAGTTTTTCGATATCATTTGAATCCTCATTCTTTACTTCTCTTCTGGAAAAATTAGGGTTCCGGAGGGGAGAGAGAGAGAGAGAGAGAGAGAGAGAGAGAGAGAGAGAGAGAGAGAGAAAGATACGCAGACACAAGTGTTGCGACGCGGTTTGCAAGCGGTTTTACTTTTGAAAACGTCACTGATATAAGTTTTTTTTTCAAATTTTAGAAATTCTTTTTGAGATTTAAACAACAAACCGAAAGCTATCGAAAAAAACATTTTTTTCATAAGAGAGACGCAGAAGGTGCTAGCGCGTCGCGGTACGCGAGCGGTTAGTTTCATTGACTGCGTCTCAACAAATTTTTGTTGATCTTTTTGAGTTCGAAATAAATGTTTGGCTGAAAAGACGCAGACACAACTGGTGCGTCGCGGTCTGCGAGCGTTTTCCATTTTTTTGGGTTTGGCCAATGATTTTTTTTCGCTCAGATTTATTGATTGGATTCGGTTTACCATTCACAATCGCGTGCCTTCAAGGAAAAACCATTGAGCTGGAAATAAACACGATGTTCAAACTGTTGATGCTGTTCCTAGCGATTTCGCTGATCACAACTCTCATAGGTTTTCCCTCGCTGACGCGCGTTTTCTCCTCCCTCCTCTGCCCTCACTGACACACGATTTTCAGCGATTTTTGTTGAAAAATTCCACGTAAAATGGCCGCACTCTGTCTGCCTCATCGTCATTTTCGTCGCCTTCCTTGTTTCGACAATTCTAGCCGAGACGCGTGTTTTGGATTGGAAATGAGATGAGATTTATTCAAAATGTGAATTTTTAGAGAAAAAAAATCAATAAAAATTACTTTAAAAAAAAAAAAAACAAAAAATGTCTTAAATTATTTCGGAATATGAGATGTTGATGAGTAAAAAAATGGTTGAACGCGCGGCTGAGCTTTGGATTTTCTGCAAATTGAAATAAACGGAAGACAACTCCAAACATCAAGAAACGCCAATCGATATTCGGATGATCTCCACAGAAACATGTAAAACGTCTGAGAATATGAGAACAGAATCGGCAGAACCTGAAAAATGCGTCGTTTTCTTCAAAAAAAAAAATCAATAATTTTAATACCAAATTGCCGTGTAGAATTTCCGCATACTTCTGATCGATCTGAAGTCGATCGATCAATTCGCCAGCGATTGAGCTGGTGTACCAGGTGAACACAAAAACGATCACCGTCACTTTGAGTCGCCCGATTATTTTTCGCGTATCCTTGTTTTGTGATTTTCCTGAAGACGTCTGGATCTTTTTGAATGGAAGAAGCATCGCTTGATCCTTGAAAATTTTGCGTACCTTTTTTATAAAAATGAAACAATAAAAGTGTGAACAAAAATAGAATTAAAGTGTTGATTGTAACATTGCTTATAATCCAAACCGTCCGAACATTTGGCACCAAAACTGCAGGAAAATAAAATCAAGAAAAGTCGTCGAAAATCAATCAACTGGCTTTTTCCTACCAAGATTTGGATTACAGAACGAGATTCGTTCGCTGTCAATATTCTGATAAGCTCGATAGGTTGTGAATGCTCCGAAAGTGGTGGGAAAACTCAAAATCAACAGAATGTATTTCTTGGAGTTCAGTAATCGATAACTGCAAAAAAATTGATAGTTTTCAAGAATTTCAAAAAATAATGATTTTTTTTTGTCTCCAACAAAAAAGAGATCATGAAAATAATAAACGTGGCTCACGTTAAATTCACGTGGTTCACGTCAAAATTCACTTGCTTCACATCAAAATTCCCCCGGTGCACGTCAAAATCCACGTGGTTCCCATCAAGATTCACTTAGTTCTCATCAAAATCCACGGGGCTCCCGTCAAAATTCACTTGGTTCACGTGAAAATCCACGTGGTTCACTTAAACATCCACGTGATTCACGTCAAGATTAACATGGTTCACGTGAAAATCTACAGGCCTCACGTAAAAATTCCCTTGGTTAACATCAAAATCCACGTGGATCACACAAAAAAACACGTAATTCTCGTCAAAATTCTCTTGGTTCTCATCAAAATCCACGGAGCTCTCGCCAAAATTCACTTGGTTCACGTGAAAATCTACGTAGTTCACTTAAACATCCCCGTGGTTAACATCAAAATATTATTTTGGCTAACACCAAACTCCACGTGTTCCTTGTCAAAATTCCCTTGGTTCACATCAGAATCCACGTGGATCACACAAAAAAAAACTTGGTTCAAGTCAAAAAACACGTGGTTCACGTTTTTCCGTCGGTCAAGAAACGATGCTTACGTAGAAGTAAAAAAAACGATGAAATAAATATCGAAAACAATGGTGAGCATCAAAGCGGTCTGAAAACAAATGAGAAACACATAGAGAAAAATGCGAAAAAAGCATTTGTCGCGATGAAGCACCGAATTCGTCCACAACAAAAGAGCATTGTGCAGCTCGAAAATCAGGCAAATCGAGTGAGCAACACAAAGAATCGATGTCAACGCGGCTGAAAATGTTCGCCGTGTACAACACAGTGTTTGGTCTGAAAACGGGGCGGCTGAAAAGCCGCCAAGAAACGAAAACAAAAACCAACACGATTTCGATTGTAGATTGACATTTTTTCTGGTGAGAAGGACGAAATGAACATTGCCGAACAAGCCGATCAGGTTGAAGACGAAAATCGATGAAGCGATCAAGTATTGATTGGATTTTTCGAGAAACGACAGCATTCTGGAATTGAATGTTTGACGACGTCAATGCTCTCTTCAAGTCTAGATTTTTCTTCATTTTTCTTCTTTCTTTCTTCGCCGCCCGTCAGTTTTATTTTTGTGTTAACAATCGGCTCTAATTGTGCTCCAAAATTATTTTTTTTCTTTTTATTGCGTCAAAAATTGTTTTCATATTCGAAAGTGCTAAAAATAATTTCCGTTTTGATTGGAAAAAATAACAAAAAATGAAAACAAGCCCCCCTCTCCCCAGACCCCGGTTTTTACGTGAAAACGTGACTTTTTCCCCCTTTCTGCGTCTCTCTCTCTTTGTCTCTCTCTCTCTCACTTCTCTTTCTCTCTCTCTCTCTCTTTCTCTCTCTCTTTCTCTCTCTTTAACATTTTAGGCTTTGAAAAAGTCACATTTCATTAGATTTTAATCGATTTTCCATTCGATGAAGCATCCGAACTTAGGTTCGGTTTTTTCCAGATGCTTTTCGTAGTTGACGCCGGCACAAGTGCTTGAAACATCTTGAAAATGCCAAGACGTAACGGCTTCGTGAAAATGATCATGCCAACCGTGGAAGCGGATCCATGAAAAGCGATAAGAATGAGAAGAGCATAGGCGATTCCTGAGAGTTTAAGAAAATTGAAGAAGAAAACGCGCGGATCAAAAAACCGTTGTCATGAAGATTGAAAATGATGGCGTAGATGAAGCCGAACACCGGAATCGCCAACATTATTCCATGAATTCCAGCCTGAAACAAGAAATGTGGCGTGGAGAATTCTTCTTCTCACTTCCAAACCTGAACAACAATACTAATCAATAACTCGGTCTGAAGCTGAATCGTCTTCTTCGATAAATGCTGAGACAATTGTTCGAGTTTTTTTGTGATTTGAAAAAACGCGAAAAGCACCACGGATAAACATATCAAAACGATGACAATCATCAAAAGCATAATTATTCCAAACACCGGATCGAGAAGGGATGGTGCAATGACGGTTGAGTAGCAAAAAATTTCGATAGGAAGATCGGAATTCTTCTGAAAATTTGCTGAAATTTTTTGAGATTCAGAATTGCAACAAAAAAAAACTTCATAAAGTTTGGCTTTTAGTTGATTTTGATTTTTGATCAATCTTGGCATGGTGGCGATGGTGAAGATCGAAGCTGCTGAAGTGAAAAAGTAGAAAAGATAAAAAAGCCGAGCCAGAAGCTTTTTGCCGAACGTCATTTCGGTTATTGTGACGTCAAACCGAAAACGGAATAAATGAAGAATTGAGAAAACAGTGTCTGCGAAAAGAAAAACAATTGAGAAAGAGAAAGAGAGAGAGAGAGAGAGAAGAACCGCGACGCACACGCTTCGCGTCAACCTCGTCTGCGTCTCTCGAAACTCGAATACTCACGTAGAACGAAACCGACCAACAGATAAAATTGCACGACTCCGCTGACGCTGAAAAACCTAAGAGCACCGGCACAGCGAAAAACCAGCGCCGGAAGATAAGTGACGGGCAACATGAAGACGGAAATGTAGAACTCGAAGATCAGATTTCCAATCGTGTGCCACATCAAAAATTTTCGATAGGCCAACAAGGATTTTTGAAAAATGTTGAAGATCAACAAATAAAATGTGACGAGATAAATCGGAAAAGTCAAAAAATGCGAGAGTTGCATTATGAGTCTGGAAAAAAATGGCTCGATGGCTCTGGTGGACTGAAAGAGAGAAAACCTGACCTGTACGGGTTCGGAGCCGTCTTCAAACAATCCAAACTGCTCGGTGAAGGGATTTCCAGCATGGTTTTTTTCTCTGAAAAAAAAGCAGCGAAAAAATAAATGAAAAAATCTGGGAGTTCAATTGGACGGTGAAAAAATTTGATTAAGCTCAGTAAAGTTCAGAAATCAAAGGAGCTTTTTGACGGCTTTTTTAATCAAAAAAAGCAATTTTTTTTTTGCAAAACCGGAAAGCGTCAAGTGCTCCAACCTTATTAAATTAGAGATTTTTCGTTAGCTCAATTTCATTTTCGTTAATAAATATGGGTTCTCAGGAAAAGACAAAGTGTGCAGTAGAGCGCACTTTGATAAACTCCCGAAAACTCAATTTTGATGGCAAAAGTTCAGAATTTTCTCAGTCAGCAATTCAGAATAATTTCTTGGCAACTTTAAATTTTCGATATTTTGAATCTGGAAAAATTGTTGATGAATGCTCAGAACATTTTCATCCCTCCTGAATTGGTTTTGTATGTAAAAAAAAGTCTGAAATTTTTTCCGTTGGAACAGAAAGGAATTTCAGGAGGCATTGGGAACCAATAAAAATCAATAATCAAGTTATTTGAAAACTTTAATTTTTTTTTCAAAAAAAAAAAATCTGTTAATTTTCATCTGAAAATATGTAAAAGGGGAAAAAACTGTTCTAAAAAATTATTTCTTTTCCAAAATTGTCGAATCCAACAGTGGCGGCGAAATGTGAAGCAGCGATTTTTTACGATCCGGCAACGTGTCGGGCAACGGTTTTCCTTTCGTCTCAGGAAGTTGAAGCTGAAACGCGACGGCGTCGAATATGCACATTCCGGTTAGAATCGCGTACGGCAGACTTTTGTAGGGGCACTGAAAAAATCGATGAGAGAATTTCAGAGAAACGAGAAAAAAAAGAACGGCGAGGAATTCTTGCCAAAATGAAGAGCTGCGGTCCAAGTATGGTGCCGATACGACTGGCGGTCGCCTTAAAAGAGACGGCCGAGTTTCGAATAACCGTCGGATAGAATTCCATCAGCACCATTGATTTAGTGATGAAAACTTGCGAAGCTGTCGCCGATGCGAAAAGTGTCGCAACACGAATCACAAATGAATAGTCTTCGTCGTATTCTGCAAACAGTTTTTCGAAAAAAAAAATTTTTTTTTTTTTTTAGAATTTTCAATATACTTGCTGATAAAATGTGAAGTGCGCCTTTAAATCTTTGATTACCGTAGTTTCAAAATAATTTTTTTATGATTAAATTTGAAAAACGAAGCTTTTTTTTTATCAAAAAACTGTCGAATTTCAATATATTTTTTCCTGCAATGCGCCTTTAAACATTTTTTTGGAACATTGAAAATTGTGCAGAAATGAAATGTTCTCAAATTCTCTGTTATGCGCCTTTAAAAAATTTTAAGAACTGCCTTTTAAATTTTTTTTCGGGCTCACAAATTTTCAACTCTTCAAAAAATGCAAATTTCTTCAATTTTTTTCTTTCTGCAATGCGCCTTTAAATAAGTTTCCCCGACTTTCAGGCTTTCGCCAAACACGTTTTTGCTCACCAAAATAGTATGTCAAACAAATGATGAAAACCGAAACGGCAATTGAAAGTTTTGAAACCAAATGAATATGCTTTCGACCAAGCCATTTGAATCTGAAAAAATCGAAAACCCGTGCTGAAACTCGAGAAAAAACGCGTCTTCTAATCACTTAATATCGGCTAATCCAAATGCAATATTTAGTGTCCATCGAAGGGATCCCATCATCAAGGCGTTGACAAAAATCGATCCCGACAGCTTTTCAATGTTGAACACGAAACCGTAGTTGGTGAAGGATGTTGAGAACATGCCGAGCCAAAGAATGATTGTCACTTTGCTCATATAACGATTCCAGAAGAGATGACGCATGTCATAATTTTTTCTCTTCCGGGTTCTCTCAGCTTGTTTCTAAAAGAATTCTGGCTTGGCACACGATTTCAGACAATTTTAAAGCTGACCTTCTGCTCATTATTCAGAATCTCTTCAATGAGCTGAAGAGTGGATTCAGATGAGTGACCGCTGATCTCGAGGATTCGTCGCAAGACGTGACGAGCGTCGTCGATTCGACCGGCTTGAATGAGCCAGCGTGGCGATTCTTGAACAAACCTGAATTGGGGAGACATTTGCACGACGAGATTCGAAACTGCGAAGTTCTCAGAATCGTAAAAAATATCGATTTTTCTGGAATTTTTTCAGACGCGGCAAAAAAAATTTACATAAAAACAATTGCTCCAGGAATGCTGAGAGCAAAGATTGCGTATTGATAAGTGATCCAATCCTGGCACAAATACGCGACGCCGCTCAACATCATATAATTCGGCGCCCAACTAATCATCGTCGCAATCCAGAATCGATGCTGACGTGGCACGTGCTCCATTTTATAGACGCCATAAGTGCTGAAAATCGAGGTTTTGACGAGCCAAAGTGGCTTAGAAACCTCAGAAGGCCTCCTTTGAAAATCGAGAGAATTGTGCGAATGGCGGTGAAGACGATCAACGTCTTCGACAGTGTCGAAATTAGGCTCAACACTGAGACGGCAAAAAAGCAGACGGATAAGACCTGGAAAATTTCAACAAACTCCGAACACGATTCAAATCGACACCTTCAGACGTCCATAACGATCAGCGATTGCTCCGGAAAAAACGGAACCGATAAGAACGCCGATCATCTGAATCGATATGCTCGTCTTCACCCATGCACCTTCATCACAAAAATGCTCAAACTTCAAATGGATTTTGTGGAGAAGATGAAAAGAAAAAATTGTGTTACGTCAACATTGATGGATCGAAAATCGAAAATCGGTTCGATGGTGCAGTTGGGTGGATGATGAACGTCGAACGAGGTTGACTTGCAAATATCCTTGATGTTCACCTCATCACTGTAGCATCCGACACGTTTCGGCGCAGCGCCTTTCAATTATTCGCTGTTTTCCTCTCCAAAAAGAACAAAAAACCCATCCACCAACCTGCGTACATCATGTAAAGAGTGTTGCCAGCGCCAGAGAGAAGCATGAACTCGGAGAAGAGCAAAATGAGCCAACAATATTTGTCGAGTTTCAGAAAATTGTCGAGCGTCGCCGCCGGCTGCTGCTCCGACAATGGTGTCGTCGTTGACGTCTTCGCGACGACGTCGCCATTCTCGACGACGTCTTCAGGAATTTCAGACGATAATGGCGTGAAGGTTAGCGTCGCTGTTGACGCCATTCTTCTTCGCTTTTTTTCGCCACTTTTTTTCCAATCTTTTTTGTGTGTTTTGTGATGCAAAATGTTGATTGTCAAATGGAAAACCCACCCCCGATTTGCATAATAATTTTCACGATCATTGTTGTCGGTTTTATAAGTCGCATCGAGACCCAACCAATTCTTCCACAATGTGCCCAAAATTTCATTGGGGAAAAGTGTACAAAAGTCGCGGAATTCGCTCTAGTTTTTCTCATTTTTTTCTGGCTCAAGTTGACCACGGATGCGACGACGACAGCTCGTCGTTGCAAGACCTAATTCTACAAAATCTAAGAGTTGATGTTGAGTTTCGTTTCGAGACCAAAGAACATTTTTTTTACTTTTTTCTTTTGCATCTGTTCATAAATATTTATTTGTCACAATTTTTTGTTCAAACTTTAGACAAAAACAGTAAAAAAAAAGATTTTTTTTCAATTTTGATGTTAAAGGCGCATTTAAAGGTGCATATTTCATTGGAAAAAACACCGAAATTGTTCGAATAACAATTGATTTATTAATAAAATAAAAACAAGGAAATTATGGAAAATATGAACCACGTGTCAAAAAAAAGTCAGAAAGAGATCAGAAAAAATTGGATAAGGAATTTTTAAAAAAATTGAAAAAGGCAAAGAAGAAGAAGAAGAAGAAGAAAAATGGTGATAAAGTGTAACATTTTTTCTAAAAATAATTTCTGCCCCGTCGTTTTCTAAAAATTGATTGATTGATCGACAATAACGAATAGTTTTGATGTCTTTTGATTGTCGAACATGATTTTTAGAAATCTTTTTGATTCTCAAAAAAATTCGGCCTTTTTGTGCAGCAGCTTCACCGGAAGAAAAGTGGCGTGGGCCGCCTAAAATCCGTTTTGCGATTTTGTCAACGATTTTCCAATATTTTGTAACGATGTCGAGGCGAATTTATAGAAAATGTCATCCTGAAAAAAATTGAAATTGATCATTGATTTCGGCCGGAATCGATCGAATCATTTCACCTCGTGATTCACGATTTGCTCATTCTCCATTTCTTCAACGTCGATTAATCTGGAATTTTCGCGATTTTCAGGAGAACTAAAAAGGCGGCAAAAAAAGAGTTCAAACCTGCCAGGAGTATCACGAAATGGCATAAAGACATTATCATTTTGTCGATTTGAATAATCAAGCTGCTCGAAAATTGATGAATCCTGCCGTTGAAGAGGAGCTGTCGAAATGGTTGAGAAGGCCAGAGAAATAATTAGAAACAAATAT
Organism: Caenorhabditis drosophilae; assembly: GCA_963572285.1. NCBI lineage: Eukaryota > Metazoa > Nematoda > Chromadorea > Rhabditida > Rhabditidae > Caenorhabditis > Caenorhabditis drosophilae. The sequence goes on along the minus strand of OY751564.1, from coordinate 1,906,545 downwards.
TTTTGATACATTTTTTTTGTCTTGCTGTCTTTGTCTCTCTTTCTCTCTCTCTCTCTCTCTCTCAGTTTTTCTGGTGACGCTTTTTGATCAGAAATGATTTTTAGAAAAAGTCACTTGTTCGTCTTTCGAAAATCGTACTACACCGCCAATGATATTTTTAATGAAACGAAAAAAAAAAAGAAATTGTTTCGTGGGCGGAGACGGGCGATGTCATATTGACGGCGCGCGCGCGTCGAATGATCCGAATCGGAATCGACATCGAAAAGTTCCCAAAAATAGACAAAAATCGATGAGTTCCGTGCACGTCATCGATCGACATTGAAAGAAAACGATATCAGAAATAGATTCTTTCCTCCCCCGTTTCAGTGTCATCTGACGTTTTGAGAAAAATCATTGAAAACTGGAAAGACAAAAATGAAGAAATTTTGGTAAATTTTTGAAAGTTGTGGGAACCAAAAATTGTTTTTCTTCTTTCTTTTTTTTCGAAATTTAAAAATCAAAGATTCAAACCATCAAAAATAATTTATGATTGATGTTTTTTAAAATAAAAAAAAGTTTTTTTAAGACAAAAAAGGATTCTTAAAAAAAATTTTTTTTTTAATTTTCAGCCGCTGATATTTTCTTTTCAGTCACCAATAAATGAGGAGAAGCTGAAACTGATGTTGGCTCCAGCCTACAATTGAGCCCTCAAACTTTTGTTGTGGTTTTTTTTTTTGGTTGCAATCAATAATTTTTATCAAGAAAAGAAGACGTCGAAATTCTGAAAATGTGAGGCAAGTGGTGCGGCGCTGAAATTCCGAAAGCTTATCAAATCCTTGTTTTGTTGACGGGAAAAATCAGTTAAGGATGCTTTAAAGCTGTAAAAATGCCAGTTGAATCAGAAGCTTTTCCTGTGTTTTTTTTTTCTGAAAAATTTTGCTTCCGTTAAAAATAATTTGTTTGGTGTTCTTCCACATGATGATGAAGCTTGAACACAAATCATCCCACATCGTAAAACCGTGAAGTGCCGGGTGCAAAACAAAATCGTCATTTTTTAAAAATGAAGAATTTTTGCAGTAGTAGAGAACAGAGACGCAGACAACCGGGGATAATAAACAAAAATGTCGAGGGAGAGAGCGTGTGGGAGGAGTTGTGATCTTCAGAGAACTTTTTAGAGAGAGAGAGAGAGGGATTAGAAGACGCAGACACGTTACGTGTTTTTTGCAAAAATCGCCTGATCACTGTTCAGAAAATGAAATATGTGTGAATTGAAGATAAGCAGACAATAAGACGAACCATAAAACGTCGGGCGCAAAAATATCTCCAGTAACAGGTTTTTTTGCTGCGTCTCTTCATCTCTCATTTAATTTTCAAAAGACACATTTTTAAACGGAAGAAATTGATTTATTTAGAAACCATCGAACGTCGGTCACTGGAAAAATGTTTTACAAGTTTTGGGGTTTCAGAATATCAAAGCTTCAGCGTTGGACGAGGATCCGATGTTTCCATCCAGACTTCCCTCGTCGCGTTACGTTGTTTCTTACGAACTTCGTCAATCATTCTGGCGAAAATCAATAAATCAATAAATCAATAATTACCAGCTTTCTTCACTCTGAACTTTTGAAAATTTTTTTATGATCTAACTGCCTATCAAAGTTGATACGCAGTGAGTAGTTTATCGGATCGTGTGTTTTAATGAACAACAAGGGGAAGGGATGAGGAGGGAGCAGAGAGTGAGACAAGTTTAAAGGCGCACACCAGTAGAAGGGGGGGGGGGGGAGGAGGAAACATTTTTTCGAATTTGTTTCAAATGTTCCCAAAAGAACAACGAGAGATAAATAGTGAAGACGACGCAGAAGGGACGTAAAGATAACGAAAAATTGTTGAAAGATAAGGAAATGATAGAAAAAGGAAATTCAATGACCCCCCCGCCGCCCTCTTTCCTCGGCAAAAAATGAAGCAAAAATTAACGAAAATTCATGAAAAAACGGCTTATGAAAAATTTCGACGACGTCTTCAGAATTCTCCAAATCGGATTAGTGGAATTCATAAAAACATTGAAAAAAATCTCAGAATTCACAATTTTTTTTTTTTGATTTTTCAGCTTTAAAAAATTCGTCCTTTTCTCCTGCAGAAGTACAAACCAATTGGAATTGGAACGGGGAAAAACGGGGAAAATGTTCACCACAAATTTCGTCTCTCACTGTATCCACACTATTTCTTCTGGTTACACTATGCATTTTTTTTGCTTTTGATTAGGAATTTATTGCTCTTTGGGAAGAGAATAGAGCCAGCTCTCTTTTCTCTCTCTCTCTCTCTCTCTGTATATATTTTATGAGGCACGTCGGCGTCTCTGTTTAGGGCACCGTTGGGAGGAAAAGAATGGAGAGAGGGAGAGAGAAACGCTGATAAGAATTATTGAGTATTCTTTTCCTGCCAATTTTGTACTAAGGCACAGTTTAAATTATTGGCTTTTTGCGACCTTTTTTTCCCTAACCCTTAGAGCTCTGAGCACAAAGGGGAAGGGGCGGCACAATTTAAGAAAAATCATTTGGCAGCTCTAATTTTATGAATTTCCAGAGAATTTCGAGTCTTCAGAATTTCCAAAAATAAAAAAAAACCATAAAATCCAAAGAAAATTGTCGAATAATTAAAGAAATTCTGGGGTGGGGTGACGGGAAGGGTGTGGGTGAGGGACAATAATCATATAAATTGAAGTGCTCGGTTGTACATCTGTGCTCTTTTTTTGTTCTTCTTCTTCACCCAAGAGCATATGCTGCTGCTGCTCACTTCTTCTCATCCTCCTCCTCCTCCTCCTCCTCCTCCTCCTTTCTCCTCAGTCGTCTCTCACCGCCCTCTTCACTTTCAGCATTGTTGCTCCAAATCTATGTAAATGCCGCTGGGGAGGGGGCAGTGTGGAGCTGGGTGTGTGCAGCAATACACATGAATATATATATTTTTCGTCGTCTTCTTCTTCGTCTTCTTCCAACTCCACGAAGAAGTGAAAATTGTGCTTTGGCTGCTCTTTTTCTCTGTTTCTCTATCCGCCTCTTGTTTCCCTTTGAACGTCGGCAAAATTTGAGAGAATTGATTTAAAATGTTTTGATGAAAATTTTTTTTTTTAAAATTCAAATGGTTTTCGACCGAAACATCGGCGCCCTAATCCAACCAAATTTGAGTTGGGTCGGGGGGTATCAAACATGATTAAATCGTGTCGATTTCTACCATCATCGCCCCGCTCTCAAACATCCTTCCTCTCCAAAACAAATCCCACTTGAATGAAATATTCATAAAACAGAAACATTTTTTGGTTAAGCGATTCAAATATTCAATTTCTCTTTGCTTTTTTTACCCTTTTTTTTTGTTTTTTTTTTTTAATGGGAGCTTAAATCAATATTTTTTGTTGGGATTGGGCCCAGTTTTTTTTCAAAGTTCAAATTGATTTTTCAAAATCTTCCCGTCAAATTTTTTTTGGAGCTTTAATCGATTTTTTGAGACTTTCTGGCGGTTTTTTTTTCTGAAAGCTCGAATGATTTTTTGTCAAAAATCGATATTTTCGGAGTTTTTTGACGATTTTCTTTTTCAAGATTCCACCGATAATGTTCAGTTTAAATTTGAACTCGGAAAAAAAATTTTTTTTAATTTTTTTCTATGATTTCTGCGTCTCTTTTTCTTAAATTTCTCCCCTTCTTAATTTTTTCCGAACTCGGAGAGCCAATCCTTTGAACGTTTATGTCTCTCAACTTTATGTTCTATTTTTTTCCAGTCTGCTTCTCCTTTTTTTTGCCGAAAAACGTTTAACAAATGTTGAGCCCAACTCTAAATTTGTCTGCTTCTTTCCCGTCTCTCCAACAATTCTCCTTCTCTCATTTTGCTGTGTGTTTCATTCCAAAACATAACAAAAAAATAAAAGAAAAAGTTCCAACTCCAATAGGAGTATGAGCTTCATCCAACCCCCTGCCGTGTCTCCTCTTCACACCGGTCACCCGAAAATGTGCAGCTACAGCTAGAAATGACCGGAAAAACCTGCGTCTCTGCGTGTGTCGATGACCAGTGTGAAAATGATTTATTTTTTCGACGACCCACCACAACATATTCGATTTCAAAAATATTATTTATAAACTAAAAATCAAAGAAGAAAAAAGCAGAGCAATCAACAAAAAAAAAATTTTTTTTTTTATTGGGCGGATTTAAATCAGAACAAGAATCATCTGAAAACAATTCTGAAAATTTTTAATTAAACAATTTTTAAAAAACAAGAAGAAGCCTTTCATTTTCTCAATTTTATCTCAATCCTCATCTTCAAATTAAATCCAACCGACGAATCCCCCATCCACCCACACCAAAACACTCGAGCTTCACCCTCATTTTTCATTTGGTTTTAGTACATATTGGCCATTCATTGAGGAAAAAATGTATTTTTTTATATCCCTCTCTCTCTCTCTCTCTCTCTCTCTCTCTCTCTCTCTCTCTCTCTCTCTCTCTCTTTCTCTCTCTTTTTCTCTTTCTCTCTCTTTCTCTCTCTCTCTCTCTCGCTCTCTCTCTCTCTCTCTGAAAATGTTTTGGAGTAAAACATCAAAGCTTGATTTTCTTTCTGTTTCCTTCCCCATTTTTTTGTGCCCAGAATAATCAATAATTTTCTCTCACACAGCTTTGAACAAAAAGAAAATCGATTAGAATTGTGAATAGAAAAAAATTTGTACAATGGAACGAATTTCTCAATCAATTATAAAAATTTGGTGGAGTGGGGGTGGAAAAAAATCGATTTTTATTAACAAAATTTGGTTTTCTCCTACTTCTTTTCCACCTCTTCCCTCTCCTTCTTTCTCTCTTTGTCTCTCTTATCGTCGTCAAAATTCAAAAAAGAAACAAAATTGCGATTTTGATAGCGGAAAAAAAGCAAATAAATATTTTTATTCACAAAAATTTTATTTTTTTCCCGTTTCTTCACCTTTTTTATAATCAACGAAAGAAAAAAAAAACGTTCGTCACCACAGATCACATCAAACAATTCTGGCGATCCGGGCTGACATGCTGAAATGCATTGCCGTCATCGGATCGGTCGTCTGGATTTCAACGATTCTCTTTGTTTATACACAATTATCGACGAACTCGACATCAGGTGAGAGTCTTTTTCTTGTTTTGTTCGGTGTGTCGGGAGCATTGGATGGGAAAAAAAGTGCAAATGAGCTGTGTGATGAGCCGGAGCTTAAAAATTAAGCTGAAAATGTTTTTTTTCTTAATTTTGGGATTAAAGCTTTTGCTATTTGAAGCATTTTTAATTAAATTTAAAAAAATTTGGAGCAATTTCTATCAAGCTGAAAATCTTGGAGCTCATCTGAATCTGCTCAACACTAAAAAATAAAAATCAATTTCAGCATCCTCTTCCGGAGATCATGAAGCGTCGGCAAGAAGTTGGCGACACGTCCTTAATTCTCTGGAGCAATTGAAGGAGCAAAACATTGATTTAAAACATTTGCTCGAGAAAGAAAGAGACGAGAGGAATCGAGAACATGAGAAAATTTCGAAAGGATTCGAAAAAAATAGTCGAAAAGGTGCTGAAAATGAGCCGCCAAGTGTCGGTGTGGAGCAACCGAAAGAAGAGAGCAAAGAGGTTTCATTGAAGTTTAATTCTGAAGTTCAAAGAAGACTTTTGGATGACCGGATAAGAGAGGTGAGAAAATTTGACACGGTGCAAAACAATTATTCTGAATATTTCGAAGCTGAAATTCTGAAAAATTCTGAATATTTCGAAGCTGAAATTCTAAAGTTCCGAAGGTTTTAAAACTGAAATTTTAAAAAATCTGAATATTTTGAAGCTGAAATTCTAAAAAATCTGAATATTTTGAAGCTGAAATTCTGAAAAATTCTGAATATTTTGAAGCTGAAATTCTAAAAAATCTGAATATTTTGAAGCTGAAATTCTGAAAAATTCTGAATATTTTGAAGCTGAAATTCTGAAAAGTTCCAGATGTTCTACATGATTCACAGTCAAAAACTTGAAAACGAAACGAAGAATCGTCTCGAGACCCAGATGATCTCATTAATGGGTCTTTCAGCGAAACTTGAAGAAGCCGACAATTTCGAAAAAGAGCGAAAAGCTCGACGTCTTCAGATTTCCAATCAAATTCTGAAATCAATCGATAAACTGCAGAATCCAAAGGAATGCGACAAATCAAGGTGAGAAATCAGAAGAAAAAATCATTTTTTATCGATTTTTTTTTCGTTGTCTTCAGAATCCTCGTTTGCAATCTCGACAAAGAATGCGGCTTCGGCTGTCAACTGCATCACGTCACTTATTGTGCCATCACAGCTTTTGCCACTCAACGAATGCTGATTCTGAAGAGAGATGGCGTCTCGTGGAAATATTCGCACAAAGGTTGGACGTCGGTGTTTCAACCGATTTCCAAGTGCACATTCGAGCAGGCGGTTGGGGTAATCGAATTTCGCTGTTTTTTTTTTCTTCCTTTTCCATTTTATTTTCAATTTCGCTTCTTTTTTTTTCTTCTTTCGTTCGGATAAGAAAATTGGCGGAAAAACTTCAATTTTTATCTGCAAAAAATTTGCGTGAACCACGTGAAAGTTTTCTTAAGATTTATGTATGAAACCTACGTGAGAATCTCTAAAAGACTTACGTGATTCACGTGGAAAATCAATAAAAGTTACGTGAACCACGTGAAATAGCGAAGCTTCAAAAGAAAAAAATTCTAAAATCGAAAATTTAGGCTTCGCTACAAGCGACATTCAGCGAAACATCAGAAGAACGAGTCGTTGCTCTCGGAATCGTTGATTCACTGGTTGTAAAGTAAGAAAAGCGTATTCGGATTCGGAAAACCTGACATTTTCAGACCAAACTTTTTGCCGCAAGCAATTCCATCATTATTGTCACAAAATCTGTCAATGATTCATTCGAACCCGCCGGCATTCTTCATCGGAACATTCATATCTTATCTGATGCGCTTCAACAAAGCGACACAGCAGAAGCTCACCGAATCCTATAATCAACTGATCGCAGACCATGACGATGGGCCAATCATCGGCCTGCAAATTCGACGAACCGATAAAGTCGGCACAGAGGCGGCGTTTCATGATCTTGACGAATACATGAAATGGGCCGAGATCTGGTTTAAGGTCGAAGATCGTAAGCGTGGAACAACAACGAAGCGACGAGTTTTCATCGCATCTGATGATCCGACAGTGGTGCCACAAGCCAAGAAAAAGTAAGTGCAAACGAGAGACGCAGTCAAATGCCACATTTTCTCTGCGTCTCTCTGGTTTTTTCCAAAGAAAATGTTGGTTTTCCAGCTATCCACAATATCAAATATTTGGAAGCACCGAAATCGCTGAAACCGCACAATTAGGCAATCGATATACGGATGCTTCACTGATGGGCGTCATCACCGACATTTACCTTCTAAGCAAAGTCAATTATTTGGTTTGCACATTTTCAAGCCAGGTTTTTCTTTTCTTTTTTCATGAGTGGAGAAGAGTTTTCAATGAGAAAGTTTGGTTTAGGTTTGTCGAATGGGTTATGAGCTTCGTCAACCGAATGGAGAAGATGACGGCTCCAAATTTCATTCCTTAGACGACATTTATTATTTTGGAGGACAACAACGTTGGTTTTTAAGAATTTTATATTTAAACTTAGGAAAAGCTGAAAAGAGAGAGATAGAGAGATAGAGAGAGAGAGAGAGAGAGAGATGCAGAAACAAGAAACATCAAACAAAAAAATTTCGCTGAGTATCGGTATTTTTGATAGGCAGTTAAAACAAAGTGTTGAACAAATAAACTGCTTCAACTCTCCGCCCATTTTCAGCGCACGAAGTCGTCGCCATTGAAGATCACGTGGCAGAATCATCGCAACAGATTGAGTTGAAGATCGGCGATCGAATCGGCATCGCCGGCAATCATTGGGACGGTTATTCGAAAGGGACGAATCGAAGAACGAATCAAATTGGCATTTTTCCATCGTATAAAGTTGTCAACGAATGGCGACAGTTTGACTTCAAAGCGCTTCTCGAATAGATTTTGTTTTTGTTTCATTAGCTTCTTCTATCAATTTTTCGGGTTTTTTATCATTTAATTACGGTATTTTTTCTTGTTTTTTTTTCCTTTTTTTTAAATTTGTGATTTTCTTGCCTAGTCAACTTTTTGCCTGAAAATATTTCCATTTTTTTTTAAATTTGTTATTTAATTATTGCTCATCAACTGTTTTTGGGAATTGTCTTGCAAAATAAAAAAAATTGTTGCAAACTATTTTGTCTGTGCATTTGTGCGTCAGACCGATGGTGTGTGAAATCGAAAAGTGTTTGCGGACATATGCCGAAAGTTTAGGCAAATTGTGTCGAATTTTATCTAAAACAACAATCAAAAGATGAAAATGTGTCGATAAAAGCCGAAAATGTAATAATCATAATTTTGTGCGATGAAAGTGGATCAAAACTGGTTTGTCGCAACACTTTTATGACGGGTATAAATTAGAAAAACCAAAATTTCAGCACGAAAAAAATTGGCAGAGAGAGGAATGATTTTTTTCATTTTGAGCTTGACCGCCTCTTCAATTTTTATTCATCTTCCGGTCAATGCTGTCGACGAAAGTTTCTTGTTGAATCGATGGGGTAACAATTTCGTTGATTTGTTAAAATAAAAAAGCTCTGATGAATTAAATTCAGAATCTCGAACTGTTGATTGTGTGTCATCGGGACGAAAGGACGATTGCCGATTGATTGAACCGCCGACATCGAAAAATCCATTGGATCCAAAGAAATTTCGTTGTCGTCGCGAACCGATGCCACAGACGACGTGGAACACATTAGCCTCAAATTCAACGACTCGTCTGGCGTGTCCAATCAATTGTCCAGTCAATTTCGATTTGTCGGTTCTTCAGAAAAAGCCGTATGTTAACACAAATTGTCAAAAATATTATACCTACGGCAAATATTGGGATGCTGCTGCAAACGATTGGTAAACTTTGTTGCAAACCGAACAAGTAAAAGTAATTTCTTCCTTGTCAGGTTCATCTGGATGACCGAGCCGTGTGTTGCCGCAATTTCGACGCATTGCCGATTCAATGATGTCCCATCGACGTCTGGAAAAGGGGAAGAAAAGCAGAAGCCGTCGACAAATAAATTTGAAGCGACACAAAAGAAGGAAAGCGAAAATCGAAAAGTTGTTGCTGCGTAAATCAACAAATGTTCGTTTTTAAATTATTTAAATTGTTGTTTTTATAATTAAAGTTTTTGTTAGTTTTCAAAGTTCAATTTTTTAGTAATTTTCAGCAAAATTAAAAGGGAATAATCTTAAAAAATAATTTTTTCAAAAGTTTTATCAAAATAAATTAAAATAAAAAGAAACAAAAAAGAAATACTCGTTCGAAAATAAAGATTAACTTCTCCTCTCTATCTCTCTCTCTCTCTCTCTCTCTCTCTCTATCTTCCACTTCCTACCCAGCGATCGTTGAATGGTTTTGCGTCTGATGGGCGCCAGCGACTGGCTGATTTCCGACTGGTGCCAGTTTTGCGAAACCCTCTCGAAATACGCAAATCAGTGGGATAAGCGCCAGCTGCGCAATCATCGTCACCGCTTTCACAATCGATTGAGTCGTCGATTTCGAGTTTTTCATTTTGAGCACCGCTGGCGTAAGTCGAGGACCCGGACTCAACGCGTAAAGATTACGAAGGACCACATCTTGAATAAAAGTGGGAAAGACCGATAATGGAATGAACATAAATATCGCATCCCAACCTGGAGAATACCTGAAGAAAATTCAATCAATTATTGATTAATTTGAAAAAAAAACTAACCGTAATCGAGGCCACCAGGCAAACAAAGCATGGTAATAACAGTCGATGACCCATTGAAGGTTTGGGTTAGCAACAGTGTTGACACCGGCTTGCCAGGCGACTTCAACTGAAAAAGTGTAAATTTGCGTCAGTTCTGATGTGAACTAAAGATTCCAAGCTTAAGCTTAGAGCCCTCCCCGCTCAGCGAATTTTCTTACAATTTTTTCGAAACTCTTCTCCATATTCTTCTTTGGTTTCCTGCGTCAACGAATTCCAAATTCGATCAACTCTTGTCCTTTGAGCATTGTCATCAAGCAGCTCGGTTTTAAAAGCTCCCGGCTCAAGTAAATGAACGGTGACGTCGAAATCGGCAAGCTCAAGGCGAAGGCAATCGGTATAGGCGCCGACGGCGAATTTTGCCGTCACATATGGCGCCACATAAAGACCGTGTAGACGTCCAGCCGTTGATCCCATCGTCACAATCCGCCCCTTCAATTATTGCGGAGAACGACAAAGATCAATTGAGAAGGCAACAAAAAAAAACCTTTGCACGTTTTATCAATGGCACAAACGCATGACACATTCGGACGACGCCCAAGGTGTTGACATTCAAAGATCGCATGTACTCACCACTGCCGCACCAATCATCTGGACCAAATGTGGTGAAAATGCCAGCATTGTTCACCAATCCCCAAAGTGTGGCGTTCTAAAAAAAAAGCTTGAAGTTATTGATTGATTTATTGATTGCCGGTGGATTTTTTAAAGGCGCACAGCAATTTAATTTTTAGTCAATTCGTCTGAAAAGTGGAAAATCCGGAATTCTCCAGATATCGGTTTAACTTTAAAAAAAACTAATTTTAGAAATTAAAAAATTTTTTAAAGGCGCACGAGCTTTTATGCTCTATTGATAATTTGAAACTTTTTCAACAAAATTCTTTCTAAAAAGTTTTTTTATGGCTCACGCCATTTAAAAAAGAATTTTACAGGATGAAGAAAAAAACGACATTTTAAGAATTTTTAAAGGCACATAGGGGGGCAAACAACATGTGTCTCGCCACGAAAAACAGTATTGTTCTTACCTTTTGTTCCAGAACTTCAGAGACGTATTTTTTAGCTTTAACAACACTTTCATCAGCTGTGACATCAAGGGGAAATGGAAAAACGTGGCCGTGAAAACTGCAACCGAATTTGGACTTCCATTCGGCTTGAAGGGATTGGATTCCCTGAAAAAAAGGAAACAAAATGTTGGAATTTTTCTGCACCCACCTCGTCCGTGTAGCATCCGGCAAAAACGTTGACGCCTTGCTCGAGAAGTTTGACAACCAATCGTCGCCCAAACCCACTGTCGCAGCCGCTGACGAGCACATACTTTCCGCGTTGCACAATGTAGATGTGCTCGAGAAATAGTCGTCGCACCAGAAAATAGGCGACGATGAGAAGCAGAAGAAGGAGAAGAAGCAGATTGGTGAGCTCGAGCATTTGTCTGCAATTTTTCGTTTCTACGGAAGAAAAAGTAAGAAAAACTCTTTTTTTTTTTAACAATCTCGGGTTTATTCTGAGAAGAGGATTCTATCAAAACTTTTCTCCAAACATTTGACAAAAAAAAACAAGATGGGGGAAGAAGAAGGAGGAGAAGACGATCGAGATGAAGAACAACATCCCATCATCATCATCATCCTCCTAAAACTCGACTGAGAATAAAGAGAGAGAGAGAGAGAGAGAGAGAAGGAGAGAGACTACAAAACTTCATGAATTCCTTGTAGTCTCAGAAATGGGTCAGGAAATGAGAGAAACATCTTTTTCCTAACTTTTTTTTTGTTGCGGTTGTTCGAAGAGAAAGTGACACAAAATAATTATCCATTTTTAATGGATTTAAAAACATATTTTTTCGTTGAATTAAGAGAGAGAGAGAGGGAAAGGGAGAGAAGCATCGTGAAGAGACGCCGAGAAATCAAACCATTGTCCCTTTAAAGTTTTTTGCAATTTTTAATTCATCGAAAATCAAGAAAATGCAAATTTTCCAAAAAAGGGAAACGAAAAAAAGTGTGAGCCTTTAAACTTTATTAATCAAAAAGGGTGTGCGCCTTTAAGCATATTTTAAACGACAAAAACCTCGTTAAAAATTGGTTTTTTACCACTTTTGTACAAAGAGAGAGAGAGAGAGAGAGAGAATAAAATCAATAAGGAAAATATAAAATTTGAACCGAATATTTACTCATCCACACCTTTCAATCTAATTTATCTTCTCACCTTCAACGGCTTCCGATTATCTCTTACCGTCTCGATGTCTTGTCGCTCTCTCGCCCTCCGACTGTCAGTAACAATGGCGATTGAATGAAGATGTTGTGTGTTGTGTGTATTTTTATTATTATTAATATTAATATTATTATAAATATATATATATATATATATTTGTAATAAAATAAAAAGTTTTATTGAACTTGCGAATCGAACCGCTTTTTATTTACACACAGAATTATTCTGAACAACCAAAAGAAAAAGAAGAAGCTGAAGAAGAAGCTGAAATCATTTTGTGGACTTTTCAATCTTCAAAGTGAATTATGATTGTTTTGATGTTGAGCCGGGTCGCCGGAAACCGATGAGTTGCGTTTCGAGTCCACCTCGATCACAAAAGTCTCCATTGGTTCCTGCAAAATCAGTGTTTTTTTTTTGTCAAGAATCTGAATTCTGAAGCTTTTCGACATTTTTTTTGTCAGTTTCTCAAGAAAAAAATCAAAGCGTTTTTTGTTCCCATCATAAACCATTTTTTTTGTTCAAATATTGACGAAGGGGAAAAAAGTGCCGAATTCCCCCTTTAAAAAGGGGAAAAGCTTAAAAATTCCAAAGAAAATGCAACAAATGCTCGACAAAATTTCCCTTTTTCTCCCATTTTTTTGCTTTACCTCAATTGTGCTCGGCCAATTTTCCGGTGAGCTCACTGTCCCCCTCCCAATCCCTCCTGGAAAAAAAAAAGGTTTAAGATTGGAAGCCAGAAGCATCGAAAGGCTTCACGTATTGTGGACAATTGAAAGGGGCTGGAATATCGGGTGGAATTGTTTGTGGCAACTCATCATACTTCAAGATGAAAGCTGGTTTGTTTTTTTTTGGATTCTGATAGGATCCTAGATGGGACTTGAATCCAATTTCTGTTCTAGCCGATCCAACAATTAGCGTGGTATCACCTGAAGGAACATTAGGACTTCTTAACATTCGATGGATCTCAACGTCTGAATTCCAACGCGAATAAAACGCCAATCGATTTCAGCGTCTTCTTCTTTCAGAAACGCCTACACCGCTCAAAAACCATTTTACACGACCTGTCGCAAGTATTTTCTTCGACTTTATGACAACTTCTACACCGACGTTAACGGTTGGGCGAATCCCGATTGACAGTCGCAAATCGATAGCAAATTCAGAACCTCAGTGCGCTTACACGGTTCCGATGCAGGCGGCGTTCAACTGCACAGCTGGAGAAAATCTGAAAACCCGAAAAGGCAGCGGCTATTGTTTGACAGAACCGGTGTGCGGCGCAACAGTTCCGATTAATTTTCTGAAGACGGTTGATTCTATTCCCGAAAGAAGTGGGCGTTCGTTGTTTTTTTTCTAAGAATCATTTGGTTTCAGGCGTCTTTTGGGTGTGGGGAAACGCATCGACGACAGCTTTATTGACGACGGGAAATTTTGAGCCGGTTATGAAGTGCTACGGATATTCACTGGAGACGTCATCAAAAGATGAATCAAAGATTGTCTCGACGTCACCTTGAGAAAAACTTCAGAATTCGAAACAATTTTTTATTGTGATCATTCAGATTTTTTAAATAAAAATCCTCGAAGAAAAAAAAAGTCCCACCTTGACACCTTTGACGCGAATCTTTCCGCGACTCTGCACTCGACATCCGCCAGCCTGCAGAATCCGTCCCATGTCGGTGGTAACGTGAATTTTGCGCGGCTCGCCATGCGTATCCATTCGACTCGCCAAGTTCACTGTGTTTCCCCAGATGTCGTATTGGGGTTTTTGAGCGCCGATGACGCCGGCGACCAACGGTCCGACGCTCATGCCGATGCGAAGCTCAAAGTTTTGGAACGAATCGCGATTGAGGGCGTCGAGAATTTGTGACATTGCCAGCGCGAATTCGATCATGAGGTTGGCGTTGCGAAACGCCATGTTACCGTGACGCACGTTGTTGTTCATTTTATTGACCGGAAATTGTTTTTCCAGATACATCTGAAAATTTACGTGAATCGTGGAAAAAAAACCAGAATTTTCCAGCTTGGAAAAACTTCAAAGGGGGCGGGGGGGGGGGGGCCCTAATTGGTTACTTTTCATCGATTTTCCTACAGATTACGTGAACTACGTGACATTTTTTTTTCTACCGCCAGAATCTCAAATAACTGGATCTTCCCGTGAACTACGTGAAAATCTATTCACTAGAATCAAGCAATTTAAATGAAGTTTGAATTTACGTGGACTACGTGAACTACGTGACACTTTTTTCTACCGCCAGAATCTTCCTTTCCAAAAATAAATGGATCTTCCCGTGAACTACGTGAAAATCTATTCACTAGAGTCAAGCAATTTAAATGAAACTTGAAACTACGTGGACTACGTGAACTACGTGAAAATAATTGAACTTGGTCGAAATGGAAGTTTTGCGAGATTTAAGTGGAGGGAAAACAACTTGCACGAACATCATCATAATCCGCTTCGGACTCATTCAAGCCGACAGCGGCCATATAAGTGCTTCCAACCGTTTTGATCTTCTCAACACTCGAAAATTTGGGCTTTGACAAAAGTTTATCAAACTCGCAAACAATCTCATTCAACAGCCGAAGACATTCCAACTTTCGATTCGTATCCCATTCGCTCCAGAAGTCCTTGAAGTTGGGAATCGACGCAAACATGACGCAAACATTTTCGTGTTGTCGAGCGTAGAGCTCCTGTATGAATCAAACGCGATTTTTTTGCCGTTTTTGATGGATGCTCATTTCTTACGTTGACGGCTCGGTCTGGCGACAAAAATTTGGCTGCCACACTTGATGGCAAAATATTTTCGATGAGAATTTTGTTGATGTCCTGCATTGTTTCGACGTCGCGCTCCTCGTTTTGGAACGATACGTGACAGGCGCTTTCACGTTTTCGTTCGTAATTTGTCTGAAAATCAAGAAAGCCATTTCTCACGTGGTTCACGTAGAAAAATGTTGTAGAAACTTTTCACACGTAGGTCACGGAGAAAAAAAACTTACAATCCAATCAATAAAAAAAAGAAGAACAAGAAGAAGTGATAAACTAATCGAAACGATTGATAAATGATAACTGAAAAAATCAAGAAAAAATTTCCGCTTCTGAATTTCATTGCTACAGAATCTGAATACCCCATATACCCAACATAAACATCGGCGCCATAGGCTGGAAAAATTGAGAGCAAAACTTGAAACATAACAAAATCGGCCAAGAAAAGAAAACAACGATGCGAGTAGGGAAGACGATAGAGAATAAAAACCGAGACGATGTGGCTCACGCAGCTCGGTAGAAAGATCAACGAATTGAACGCCATCACACCATCGAGTTTCGATTTTCTAATGATGATCTGGAAGGGTGAGAAAAACGCGATTGGAAATGATGAAGACATCAACACTCACATGTGGTCCAATTGGAATACACGCGGATAAAATAAAGGCAACAGTGGTGATGAGCGGACGAGCGTAGGAGCAAACGCGATCCAGAAGCGAAAGCATCATAAGCCCGATTATTGTGAAGACCTGTTGAAGTGAGATTTGTTGAAGAACATCAGATCTGAAAATTTCAAGAGGTAAAACTGAAAAATCGATTTTAGTCCTTGATCAACAACAACTCACGGGCAATAAAGTGAGCAAAGAAGGAGATTAGCAAAAGCTGAAGGCACACAGACTATCAAAAGAAGCATTGAATCCGATAAATTACACGTAATCGATTTTCGACTAAACGGCCATAAAAGTTTTGGTGATGACGGAATTGTTGGAAGCTCACAATTAAACATTGAATTTATGCTGAAAAATCGATACGTTTTTTTTTTTGAAAATTAAAAAAAAAATGACAAAAATCTGACTTGTTAAATGAAAAATTGGTCAAATTATTCTCGATCAACGTCATCGACGGAATCGTATTGATGTACGTTGGCCGACGCGTCATCTCGTCGGTGATCAGTCCCGCCTCGAACGACGCCGACGATTTCTTCTTGTTGTTGCTGTTGCCAAAGTTGGCGAACGGTGTTTCGGCTCCCCAAAATTCGACCATTTTCGACACTTTTGCTTTCATGCTTAATCGTGTTTGAAGCGCCGGACTTGTCGATAATCGACTGTTTCGATATATCGATGCCGTCCGTTCGATGGCGGATGTTTTATCGGGAAGAATGTGAAACGTCGGTTTGCCATATGAAATGACGTGCGGATCATCGGTGCTGGAAGGAAAATCAATATTCAAAGAGAAAATCGATATTCTTCTCACTTTGCTTCAACAATGCAATAATCTCCTAGAAGCATTTCCTTGGTCGATTTTGTGATATGAACAGCACCTGGAACTCCAGCTGATTCCATATGATTAGCGAGAGTGACGTCATCACTCCAGATATCGAATTGCCATTTTCGAAGACCCATGATTCCGCATAAAACGGATCCTGTATGAACACCAATCCGCATGTTGACATCAACACCAGTTGCGATTCGAACTTGTCTGAAAATCGCTGAAATAAGTTGGAAAAAAATTCTCATTGGTTTGACTGCCGCACTTGATGGTGTTGATCATCTCCAACCCCATCACAACACACATATCAGCATGATTCGGACGATTGACCGGCATTCCCGAAACGCAATAATAGCAGTCGCCCAAGAATTTGATGCGCATACACTGAAGACGTTGAGCATCACGATCAAACTTGCTGTAGAGCTCGTTCAACGTTCGCACCAAATCTTTGGCGGTGAGCTGAGCGGCGAGCACAGTGAAATTGACAATGTCGGCGAAAAGAATGCTGAAAGAATAGGAATTTTCAACAAAAAAACAAATTTTTGATCTCTGAAATTTGTGATGCACCTGACGTTGTCGTGAACTTGAACATGAAGATCATGAAAAAGCTTATGGTTCTTTGATCCGCCGCTCACTTTATTGATCGCTGTGCTGCTTGATTGAATAATACTCTTACTGACCTGATCGGCAAGATAGGCCGGTATCACTGAAAGAAGCAGCTGCTCTTGTCGATCTTTGAGCGTCTCAAGTTCGGTGCGTCGGTAGACGGCTTCGGTGAGTTTACGCGCGATTTCGGCACGATTTCCGGCCTCGTTCGAGTCGGCGACGACGCCGACGACTGCGATGATTGCTTGATGAATGAAAAGCGACAGACACTAAATTCACAGCTCGCGATTATTGAGGGGTGGTTCGAAGCGCTTTACCGAGCACAGGAAAACAGTGTTCGCGTTCAACGCGTCCCAATTGATGACGACAATCGCCAGAAAATTGGCAAAGATCCAACTGACGGCAACGACGAAAAAAATGCGTCGATGACGCGGCAAAATGAAAAATTGAATGACTGAAGCAATGCACAAACTTGTGTAAAGAGCCGAATGATCGTGCTCATTTTTGTGAATTCGCTCCTAGAAAAAAAGCAAAAAAAAAAAAAACGTTGGACTTTTGCCAAAAACAAAAAAATCGATACCCGACTGACGAAAATGACGACGGGTAGATGAAGAATCCATGAGAAGGCGGGTAGAAGAACACATGTCGAAAGTGAGACGAGAACAAGAGCGACGCCTTCTCTCTGAACAAAAAAAAAGAAGAAGATCAGATCTGATGTGGACTAGGGATGGTGTTGAATTACAGGTTGACGAAGGCGAATAGCAAAGCAGGTAATAATCAAATATCCGATGAAGACGAGAGAAGCATAAAAACAAAGAGGAGACCATTTTTTAACCTGAAATTTCAGCAAACGTTTTTCGAAAGTTTTCTGATTCTGAAGTCGATTTTCAGAAGTTTTTTTTTTTAATTCTCTGAGAAACAGCAACCGGCTGAAGTGACGACGAACCCGTTCATGATTCTCCTTCGACTGTGGCCGATCTTCAGCTTCAAGTAAAAGAACCGCGTAAACTTCCGAAAAATAATATTCGATGAAAATCTGAGCTGTCGCATAAATCAGCAACCAAAAATGGATTGTGTGCAGACGGGCTTTGTCCAACGATCGCCAATGCTTCACCAATACCGATCGAATTTCAGCCCGTGTCGTCGACATTTCCATCACTGTTGTTGACATTTTTCACTGAAGAGAAACGACGTGAGAACGACGAAAAAAAATCGAAGGGGAAAAAAGAAAGAAAAACGAGAAAAAAACGTCGGCATTTTTTCACGACCTTCGAAACACGGAAGCTGAAAATTGCAGACCGATAAACTTATTTTCAGTCGCCGATTTGTTTTTTTTTTCTTTTTTTTGTTGGCATTTCTGCATTTTTTTCGCGAAAAAAACCGAAACGAAATTTCGGAGCATCGTTCGAGTTTCAAAAAAAAAAAAGGCAGAAAAGTGTTAAAGCGGAGCATCGTTGTCAGTTTAGTTGGAAAAGAAATCAGACAGAATTTCTCATTTTTTCGAAAAACATCCGAATCATGTTATGACAATATTTATAAACCACGCCCATTAAAACGTGCGGCGACAAATTAGTTTCAAAAGAAAAAAAGTTTTAAACTTTTCGAGCAAAATATTTGGTTAGAAAACAATTTTGTGGGTTAAAATGCTCTCAAAAGAATAATGCATAAAGTAGTGTAAACGTGTATCATCGTAATATCCTCTTCAACCCTCACAAAAACAAAAGGCGGGGAGGGCGAATATGAAAAGTACAAAACCGGCAAATGTTCGATGCTGCCTTCAATGCAATTCTTAAGAAAAAAAAGGAGAAATTATGAGAAAATTGAATTTTTTCTCCTTTTTTGTTCCAATTTTTTATTTATTTTTTATTTATTTTTATTTTTGGTATCGTCAAAAAGTGTCATTCACATTCAGCATTCGTGTCAATCACGTAACGTCTTCAGTATTTTATTCTACAAATGTTTTTTTGTTTGCTGTTTGGGTCTCGAAACGAATTAGCTGAAAATATCTATTAGAGAGATGAAGAGAAAAGAGACGCCGACATCACTTGGACAATTCCTCAAGGCGCGACTTGAGGTAAATAAAATATGAATAAATAAAAATTGAGGGGAGGAAGGAATGAAGAAAGAAAAAAAGAAGACGGCGAGAGGATAAATTCCATTTTTTCGCATCAGATTTTTGAGCTTTTTCATCATCAACTGCCTCCCCAATTGACTTTTGATGGGTTTCAAATTGAATATGAAAAATGGGGGCGGGGCAAGGGGATGGGGTGAAAAACAACAAGAAAAAAAGTTTCCTTTCCAAATGATTTTCGCAAGATTTTTTTTTGGAGCAAACTCACTTTTTTTAATTTGAAATTCAAATTTGGCGGCGAAGCGCGGCTGAATGATATCATTAGGTGAGTCGCAGAGAGACGCAGACAAGAAACAATTTTAGAATTTGAACGGGATTTTTATGCGATCAAGAATTAAAAACCAAAACAACGTGAGAAATGGAGAGAGTGGAAGAATCGTCAGTTTTAAGGAATTACGAGGCTACGAGTTTACGTTGGATCCAAAATTGGCCTTATCTTTGAGTTCTTTAACAAAGTTGAATAAACGATGCTTCGCGTTTACGGTCAAAATATTAGAAAAATGCGAAAAAATTCCTTTTTTTTACGTCACTCCATATTTACAGAGAATTTGAATGCCTCTTAAGTGGGTTAAATCAACGAAGTTCCGAAGAAAATGTTTTTTCTAAAATTTTTGTTGACAAAAAATGAAAAAAAAGCGCCATAATTCACCGAAAAATGAAGAAGAAGAAGAAGAAGAAGAAAGAAGAAAGGAGAGGGTGGCTCGTTTTTGATAATTTACGACACTCCACCATTTCGTTTTTCCTTTTAAAAAAATGCTTTGTGAGCCCAAAAAAAACTTGAAAAGGAACTTGAAAACAACGATGCTCCGATGTTACACATTTCTTTGAAAAACTTCAGGAAAAGTGTCAACGAAACAAAAGAAAAAAACCCCCAGAGATTGGTTTTTTTTTTTTTTTGGTCAACCTCTGTGTTTCATTCTTCATCAAATTGGTATATATTTTCAGCCAGAAGCTTCTTCAAGAAGACAAAAAAAACGGAGAAGAGGAGCAAGGGAGGAGTGCAAAAGTCAAACACATCAAGCTCGTCGGACCGATTTAAGAAATATTTCTCTTTCTCTCTCTCTCTCTCTCTTTCTCCCTCTCTCTCTCTGTATGTGTTGCTTAGATGAAATTTGAGCAATATGAGATTTTTTCGTGAAAATCGAGTGGGAGAAGGAGACGGGGGAGGGGGGGGGGGGGGGGGGGGGGGTGAGCAAGGAAGCGCGCCGCCGGATTCCGGAGGAAGAAGAATATGAAAAATTGGAGTGAAAAAGTCGAGGCAAAAAAAATTTTTTGAAGAAAAAGACGTTTTCTCTTCTTCTGCTTTGACGGATTCTTTTTTGAGGAAGAAAGACATCGATGAATTTTGGTTAATTAAATCCCAAAAATAGATGGGGTGGGGGGGGGGGGGGGGGGAGGGGCCAAGGAAAAATGTACGAAGAGGATAAATAAATATTGAGAACTTTTTGGAATTTTTGGAAAAAAAGTTTGGAACTTTTCCTTCTTTTTTTTCTCTTTCAGTTTCAGACAAATTTTCAGAAACAACTTTTGCAAGTCTTCACACTTTCAAATTTTTTTAAACCAAATTTCTGAAATTCTGATTCCTCTAAAAACCAAAGAATCTGAATACGCAAATATCTGATTCTCATCATTATTTTTCATCATCGCTTTTGGATGGATGAAAGACAGGCTACCGTAGTCTCACACAACCTGCGAATCAAACTTTTTTGTTGGAAAATCTGGAAACTCGAACAAAGTTGTCGTTTCAAAGTGGAAGTCGCACTAATTTGATTCGAGAGGGACGAACAAATTCTGAACTTCAGAAACTACAAATAAATCTGTGACAAATTGAATTAAAAATTGGGATTTTTTGGTTTTCTCTCTCTCTCCTTCTCTCTTTCTCTCAGCTTCTCTCAATTTTCTAGAGAGAGAGAGAGAGAGAGAGAGAGAGAGAGAGAGAGAGAGAGAGAGAGAGAGAGAGAGAGAGAGAGAGAGAGAGAGAGAGTAAAAAGAAAAGAAAAGAAAGCCAATTGTGTTTTGAACCTGAAAAATGGCGCGAAAAAACAAATAATTTTTTTCTTCGGCCTGAAACTAAGAATACAAGGAAGAAGCTGCAGAAGAAGATAAATAAAAATAATGTGAACAGTTTTCTTTTCGGTTTGGAAACAAATGAAGAAAAAATTCAGACAAGAAAAAATGAAACGAGAAAATTGAAGAATCTTTTCAGTCCCTCTCTCTCTCTCTCTCTCTCTCTCCTCTCTCTCTCTCTCCTCTCTCTCGTTTTTCTATTGAATACTTAATCAGCTGCATTTATTAAAATGTATTGAAAAATGCGAAGAGGAGAGTGAAAATTGAAAAATGATGGAAAAGGGTCAAAAGAAAGAGGAGCGCTGGAAGATGAATTGAGATATTGCTAATTTTCGATCGCAGCCCCAGCCCCAGCACTGGCACCCACACAAACAAAACAGAATTTAGAAAAAAAAATGATGAGGTTGACGACGACGGCGACGACGACGACGACGACGACGACAGAAGAAGACGATAACTAATTTGGGAAAATGATATTTTTCTCCCCTAAAATGTTGTTTCTCCCACCCTCCGACCGCTCTACTCCTTCTGCCTTCCTTCCTTCTTCTTCTTCTTCTTCTTCTTCTGTTCGCCTCCTCTTTTCTCAATCGAGAAAAAAAAAGACAAAATAAGGGCCGGAAATGTTTTTTTTTTTTTTTTTTTTTTTTGGATTTTTTTCTTTATTTTTTATTTGGAAACACACAAAAAAATTAATTAAAAGTGATAAAAATAGACAAAGAGCCCCCCATTGAAGGAGACACAGAGAAAGAGAGAGAGAGAGAGAAGCATAGAAAACTGATTTGTAGTTTATAGTCGACGTCTTCAGAATTCAGAATTTTTTAGGAATTTTTTTCAGATTTCATCAGTGAATCATCATATCTTTTCAATCCAGAATTTGTTTGCGGCCTTCTTTTCCGGTTTTCTGGGGGAAAAAACAGGAAGAGCTGATAGATGAAGAGGTATGAGAGAAAGAGAGGAAGAAATTATTTTTAAAATAAAAAAATAACACATTTCTAGGGGGGTGAAAGAAACAAAAAAGATGAAAGCGAAACCAGCGAGTTGTCGGAGGCAAATTTTCAGCCCCAAAAAATTAAAAAAACTGAATGTTTATTAAAGCCAAAATCGAGGACCCAGAGAGACCAGTAGATGAGGGGGGAAACAATTTACGAAAAGTGCACAGAAAAAAAACCAAAACCCAACTGAAGGCGCAAAAAAAAACAATAAAATGAATATCCTAACATTTCGAGGTGGTGGATCGGCATTTTCCTTCGCTTTTTTCAGTCACCAGATGTCCGATGTCGAACCGATGGTGATCGTGGCATGAAGGATTGAAACGAATCGCGAAGCTCATCAATTTCAGGCGACGTTAAACCCTGCGCAAGCAAAAAAAAAATTATTTAGAATTCAGAATTTGTTTGCACAGAGAAACCTCAAGCTTTTCCATATTATCCGGACGACTGGATTTTGCCTCTTTTCCGGTCAACACGTCGGCAAGATCGAAGCACAACTGAAGAAAAGTTTTTCTCTAGTTTCTCTCTCTATCTCTCTCTATACTTACATTTTGAAAATCTTCGTCGTCTAACGCTGCCTCTTCTTCAATTATCCGAATTACCGATTGTTCGGTGGCCGCTTCGAAAAATCGATAAGCTAAATTGGAAAAAAAAACGGTTTTCCTTGTCATTTTTTTTCGTCTTACTGTATGACGTCAGATTTCCAGCCAATTCATTAGCAGCCGGATTGAAATTCGATGGAGGTTTGGCGCCAAGAATATTGATTCGTGGAAAGACGTAACACGTCACATATTGCGGCTTTTCCCCACGACGATCTTCGAGCTTATCGGGACCGCAAGTGCTGAACTTATTCCGTTTTCTTCTCGAATTTTTGCTCGAACTTACCGAATCGGTTGAGCTCGAGAGAAGAAGACGTTGTGAGCCTGATTGACTTCGGTCAAATACTCGACACATTTGAAAATGTTACTGAAAACTTTGAGATTTTTAACAAAAAACAAGCAACGAAGATGAAGCCAGATGAAGCTTGAATTCTGAAGACAAAAAAACCACCA
Source organism: Caenorhabditis drosophilae (assembly GCA_963572285.1). Lineage (NCBI taxonomy): Eukaryota > Metazoa > Nematoda > Chromadorea > Rhabditida > Rhabditidae > Caenorhabditis > Caenorhabditis drosophilae. The sequence continues at coordinate 1,883,440 of OY751564.1, read as the reverse complement.
ACTTTTTGAACTTTTCATAATCCTCAATTTTTGTCAATTGGAAGACGAAAGCTGAACAAATCCAAATTGGTGGTCGAATCACGAAGACGTCATCATTAACATCCGGCAATTTTTCGCATCTCTGAAAACAAATTTTTTCTGAACTTCCACATAAACTTGGATCGTCTCTCACTCGATTGATGATATCCGAATCATAAGGCCAATAAAGAGCGTGAAGATGAAGATGATTGACTGATGCTTGACCAAGAAGGCTGTTGAATAAAATATGAAAATTCTCATCATCCACCAGCAGCATCAGATCAACCGCGATTCGAATCGATTGACGATTCAACACCTGAAAAATCGATAATTCAAGAGAAAAAGAAAGAAAGAATGTGATTCTTCAACACCTGTGGAAAACACTTGTTCACGGATGGAATGATTAATGAATGATCCCGTTCCAATGGTGAAGCGTTGACGGCAACAAGATTACGATCCAATGGATCATCACTGATCGGAGCATCGTCGCATTTAAGATAAAATAAAATCTGAAAAATCAACGGAAAAATCCGAATTTTTTTTCTTTCTTTTTTTTTTACTTCTCGATCGTGAAGTTTGGTGAAATTGAATCTTAAATGGTTAAAAGGTTCTTTGATGTTTTTGAAATGCATCGGCTTTCGGCGAAGTTCACCTCGTTCAGTGTTTAGCTGAAATTTTTCGTATTTTTTTCTCCTTTAAAAACTAACAAAAAACTTCTGAAATAGATCTCTTTCTCTCTCCTTTCTCTCTTTCTCTCTCCTTTTTTTCTCTCTCTCCCTTTCTCTCTTTCTTTTTTTCCCTCATTTTTCTCGTTCTCTCTCTCTCTCTCTTTCTATTTTTCTCTCTTTTTTCTCGTTCTCTCTCTCTCTCTCTCTTTCTAATTTTCTCTCTCTCTCTCTCTCTCTCTCTTACCTGCATTGATAAATCATATTGACCATCCAAGTAACGATACATACAATTCAGTGAGTAATTAAAAGCATTAAATTGCTTCGCATTTTCCCAACGATCGTGTAAAAGATGTTTCAGCTGGAATAAATTCGATTTGAAAAAAATAAACAAATTTGACTTTTTCTAATTCTTGTTTCCTAGCGAGAACCAGCTTAATAAAAAAAGAGAGAAAACTTATAATTGAATTTACAACACTACGCTTTTGCGTTTTGAAAAAAAATGTCGAAATCACATTTTATAAATAGAAATTAAAATTTGTTTGATAGTGTTAAATATAAAATGACGACATTACAAAATTACATTTTTCAATAATTTAGTAATTTAAAAAAAGATTTAAGCTTACGATAATCCATGTTTACACTTTTTAGTAATAAAAAGTGAGATTTTAAACGTTTTCCTAATTTTTTCAGGAAAATTACAAGTTGTCATTTATTCACAATTTTTCGAAAAAAAAAACAACACTTTTTTTAATATGTAGAAATTGAACTAAATTTTTTAGGAGAAACGATCCTCCGCGATGACACAACCACTTTTTTCCCGAAAAAAAGAAAAGAAAAGAAGAAGAGCGTTTTCAATTGCTTTAAAATTTCAGCCTACGATGCTTCTTTTATATTTATACAAAGTTGAAATTTAGGCAGAAGAGAATACGAAATTCCGCATTGACGATTAAAACGTTGAGGTTTACGAGGAAAAAATGATTTTTCTCGTGGTTTTTTTTAAATAATCTTGGAGTAGATTCATTTTGAAATGCATTACCTTTTGTTGTTTTTCTTCCCCATTCACAACTTGCTCGTCGAGCTCAACTTTTCTCAAATCAATAACGAAATCGACGACTGAATAGTTGAAATATGGTGCTGATGAGGCACTCGAAGAGAATTCAGCGGGCAGCTGCAAATCCATTTTTAGTTACTTTTTTTTCTTTTTTTCTCCGTTTGCTGGTGCCAAAAGTTTGTTTCTTTTTTTTTTGGTGCTCAATGAGCACACAATTCAAACCACATGATAAAAAGAAAAAGAAGAGACGCAGAAATTGAATTGCGAAAAAGCCAAAATTCCTTCTTTGTTGGATTTTTTCCTAATCTGTTCACCGCGTTATCACGGAGTATCGTCTTACCTGTACTGATGACACGGAACGTTGCGTTCGAGAATTGGTGCCGAGCATCACAATTTTTCGCAATGCCATTTTTCCTCCCTCCTCTTTATTCCAGCAGCACCAAACCAAAAAAGGGGTGGGGCCACACCCGAAACTCTGTGAGCAAAACGCGAGAAACGCAGACGAGACAACGTTTTTTTTTCTTTTTTTTTTTTGGAGAAAAAGAGAAAAAATACTTTTCTCTCTGATGATGATGATGATTGTGACACGACGCTGAAAGTTTTCGTTTTCTGTTGAACGAAAAAAGACAGATTTGAAAAGGAGATGAGAAGACAAAATAAAGAATAAGCACGACCAAGAAAGCAAAGAAGCTCAAAAAAAAATAAATAAAATAAGATTAGACGACAAGTTTCCAGAATGTAAAAGAAGAAGGAGAAAAAGAAAAAGAAGGAATAAAATGAAAAAAAAGAAAGTGGAAGCTCATTTTTTATGCTTCGTTTTTTTTTTTACGCTTTTAATTTTTTTTTTCTATAAAATTTTCTTGCAGAAATAATTAAATAATAAAGTTACAGTAACTTAAAGGAACATATGTGTATTGGAAAAAAGAAATTAATTCGAAACTCTTGTGAGGCTTCAACCAAAAAATGTTCATTTCGAAATTTTTTCTAATTCAGTGAAAAAAGATTAATTTCGAGAATACGGTAGACAAAATTTAAAGGCTCATGTGAACAAATTTTCAATTTTCGTCAACAAAATTCGCTTGAGAAAATTGAAAAAAGCTGAAAGTGAAAAATTAAGTTTTTTTTGCAATATTTTCGACGAAAAAAAAACAACGACAGTAATGGTAACATAATTCAAAGGCGCATAGAAAAAAATCCGAAAAATGTCTCTTAAGGAAATCTAATTTTTGAGAAAAATAAGAGAAAAAACGTTTTTTTTTTTTTGAAATTCGTGGCGATTGATGAGAATAAAATTTTTTATAATAAACAAAATATATTTTGCTTGTATGTTAGCCAATATTTTTCACACAATAGCAATTTTTTCTTGTTTATTTCCAGAATAATTTTAATTCGAATTTAAACGAGGAGTGTGGGAGGAAGGAGGCAGGCGGAAGGAAGCAGAAAATACGAAGAATAAAGAATAATTTTCGTTTTTTTTTTCTTTTTTTCTTTTTAAAAACTGATAAATGACAAATTTAAAAACTTTAAAAAAAATGATGGAAGAAAAAAAAAACACATCGAAACCATGAAAAACAACAACAGCAGACGAGCATAAGAAATTCCGCCTATCTGATAGTTGTTTGGCTTCTTCTTCTTCTTTCATTTTTGATGGAGCTCATTGAGCACTCACTGCTCCCACTACTCGGCACAATAACTCGACGAGGGCAAATGCAGCACATTTTGAATCCAATTGTTTCAAGGTTCTTTCAAACGTTTCTCTTTTTTTGTTCTTGTTCGTCGAGCCAGGAAAAATGGAGAACTTTGAGTTTTGTTACGTCATCATAAACTCAATAAGTTCATTTTTTGAATAAAAGCAAAACAAAAAAGGAAATGGAAGAGTTTTCCCAATAGAAATTCGTCTATCCTTCTGCGTCTCTTTCAGAAAGGCCAGTTTCTCATTGACTTTTTCCTCACTATGTCTATGTCTCTCCATGTGTATTCATCTCTCTCTCTCTCTCTCCCTCTCTCTCCCTCTCTCTCTCTCTCTCTCTCTCTCTCTCTCTCTCTCAGTCGTCGACGCTGTTTTATTTTCAACTTTTCCAAATCGATTTTTGAAATTGAAGACTGGAAAAACGTGTGTAATTTGTCTCGTCAAGCAATTAATAATCGATTAATAAATGGCGTGGCGATCGAGTGGCTCGACAAACGCGGAGCTGATAAATAATTTAAAAAGTAAGAGCGAAGTAGAAAGAAAAAAAAAAGTATTTTTTGCTTAATTTTTATTTATTTATTTTTTGAAAAATGAAATTAGAAAACAAGAAAACGAAAAAAAAAGAAAAAAAATGGAAAAAACGCCGGGGAAGAAGCGCAAAAGGCGATGTCTCTCACTCCTTCTAAATTGTCCAAGCCTAATTATTGAGCTTTTCCAAAATTAATTGAAAAAGAACTTATGAGAGAGATAGAGAGAGAGAGAGAGAGAGAGAGAGAGAGAGAGAGAAGGAGTGAAAAAGGGGAATTGAGCCAACAAATTTCTTCTCACCTTTTTTCGTTACAGACAACGGCGTCTTTCAGTCGAATCGCGTACGGGAGGCGATGTTGGCGATTGATCGCGCCGATTTTGTCGACATTCGACCGTATGACGACAGTCCGCAGCGGATCGGTTTCAATGCGACAATCTCGGCTCCGCATATGGTTTGGTTTTGGGACAGGAGCAGAGGGAGGGGGGGGGGCGCGAATTACGGTAGACTTATGTTCGACTGTGCTTTTTTATTGCAGCATGCAGCCGCTTTGGATTATCTTAAAAATCATTTGATTGATGGTTCGAAAGTGCTGGATGTTGGATCAGGAAGTGGATATTTGACCGCTTGTATGGCTTTAATGGTATTCTTTCTTCAAGTTTAAAGGTTCATACAGTAATGTCATTCACAATCATTTTAATAATTATTATATCTTTAAAACCTGTATTTTTGGATTGAAAAGAACCAGCGAAAAACGTTAAATTAAAAAAAAGTTAAAGGAGCATACAGTAATATTTTCCAAATAATATTTGAATTAATATTAAGTCTCAAATGAATTTAAACTTGATATTTCCTCAAATTGAAATTTAGCAAAAAAAAAGTAGTTTAAAGGAACATACAGTAAGTAAGATGAAAATAGAAAAAACCTAGGTGGGATCACGCGGCACAGTAATCGGAATCGAGCACATTCCAGAATTAGTGGAAATGTCAAAACGAAACGTGGCGAAGCGGAATAAAAACTTGCTCGACACGAAACAAATTGAGTTCATCGAAGGCGACGGACGAGTCGGCTACGTGCCAAACGCCCCCTACCAAGCGATTCACGTCGGAGCAGCAGCGCCAAAAGGTGTACCGAAAAAGGTTTTCGAACAAAATCAACTTTGAGTTGAGAAAGAGAAAAAATAAGCGCAAAAGTTTGAGCAGCCGAAGCGAAATTGAATTTTCGAAAAGGTCTGAAGAGACAGCGAGAGAAGCAGAACAATTTTAATCGAGAATTTGAAGCCTTCTAAAGACAGCTTTTTCATTGTTTTTTTTTCTTTTTTCTCTCCTCGGCTCGAAAATCAATCAAAATCAAAACGAAAAAAAATGCGGAAAATCAAAAATCAACAAATAATCGGATTATGCAAAAAAAAAATCGGAGATTTGAATAAAATTGAACGAATTTTTCAGCTTATCGAACAATTGGCACCTGGGGGAAGAATGATGATACCAATTGAGAAGAGCAGTGGAGAGCAGGTAGAAAAAAAGAAAAAGAAAGAGGAGGGATCGGATTTCATCTGAAGCTCATTTTTTTCTTGAAGAAGAAAATCTGGAAAAAATGAGGAGGAAAACAAAATATACGTGAACTACGTAAAAAAAATTATTAGATTTCGATGACTTTAGCAAAAGCTGAAAGAAAAGGAAAACATTTTTAAACCCTGTAGAAATTTGGATATTTAAAGAGTAAAAAAACCCCGGATTTGCTCCCCCCCCCCCCCCGCGCAAATCTAAAAAAAAGAGAAATTTTTTTTTGTCCTAGGTCTTCATGCAAATTGACAAAACGCTGAACAACGAAATTGAAGAACGAATTGTGGAGCACGTCGTTTATGTTCCATTGACGAGCCGACAAAAACAACTCGGAATAACAGATGAGAATTGAGAAGAAGCAGAAGCAGAAGCAGAAGCTGCAGATGCTGATGCCTGCCGAATTCACATAAAGAAAACGTGTCATTGTTGATCACTCATTTCACGACGACAAAATTAGTTTAAGTTTGAGAAGAAAAATGTTGTCGGTGTGAGGCTTCCTTCTTCTTCTTCTTCTTTTCTTTCTCGTGTCGTTTTTCAAATCTTTGTTTTTTGCTTTTTTTCCTTTTCATCTTTCTCCCCGCAGATTTTTATTTAATAAAAACTTTGAAAATTGCAAAAATTAAAACTCCAATAGCAGCTGGAACGGCGAAATTCGTCAGCGTTGAGACGTCGGGAGAATTCCACGCCTTTTGTGAGATGATTTCCTTTGTTTGATTCGTGGCTTTTGATGCCGATTCGAGTGGCGCTGGCGTGTTCGACGCCGGTCCGAGTTGCGCTGGCGTGTTCGACGCCGGTTCGAGTAGCGCTGGCGTGTTCGACGCCGGTTCGAGTAGCGCTGGCGTGTTCGACTCCTCACCAACGAGTTCACCGACGAGATATTCGTCGGCCATTTGAAGAGCGTCGGATGAGTGACCGATGTCGAAAAAATCGCCAGTGGCGTCCTAGAATATCTCGGCGTTTCCAAGTGTTTTAATTACATTGGTTCTTCTCTTACCTGACCTGCTAATTGAGTGATTGCGTCCGGACCGCCGGGGTGTTCATCAAGAAATGGCGTGACGTCATAAACCTGGAATTCTCCTTTAAAAACTTCCTGGATTCTTGTCAATTAAAATTTTATTTTTGAAAAATTGAACATGATTTTTATGGGGGAAAATCGATAATTAAAGAAATTTCAAGATCAAGCTAACTTTTCCTGAAATTACAATCCAACACGTTTTTTCCGGATCCTCCAAATTGTGCTTGGAAACTTCGTCGAGAGAGATGAGGCGCATTTTTTTCCGCTGAAAATTTCTAGAAAAAATAAAAATAAAAGTTTTTTGTTTAATTTGGAAAAAATCCGAATTTAGCGGATTTCAAAATAAATTTTCAACTTCCAATTACGGAATTTTTGTAAAAATAAAAAATTTAAAGTTCTCAAAAAAAATTGTGAAGAAATTACATTTTGATTTCTTTCCCACTTTTAAGTTCCTTCAAATTGTACCTAATAATTGAGAGACGTAGAGTTAATGATGGGAAAAATATGAGACAAGTCAATGTGTGAGACAGAGACAGAGACAGAGACAGAGAGAAAGAAAGAGAGAGAGAAAGAGAGAGAGAGAAGCTAGAGAAACACCTGACCTTTAGGCAAAATGTACGTTTTGGCCAAACGTCACAAAACATTGATCTTTTGATCTTGAGAAATTTCACATAAATTTATGAGAGGTAGAGAGAGATAGAGAGAGAGAGAGAGAAGGAGAGAGGAAGAGAAATAGAGAAATTAATCAGTTAAATTTTAAATTGAGTAAATTTGAAGATGTTTTGATTTAAAAAATACCGTAACCAATTACTCGGTAATGTTTAGATTACGGTAATAAAGGCGCATTTGAAAATTGTGAAAATTTTGAAACTTTTGACGAAATTAAATTTTGATTTTTTATTGATTTTCAGCATTTTGTTTTCAGAATTCCTGCGAGAATTTCCAGAGGGTTTGGTCCTCATCAACTCGAAACTTCTTTTGACAACAATTTGAACTTTTCCGCCTCGTTTTTTTTTCGGTAATCTCAACGGGATTAAATTGTTTCACCCTCCTCCACTCGTTTTTTGATGGTTTTCAGGCTCCTCTAAATTTTTCATGGAGAAATTTCGAGTTGAAAGAGGGGGGAAAACGAGGAAAAGAAAAAATGGGGAAAAAACGAGAGAAGAAAGATGGATTATTCCCCGTCGACCTAATCTTTTTCGACTTTTTTTTTGTGCCCCGCTTTTCTCAACCTCAAACAATGAGCAGAAAAAATCACTGAAATGCTCAAAAATTTTTTTTTCTTTTTGGAGTTTTGAAGGAAATTAACTGATCAAAAAAAAAATGTGAAAACTTTTCGATTTTAATTTCCTTCAATTCTCGTCGGAAGAAAGTGAAAGCGAAGACGCTGACGATTTTTCTTCGACTCTGCGTCTCGATTCTTTCAAACCCAATTAAAACGAGAATGAAGCTGAAAAGTGCGCGAGTATTTTCAGCGACGATTTCCAGACTTTTTGTTAGGGTGCTGGAGAGAAAACGAGGAGGCGGAACGTTGAAAAGGAGACTCCGCCCCTCTATGTTTGGTTTTAGAAATTCAATCAGAAGTTTTGGATTGGATGATTTCTTTTTATTTTTTGGGGAAAAAAATGTGTTTTTTTTTTGTTTCGTCATTGCGGAGTGTTGTTTTTTGTTGGTTTCGCGTATGAAACTCCGTGACGAAATTTTTTTCAAAAAAAAATAATTGAGAGGACCGCTCGCGAAACGCGACGCGTTACTGTTGTCTAGGTCTCTCCTCTCATTCTCTCTCGTCGCTTTTCTTTGAAACCAATATTTTGGTGTGGATTAAAACAAAAATTTGTACGTTCGATTTTTTTTTAAATTTAAAATAGATGAAATATGAGAAAACCAATTTATTTTGTCGGCGAAACAAACATTTTTTTTTTTTTTTTGGAAAAAGACTTCGTCAAAATTTTTGTTGTCGTCGTAATTTTCGAAAAAATTAATTAAAAAATGTGAGAGAGAGAGAGAGAGAGAGAGAGGGGGACGAAAAGTCATCATAATTCATTGTCAAAAAGTAGCGATGGAGGGTCCACTGACCCCCAGCGCTCCTTTATTTTCTTCACTGTCAGCTCGGCCTCGGCTCAATTGTAGAAAATGTTATTATTTTCGGTCGTGAAAGAAAGCGACGAATTCGAATTTCGTTCCAGTTGATTCTTTCTTTTTTTCCACTTCTTGCAGCTCGAAAAAAAAGTAGAAAACGCCGAAGACAGTGGAAAAGGAGGCGAAGAAGCAAAAAAATCCATTAGGAAAATTAGTGGAGCAGAAGAAATATGGTTGGTGCTTCACAGGGCTCGGCTCTTCACATACTTGATGTTGTTATTGTTCTTCTTTGTCATCGTCGTCGTCGTCGTCGTCGTCGTCTTCTTTTTTTTTTCTTTAAATTTTCAATTCTTCAAAAGTACCTTTTGTCTTCTCAATTCTGAATCTTTTTCGCTTTTTTTTACGAATTTTTTCTTCGATTTCAGTTCACTGTTTTTCGCCAAATTTTTTCGAGCTCCTCTGCAATTTTTTTTTTTGGTGCTCACCACGTTTTTTTGAATTTCTGATTTTATTTCCTCATGGAAAAAGAAACAAAAAATCTCGAAATTTTATATTTTCATGAATTCGAAATTATTTGTGTTCGGCCTCATCGAAAAAAATTATTTTCCGAAATGAATCAAGAACCAAAATTCGTTGTTTTTCTTTTCGAAATCGTGTCTTCTTCGTTTCTGGTCGCCACTATTTTTTTTCTCCAAAAATAAAAAAAATGAAGAAGAAGAAGAAGCTTTTTCTTCATTTTTTTTCCTTCAAAAATTATACTGAAAATTCATAAATCAACCTCACCACCTCCCCCGCCTTTTTTTCTTGCCTTCTTTTTTCCAGCGTTTAACGTAACTTTGTTCGTCGACGTCTCTCATTATTCAACCAAACTCTATATAATCGTTGTCGTCCATTTTTCACAAAAAAAAAGAGGGGGCGAAGGGGAAAAGAAGAAGCGGAAAACAATTAAATTATAAACTCATTTTCATTCAAAAAGTGCCTTGAGTTTAGTGGCGGTTTAAAAAAAGACGACGTTTAATCGTTCAACTTCACTCTTTGTTGTTGTCGTTGAAGCTGACAACAACAAAATTTTGACCAGAGAAACCAAATTGTGTACGGACGACGGTGTTTTCGAAAAAAAACCACTCATTTTTGTTTCACTTTTTTTTTAAAGAAGCTCATGTCACTGCGCGTAATCGGATACTTTTCGGTTTTCACAGGGGAGGACGAGGTATCAATTCGTCACTGCATCCAAAACCAATGTTTTCTCTCCTCTTCGGAAAACTTGGAAATTGAAAGAGAGACAGAGAGAGAGAGAGAGAGAGAGAAAGTAATTTCGAAAGAAAAAAAACGAGGAGGAGGAGCTCATATCATAAATTCTCGAGCTGCTCCATCCCAATTTCGTTTGCTTCCAATTCTTTGTGCTGCACAATTTTCAATTTTGCCGTCGTCCTCGTTGTCGCCAGTTTCTTTTCTCCGTTTTATGATCGAAATTTATAATTTTGTTCTTCTTTCTTTTTTCGGTGACTGCCAAAACTAGAAGGGGGGGGGGGGGGGGGGCGGGAGAAGCTGGAAGAAAAATGACAGACAGAATTTTCTGATGTAATTTTCTTGTCAACACACAGACGCACACGCAAGAAGACCAAGAATACGCGCCTTGCACAGGAAAATATACGTTTCCTACATATAAAAATAAATGGATTTATAACCTAATTTTATGTGCTTTTCTTCCACCATCATCACCACCACCACCACCACCACCAAACACATCATTTTCCTTTGCAGTTGGCTTCTTCTTTGTTTCGTTTTTTTTTGTTTTTTTTTTGATGACCAAGCTTCTCCCTTTTTTCGGGGAAGGGAAAAGTTTTGAGAAAAAAATCTCGGAAGGCTTAAAAATGTTTTCCAGAAAAAAGATGCTTGAACTTTTAGTGAGTTTTTCATGGGAAATTCTGGAGTTTTTTTCAATTTCAGCCATCACTGAAAATTATACTAAAATCAGATAAAAAAAGAGAAGAAAAAAATTGAATGTGGAGGGGGTGGATGGTGGGATTGTTGAAATCCGACAAGACAAATTGAAGACGTCGACGAAAAATCGCACGTCTCCGGGGATTCATCATTTTTTCTCTCCTTCTTTTCTTTCTTTTCTTTTTTCCTTCCTCCACACATGAAAAATCCGGAGCAGCTGGAAGACATTTTTTTTAATTTTCAGAGAACAAAATTTTGATGAAAATGCACTTGGTTACTGGTGACGTTGGCGGCGGTTCTCCGATCTCCATCTTGATTCTCAGCTTCCTTATCGGATGCGCGACGACGACGAAGACAATGGACGACGTTCTGATCATTGAGAGACGCTCAAGTCATGTTGATTGGGATGATTTATTCATGGAATACAATCGATATTTGGCACCTGATCATTTAGTTCAACAGGTTCGGTGATGTTTTAAGCATTGGCTTCACATTTATTGGGAGGCGGGCTTAAGTTCACTGTGCATGTCTGAATGAGTTCCAGGTTTCTTTTTCCTGCGCTCGACGAAAAATCGGTCCCACCACTGTGTTACCCGGGAATTGTCGGGGATTGATTTTTCCAGATAAAAGTTGGAAGCTTTCCTTTCATTTTATCCATCATTCTTTTTTAAAAATTTCAATATTTTTGTGATTTAAAAAGGAAAAATTGTTTTTGGCCTTACCGTAGTAGCACATAAATTCCAGACGGGACCCTGTAGCAAAAAAAAACCATGCTGCGATTTTTAATATAAATTTTTAAAGTTGATTTATTTTCAGATAAATCTAACGCTGGAAATTATTTCGTTCAACAAAGAAGGACTTTTGACAATCGAGTTATGCGAAAAATGGAGAGACGAACGTCTGCGATTCATCGGCACCGAGCGAGTGACAGTAAGAGAATCGATTTGGCTCAAACGTTGACTGAGTATCAAATGCGGCAAGTTTTAGGTGCCAAGCAATGTTCTACCATGGACTCCTGACACCTACGTTAGGAACAGCTTGAAAAGTGAAGTGAATCAAAGAAGTTTGACGATGATCAACGACGGAACGTTTTCATTGAAGCAAAAATTGAGCATTCTCCTCGACGCCGAGCAGGTTCTTCAAAGAAAAAAAATCATCAGTCAACAACAATTTTTTTTGTTGATTTTCAGCTTCCTCGAACGCTGATCATTGGCTCATTCGATAATTATGGCACAAACTTGACAAAATACCATATTGAGCTCGACAATGTGCATGTGGCATCGTCGACGTCTTCATCTGCATCTGAATTCAACATGATCCAGTTGCGAAATGAGAAACGAAGGTCGTCTGATGATGTGATTTTTGAAGACGTCATTGTTGTTATGTCAAATAAATCGAGTGAGAGTCATTAGATTTTGAACTTCTTTTTTTTTTACAAATCTGCGTGTATTTTTATGTTTTAACATGCTTTTTATTTTCATATCAAGGGTTTTTTGAATATAAATTTTATTTATTTGGCAGGGAAAAAGAGATCAAAACAAGCAAAAAACCAATTTACAAAACAGCATTTTGCAACCGACACTTCACGGTTTTTCAATTGTACATAAATTTCAGAACTTCGATTGTTAAGAAAGCCGTGAAATGTTTAAAAAAAATTCAAAACTAAAACGAGCTGACCATCCAAAATAAAATTGCACTCGACATCTCTCGGCTTACGCATAAAACCATGCTTTTTCTCTCTCAATTAACCCGCACGAAAATCGATTTTTTCGTCACTTTTTGTGTGCTCTTCTCTCTTGCGTCTGGCGCACAAATCAATTGAAAATATCGAGCATTGTGAACTTCGTGCCAATAATTAAAGAAAATCATTGAAATACAGCAAAGTTGAAGAATCGTCACAATTGGTGTTGCTGAAAAATAAACAAACGCCTTTTTTTGCCGCCAAATTTGAATTCGCTGAAATTTACTGTAAGTGTCACAGTAGATGTGTTGAGCATAGTCGGAAATATCATCGGCCAAAATATCGTGCGCACACGAGAAAATTATAACTGCAAACAACCGAAGAAATGAGGATAGTTTGAAACCCTGAAAACGATGCTCCACTATTACATCTGTTGGCAATTGAAACTAATAATTAATTTAAAGACAATTCAAAAAAATGTGAAAGTTGCTAAAATTTCGTTGGCATTTAAACTCTACAACACTCCAGAATTACGTAAATAAATTTTGACATTTAAAAACCCTACTTCCATTAAACTTTTCAATGTGAATTTGAAAATTGTTGCATATAATGCCATTGAGAAGTATACTGTAGAGTACGGTATTGCTGAAAAATATGTACCGTATCCAATTTTTCAATGCTATACTTTTCTACATACTTTTTCTATCTTTATAAACATGTAGGGCTGTCACCAAAAAATATGTGACGACAATTAAAAGCTCATTTGCCAAATATAAAGTCGCTGAAAATTGTTCCGCTCTTTTTTTTTCTTATAAATTTAACTGAAAAAATAACCTAAAATTCCCGAAAAAAAAGACGATTCTTGATTAAAACATGGTTTGGTTGAAATATAAGTGTAAAAAAACATTGGAACCAAAAAAATCAATACACCAGCTCGAATTGAGGTCTGTAAATTAAAAAAAATCGCCTTTTAAAGTTGAAAATCTTTAAATTATAAAGAAACAAATTCGTAAGCAAGGAGCATCGTTTAAAGAAACTGAAGCATTATCCTTTTTATGCGTTAAAAGTTTGTTTGATTATAAAGCAAATATTTTTAAATAATCGTAAATGTTCGAAAAATTTTATGAACATGAAAAAGCCACAAGACAACACTCCGCTCTTACAACCATTTGTAAAATTGACGTATTTGAATCGGGAATTAATCTCAACGTGATTTTTTTCAAAACAGTGTGTATAATTACGAGACACCTCTAATCAAGTTTTTTTTCGTTTTCAAAAGACAAAATTGAAATGATAAATTTGTATTGCACTTTTTTGATTCCTCACCTGAACACTTGAATAAAGTTGAGACGCTCGAAAAAGCGACGTCGCCCACGGCTTAACAAACACGTCAGTGACATTTCGTTGCTGAAATCCTCGACATTTTTTTCGCTTCCGAATATAAAAGTCAAAGAGAAGCTGAATTTTACATAGCAAAAGCTGTGGTTGCCAAACCCGAACGTGAACATCGACATTTGTTCAATATAATATGGGATTCGATCATCAGGAATCCATTCTCGTTCACCATCTGGATTCTCAATATAAATAGATCCATTTCCATTCTCATAAAACTGAAAAAAAATCACCAAAATTTCAGATCCAAAAGCCCCGCCCACACTCTAACCTTAAAATTATTTCGAATAAAATCGGTTTTGTTCGGCTGCTGATCGTCTTCGATGTGATTCGGATGAGTCGAAATGTAAATTGCCGAAAGGATAAGGCAAAGTGAAATGTAACCTGCGAATTTCAAAATTTGACGAAACGTCAGTGCGATGAACGCGTTGTTCAGCTCGTCTTCTGGATCACGTCGCATCACAGAAATTTGTCTTGGAAAATGTCTTTCTTCAAACTGATTTTATGCCAATTTATTAGATTTCTTTCAAAATAAACCCGTATTGGTAAGACAAATAAGACAAACAAATTTTTTACGTGCACTACGTGGAAAAACACGTAAACCCCGCAATTTGATAAATTACAAAAAAATAAATTTACAAAAAAAAAATAAAAAATAAATACAATGCAACCAATTCCCTTCAATTCAAATTATAAAAGTGGGCGGAACTTCGAACTAAACATCAAAGAAGCTGATTTAAACACCAAAAATATCTCGTTTTTTTCACTCAGTGATATACATTTTTGGACTTCTATTGGATGCGATTGCGATACGAAAACGTAAATTGAAATATTATCACCAAGAAAGCGAATCTTTTCGACTGTATCACTGGAAATTGAACCGATTTTTTCGTGCCGTTTCACTAAAAAAAAACGCAGACAAAGACAGACACGAACACACAAAAAACTCGAATGATTAATTGGATTTTGCCAATAAAAAACTATTCAGTGTTCTCTAATTCTCTTCACTTTTTAAAAATGTTTAATTTTCACTGAAAAAAATAAAAAAAAAAAAGTTGTTTTTTTTTTTACTTTTTTCCATTTACAGGTTTTTAGCTTTTAAAAAATTCCAAGCTTTACCTTTCTTTTTCGCTCATCCTCATTTTTTTGTCGTATACTTTTTGTAAATATCGACGAAAATTGTTGCGAAAACAATTAAGAATCCAATGACTGCCCACACAGTTATTTCATGTTCATAAATTATCAATGACAACACAATTGATAACATCTGAATTTATTTGAACTTTTAATTTTTTTTTTTTTTTGATTTGTAAAATATTGAAAAAGAGTTTTCACCTGTCGAATTGTCATTATCACTGCGAAAACAATCGGACCGAATTTTTCAATTGTCGAGTAGATAAAAATCTAAGAACATTTACCTTTAAAATGCCCAAATCTCAAAGCTCAAAACCTGTCCGACAGCTCCCGAAAGTGACAAAAAAAAGACGTCAAATGCGAAACCTTTGTGAGTTACCGCAAATTTTAACGAGGAGAACAGAGTGTTTTGTTCTACCAAAGAAACAAGGCAAAGGATTGCCGAAAAAAAATTGACTCCTAACATCATCTGAAAATTAGAATTTTCTCAACTTTTTTTTTCGCTGAAACTTTAGGAAATTTTATATTAAATTCAATATTTTGAAAATGTTGTTAAACCTGATATTTTGACACTTTTGGTTTTGTGTCAAACAATACTTTTTGCCAATTCAATGTGAATGCATCAAACAACAAATATCCAGCCATTAGAATCATTCCAGAAAACTGCAAAAAAAGAACAACCATTTTTTTTATTTTCCAATTATTCCAGCTTTATCTACCGATGTGTACGAAATTGTTGTTGTTGTTGTTGCGTTTCCTGTTGGTGATGATGACAACAAAAAAATGCTTGCACCGAATGCAATTGTCAATCCGCAACCATATTCAAACCATGTGTATTTTTGTCCGCGAACAACTCGTCCCATTAACATTGTCACTACCACTTTTGATGCTTTGCATATTGTTTGGATTGGAAATGATACATATTTTAGCGCTTCATATTGACACCATGATGAGATTGTATTTGAGAATGATGTGTATGAATGAACATAAAGTGGTGGAACATGTGGTGGTTGCCTGTTTAAAATAGTTTTTAAAAAAAATAATTACCTTATTTTTGTTTTGATTTGGATATTTTATCAATAAAATCTTTTTTTTTATTGGAAAAGGGCTTACAATTGTAAATTTACAGTTGCAAGCTACGCTATTTTTTTCTAGTTAAACAGAAAAAAGCTTCAAACTGAATATTTTTTTTTCAAAGTAATAAACTACCTTCTCCAATCTTTAGCCAGCACACCAAAGCTCAGTAAAAGCGCCAATATTCGATTGCAAAAAATCAAGAATTGCATTTCACCGAATTTTTCCCAAACATTTGTTTCATCGTTTTTCAAATATCCCGTTGTGATAATTTTTTCTTGCAAAAATCCCATTGTGACGAGAGTTAATTGAATTCCAGCGGATAAAAATGATAAGGTGAGAATTGTTTTAAAGCATTGACTTTTTGAATGTGGAATTCCATCGTTACGAGTTGATATTTTTTCATTTGTTGATGATTTTTCCCCGATTGGAATTATCTGATAATCTGGATTTCCAAGGGCAAAGCTACGAATAAATGACCGAAACGAGTAGTTGTAGCGATCAAATGCTGTAAATTTTCAAAACTAAAAAAAAAACAAAAACTTATATTGCATATTCTACATTTTTTCAACTCAAATTAAAAAAAAATGTGTTTTTATTTTTTTTAAATGAAACCAAGTTTTTACCGTTTTTATTTCTTCTCACATAATAAATAATTACGGCTGCCGGTAAAAAAACTGTCGAGTATCCAAATAAAATCAATATTAATCGAAGTGGCCAATCTAATTCATCGACCGGTTTATCTCTGGCCTAAAATCATTGCTTTTTTTTTTGAATAAATTTCCATTATTCTAAATATTTTTAGGTTTGTTTGAAAAAAATTTAGATCATAATTTTTTGGAGGCAAAAAAGAAACTCATCAAAAATAAATTGATTTACCTCATTTAAATAATCAAAAAAGTTAAATAAATTTTTTTGATTTGTTCTGTTATAATCTTTGCCCAAGATATCATCCATTTAATTACTAAAAATTCCAATTTAAAAAAAAAAGAAAAAAGAAAAGAACATTTATGCACGTAAAGTAAAAATTTCGATAGGTGAAAATCAACTCTCGTCTTAATTGTTTGAATGAGACTGTCTTAATTGTTTGAATTTATCAAGATTGTATTTAATGATAGAATTATTCAGATTTCAATCTCATCTAGTTTTTTTATGTCCTATTGGGCAACAAAATTCAAAAATTTCCATACAATTTTGAATGTCGTAAGAATAGAAAAATAAATATTCGTTATTTTTACGTGATTTGCCTCAAAAGTTTCAAATTAACAGGTGAATTTAGAAATAAATACTTACAGTACCGCTTAAAAGTATATTAAGCTTTAGCTTTTTCGAAAACTTATTTTTAGACACGGTTTCTTCACGAAATTTCTCACATGCGTTTGGGCAGGGTTTGGCATGTTTTGCTAAGTTTTCAAGTTTTCATTTTTCAATAACTTTTTTAGTTATTGAAAAAAAAACACTCAAACTTAATATACTTTTGAGCGGCACTTGTATAGTTTTATATTTTATCTAAAAAGAAATCAAAATTTACGTGAACTACGTGTTAAAGAAAAATTATTTAGAAATTGAATCTCACAAAATAACATCAATAACGGTTTTTTTTAATTTTAAAAATAATCCAAACGGATTAACCAATCGCCACACAATTCAAACATATTAAAATTGTTTTTTAAAATATTTCCCAACTAAAACAATTCTTTACCGGTTCATTTAAATTTCCATTTCTCATCATCGAAATCTAAAGTTCATGAATATTTGATCATAAATCAACAATGAATTCTTTTCAATATATTGGAAAATGTAAATAAAACATTTGTTTCCCCCAATTTTTAAAAATATTGAACGCATCATTTATGTTTGTATTTAACAGAAAACAAAAAAATTAAATTAAATTACGATAAAAATGTTATTCTTCTCCTTCTGATTCTTCTGACGATGAATCTGATGATGATGAATCTGATGATGAAGACGATGATCCACTTTCATCCGAATCATCTAAATCTGTATCGCTGTCACCTGTAAAAATGTATAATGATTAAATTTCATTTTTTATTAAATTTAAAAAAAAATTTCAACCTTCTCTGACTTTATCATTCTCTTCAATGTCTTCTTTTTTGACTTCTTCAACATTGCCAGCTTTTGACATTTCTTCTTTTTGCTTTTTCCATCTTGCCGCGGCTTCCAATAATTTGAATGATCCTTTCGCTGCTTGATCTTGTGGGAAAATATAGTCGAAATATTCTTCCCAGCCCGCATCAACTCCATCTTCGGTTTGAATTTGTCTTCGCTTTTTAACTTTTTTCGGCATCATCGTTTCAACTCTGAAACAAAAATTAAAATTTTAAATTTAATTAATTTACTTTCGAGGTTGCCTTACTTTTTCAATTCTTCTTCGTCTCCTGCTTTTTTTTCAGATTCCCTCCATGCTTCAAGCAGCATTAATCTTTCTTCTTTATCTGAATTTTCAAGAGCTCGATTTGCTCGCTCGAACACTTTTCGAGCTCCGGCATAATTTTCAATTGATTGCTCAAATTCTGCCATTGAGATCCAAACCTGAACCAATATAATTTACGTTTTACAAACTGAAAACTAAAAAAGAAGTTAAACTTTAATATGATTTGTTCTTTGCAATAATGTTTCATACAAATCTCTAGCTTTTTCGTATTCTTCCGCATTAACTTCAAAATCAATATATGATTTCCAAAGTAACTGAAAAAATTCACTTTCAGTTTTTATTTCAACCTTAAAAAGCAGCAAACCTCGGGCATATCCAAAGCGGGTTGCTGAATTGCAATATCAAAAACGGCTCTGGCTCTTTCCGTATCTCCTAAAAGTGTTTCCAACTCAGCAAACTAAAAAAAAAAGCACATTTTTGTCAAAAAATTATTAAAACCTTAATCCATGTTGTGCTACTTTCTGGAGATGTTTCAATAAACTTTTCGTATAATTTTCGGCAACGATCAAATTCTCGAAGTTGAAGCTCCAAATCGATATAGGCACGGAAAAGTTTATCTTTTGGACATTTTCCAATTGCCACTCCCTGTAAAAATTATTTATTAGTTACTTTCTTTTCTCAAAAATGGGCTCACCAATATTTTTCTAGCTGCTTGCAGATCTAATTGTCTGATTTCAAAATGGGCAAACATAATCCAAATTTTTGCAAACGTGAAAATTTTATGAGGAATAATATCTAAACAGGTTTTATAGACCTGTCGAGTTCGTTCGAAATCTTTAGCAACCAATTCTTCATAAAGTGCATAATTGATCCACAAATAAATGTATCTTTTCCAATATCTTTTTTCCTAAATTCTTCTCAATTTTTTTAATTTTTAGGCACACTTTTATTTACATCATGCGGCGGAACGTTAGCGATAGCTCTTTCGTATAAATCTTCTACATCTTCCCTATCACTTTCTTCAGTTTCTAACAATCTTAAATAATCAAACCAAGCATCATAATTATAACCATTTTCTTGCACCATCTGAAAATTATTTTAAGCTTAAAAAATAAAACAAAGGGTCAGTTTTACTTTTTCATATTGAGTTTTTCGTTTGGAAATTATCACATCTTCAATTCCAACTCTTTCACCAAATTTTTTTTCATGAGTTGTATAATGTTTGAATATTTCTTCAGTTCGATGAGATGGAAGGTTATCAAGACCAAATCTATTTTTTTTTAATTTTAGTATAAAAAATTAAGTGTTTCGTTACTTGAAAATTGCTCGTGCTCTTTCGTGTTCTTTTTGTCGTTCTTCAAATAGAGCAAACGCAACTAAAAGGGTTTCGTTAATATCCTCTTCACCAAAATATTCCATTCCTCGCTCATAAGCCTAGAATTATATTTATTAAAGAAAACATTTTTTTTAATTTACCGCTCTAGCATTTCCAATAAAACCATGCCTTTCTTCAAATTTTGCATATTTAATCCAATTCTGCACATTGGTTCCATGAACATGTAAAAATCGTTGATAAACATCGCGAGCTCGATCAATTTCCTTATATCTTAACTCAAAATTAATGTAGGTTTGCCACGCCTGCTCTGGTGGTTCCCATTCAATCCATCGCTCAAAAATTTGTCGTGCCCCGGGAACATTTTCAATAACTTCTTCCATATACGAATACTTGAGCCAGAATTGCATTGCTCTCGGCAAAATAGTAATAGCTCGATCAAAAACATTTCTGGCGTGATTAATTTGTTTGCATCTCATTTCCATTTCGGCGTATTGAAGCCAAATTGAAATTGATCGATGATCAACATCTAGTGATCGCTCGAAAACCGATCTTGCACGCTGAACTTCCCCAATCGATTCTTCCCATTTGGCATATTTAATCCAATTCGCTAAATGCATACGATTTTTACGGATTCCATCCTCAAACTCTTTTCGTTTCTTCCTTTGATACTCTTTCAATTCTTCAGGATCGGTGATTTTAGTTTTGGGCGGCGGCGGAATGAGCTCAAGCTCTCTTTCTTTAGCTTCACGTAACAATTGTTCGGCGGTAATTTGAAGAGGAGCTGGTGCCTAAAACTTATTATAATTTTTGTTGAATATTGCGATTTTTGTTACCTTATTTTTCACTTTAGCCGCTTTTTTGGGAAGGCGTATTGGTTTTTTACCTGATACTTCGTTTTCATCGTCACTCATTTTTTTTCTGAAATTTAAAGTTTATTTGTAGAAAAAAATTGCTGGAGAAAGGGTTTTATTTTTAATTTAAAAAATGTAAGAGGTAGGCTCGGAGTACTCACACGTGGTGATAGACAGCTTAAAAATGCATTATTTGAGAACATGCGTTTTTAAATGTAACTTTAGATTATTTTTAGATGATTGCTTTTTACTTTAAATTTTGCACAATTTGTTAAAAAAAATTTTATTTTACTTAAAGCGTTTTTGGGTAAAGTTAATTTTTCAAACTCAATTTCTAAATAGTACTTGAGTTTTTTAAATTTTGAGTGTTTTTTATTAAATTGAATATTTAAAAAAAATTAAAGTTAACAGCTAAAAACTATAAATATACATTTTAGTCTAAAATTTAAAAAAAAAATTTAAAAAGCGTCTTTTTCGAAATATTCGTAATGGCCGAGTTTTCCAAAATATTAACGGCCGTCCCCGTTTCTAGTCCCCCTCCTATCATTTGTTGTTTTGTCACCGTTTTAAAATTTGCTATATTTTCAGCTTTTGAATCGCTTTATTTTTTTTTATATTTCAGATTTTTTAAACAATCAGTTACTAGCGATTACTAAACATTAAAATGGTAATTTCTTTCAGTAGTTTTTCATAATTCAATATATTCATTTTTGAAAATTTTAGAGTGATAGCGAAGATGACATTTCATCTGGGTCCGGCACTGACGTGGACGATCTTGAAGATGACGTTGATATGGAAGTTGATGAAGTTGGAGAAATGGAAATTCCACCAAGTGATGGTATGAAAAAAATTTTTTCCATAAAAAAAAAATATATCTGAACGCTTTCTTCTGTTTTCGATTTTCATTTAAGCGTTATTCACAGAAATTATTGATTTTCCCATCCAATTTCATCAGTACAATTTCCCAAAAAATTTTGTGGTTAAGAAGAGATTCAAAAAGAAAAAAACCCATGAGAATTTGGCGGGGACTTGAAATTTCTTAGAACGGTAAATAATTTAAAAATATCAGGCGTAGTTTAGTCCACTTCAGGTTGTTTCAAAAAAAAGCATTCAGAAAAAAATTACCATGTTCAAATTTTTGCTACAGTAATTTTTTTTTATCAGTAGTAAATTGTAAATTTATATTCTTGATACTTTAAAAAAAATCAGCTTTAATACATAGTTGTCAATAGAGCGAGTTTTCACTTCAGTTGAAACGTTTGAAAAATGAATTTCATTACATTAAAATTTGAAAACTGGTACTTTGAAAGTTACTGTAGCATCAACGAATTTTCAAAAAATATTTTTTCAGGAGAAGAACCAGATGTGGATGAAACAACTGACAAAAGAGAAGAAAAGTATTTCCAAAAAGAAATTTGGCAGCTCAAAAAATTGCCATATAGTGCGGAAATTGAAGAACAGGCTAATCAACAATTTATGATGATTAAAGTTTGTTGAAAAAAAATATAAAAACCAGGAAAGAAAAGTTGATGAAAATAATTGCAGAAAGGCCTTGCTGATTCAGTTCTCCTAAATGACGCCTCCACCGGTTTTTGCCATTGGATAATAGAATTAGATAAATATATCGATTTTTACGGGCGACGTTTCTCAAAAGAGGAACATTTACAACTGATCAAATTACTTTTACCGTTAATAAAAAAAGGGGAAATTTATCGAAATGTAAAAATTGCGATGCGATCCCTGCTCACGTTATTAAAGTAAGATTTTAATTTGAAATTTAAAAACACATTTTTTTCTAGCAAAAAAGACTTTTTAACTCGCGAAGATTTACAAATTGATTGGAGACCACTTTTTGAACTTTATGAAGAAGTGACGTTCAAAAATTTAGAAGAAGACGGTCTATTTTTAATGCCAGATGGATTTCGAACAGATTTACACAATTTGATTTATTTTTCAAGAGCATATTTCACAGACGAATCGGTTCAGGAGGTTTTAGATGAGGTAAACCATTTATGTTTACTAGTTAAAATCGAGTTAAAACTCAAAACGCGTTTTACCTTCAAATTGTTTAAATAATCAAAGCAGTTCTTTTTTTTTTCAATTTTCATTCTTTAAAAAATTTAAATCTGAAATATAACGTCTTTTCAGTGTCGACCGTACATGTGCCTATGGGATGAGGCATGTATCCGAGCTTGGAAATATTTTGAATTATTTATTTGCATGGCAATGCCAGCCGAAAAGCAAAAAACTCATGGTGCAGGCTTATGGTTTGAAGAAGCATGGAACTGGTATCAAATGGTTGACAACAACTCGCTGTTCGAACTGCACGCGGTAAAATTGTTTTGTCGAATCAGTGTCGAGTGCCCTGGAGTAGTTGATTGGAGTGATAAGCTGGATTTAATATTTACAAAAGTTAGAATTGATTCTTGTCGAAGTTTATAATTTGGTTGTTTTCAGTTAATGCGGTCGTTACGACTTGGACATGTTAACGGTCTTTGTCAAGCATTTTCTCAGGAACATGGACCAGCATGGATTATTTATATGCTTGGAACAAGTTATCATGATCAGTGAGAAAAATAAATATTTAGTAGAAGTAAAAATATGAATGCGAAATTTCAGAGTAATGTTGAGATTGAAACAAATCTTTGATCAGGTAGAATCATTTTTGCATCCATCCAACAATGGATCACACACTCCTCATATCATAATTTTATTATCAAAGTATGGAAATTAAAAAAACACATAAAATGTAAACAAATTGAGTTTTAAAGGCTTTTTTCACATTTGCTATCAAGAGTTAAACGAGAAAGAAGTGACAAAACGCACAAGGAAAGAACAATGCCAATGGTAAAATTAGGTTCCAAATTTGAGATTTAAAAAAAGTTTTCACAGATTCCGGAAGAAATGCGCTTATCACAAAATCAATTAGACGAGTTTGTGTCGTTGCTAGTGCCATCACTGAAATTGATTGCTTTCACAAAAACGAGCAAAGAGTAGGAAAAATGAACAAAGGATTGTTTTTTGAAATTTTCAAGAGTTAATTTATAGAATTGTCAATCCGGTGTTTAGAAATTCGGCATTGATTGCGCCAAAAGTTGTCTTGCCAGTTGTTTTGGAAATGTATGAATTAAAGTTTGTTCAAATAAAAAAAACAAAGTCTTTTTTCAGGGTCTACCCGGCATTAGAAACGCTTGTCGAACCGCACCGATTATTGCAAGCTATGAGCACGCTTCTGGGTGTGCTGATACCGTTAGTGAAAGATGAACCAGATAAGGATGGAAAAACATATAGGTTTTTTTTGATTTAAAAATAGTTTTTAAATTATTTTTAAACCAAATTAAATTTTCAGAGTTCATGCAATCACAATTTTAAATTCTTTGATGCCTGGTTTAGATTGTAATGATATTAGCAAATGTATGGTAACCTATCAGGTAATAAAAAAAAGATATAATTAATTTTTAAAAAATCTAATCCTTGTAAAAGTAAAAAAAAATATTTTGGACAAAAACAGAAAATGTAAAACTGAATTTTTTTTTTGATTTCGAGGCAGAACAAAAATGATTTCCAGATTATCGGAGTCCTGGTAAACATGATACCAATCGTTGACTGTTCGGACGCAATTCACACTCGTTGCGATTTAACCGAAGACGAAAAAGAGTTGTGCTCAGCGACAGCAAACTTTGATTCGATCATCTCAATCATAATGGATCGAATGATTGAAATGTTGATAGCGTGCGGTCAAACGGCAAGCACAATAGGTGTACATGGAGCCATTTCGGCGAAAACTGGAAGCAATATTGAGGATCAGATTTTGTATCGTGGAACACTGTCAGTCTTCAAAGGTATTTGTCGAAATAGTAGCACGGAATTGTTTAAAGTAAGACATTTTGACAAAGTTAAAGGTTCATTATCATTTCGAAATTTAATCGTTTTAAGATTGCATTTCACAAAGTCTACAATTTGGCGTGCGAACACGTGTTTGATAGTAAAATTGCAAATGATGTAATTGCTGATATGATTCACGTATCATGCAAATTTCATCCAAAAGTGGCGTTTCAAAAATGCTTAAAACTTGTTCTATCGAAATTGCAAGGTTGTATTACACGTAAGTTTTCTCAAAATCACCGTTTCTAATGTTTCAAAAATTGATTTTCCAGCGGAATTCTACACGGAAGAAAAGGTAGATTTCAGTATTCTGTGGTGGTTAACGATTGCGTCGAGAATTGTAAAGGTTTGAGTGGTTTTTGTTTACGTTGAAATGAAATTTAATTTATATAAAAAAGAGAAATATTTCAGGTTGATCCGAAATTAATTTTGAGCAATTGGGAACAAGTAACGACATTATTAAATCTTGTTATGCCACTGAAAAAGTGTAGTACGGCGACTGAAAAGGCGCTTTCAATTTACGACAACCTTTTGGAGCAGTTGACGTCAATTCAAATAAGTTCGTTGGAGAAAAAAAGAGAAATCTATGATCAACCGTCGGATCAATTTTTGTCGATTCGAGTAACATAAAATCGTTTTATGGTAAAATTAAAATTTGTTTCTCTTCAGAACTGGGCAGCGCCGGTGGATAAAAAAATTTGGGAACCAATTTGGATTGTGCCAGTGCAGGAAGGAATCGATCGCGCCATTGAATTGTGCCGAAAATGGTTTTTGCCAGCAATTGAGGCGCTCAATTCACCATACGTTGGAATTCCAAAGTGGGAAAATTAATTAATGTTAAGCGAAGAAACAAAATATTAATTTCAGAAAAGAACTGCTTCATCGTCTGTGGCTCTTGCGTTCGACAATTTTAGGATGCTCCCAAAGTTTGCCACTATTTGAAGGTGAAATAATTGAGCTTTGTGATTCGCATGTAATTCACCCGGAAAAAGAAATGGTGACAGTAATCAAGCCGAAAGGAACACCAGGTACATATTTTGCCTGTCGCTTTTTTTTTGCTGAAATTAATATTGCAGAAGTGTCAATTGATGGCAGACATGTTCGACAAATGACGCTGGACTGTGTTATTGGTTTAATCGATTGGCTTCTGGAGAACTCGCCAGATGACGTCAAATCAATTCAAGAAGCAGTGACAATTCTAAGAGGATTGCCATCAAATCGTGGCTATACAAAAGTAAGAAGAAAGGAAAAATTGTATGAGAAAAATGATAAATTGGTTTTCAGGAAGTTTATGCTTCATCATCAACCAGTTATCGAGTAACAAAAATCATGTTATGCGACAAATTGGCGGGCAATAAGAGTAATATTGAAATGATAGTCGAAGAATATTTGATGCTTCTTCATAGAGTAAGAAAAATTTAGATTTGAAAAAAAAAGTTGTGGATGAATTTCAGAAAAGAATGGCGTCAGTTCAAGGGTGGCACTTTATGAAGCAACACAAACAAATTTTGAAGACATTATTAAAAGTTTCAACAAGCACTTATAGTCAGGTAGAAATTTAAAAAAAATTTCAATTTTTTTCTAAAAAATTATCTTGTCTACAGGAAAAATGTATTAAATTTAAAAAAATCATTAAATACAATTATACAAGTTGAAATGAATTCTGATTTTCAGAATCGAGCAAAAGCGCAGCAGATTTTGCTCAACAAACTTCGAGAACATCCATATTCTTATAAACAAATAATTGACGAAATTTTATGGTTTTTGGATCCGAAAAATGATGTATCACATGAACAACTGAAAGGCGCGTTATATTTGTTGTTGGATGGAAAACGTCAATCGTTGTGCCTCCGAATGGAGTTTGAGCAACAAGCGAAAATATGGCCGGCGTTGGTTCGTGTTAAACACAGCGAAAAACCGTCAATAATTGGACTATTGGAAAGCGCTCAAAATTTGATTGTTGACAATTATGAAAGTTATCGATTGAAATATGAGGTGAAAAAAAATTTTGTACACGAATCTCGACACGAAAAGATCATAGTTTCAAGGTGTCACACTTGCGCCTTGAAATTATAATTTTGCTTTATGAGAAACAAAAAAATAATAAGAATAATATATTTTCAGTGGGCCGATGCAAATCGTGAAGCGGCAAGAAAACTGTTGTTGTGTGTCGATAAAACGTCACCACTCTATGACGAAAATAAGCTGAAATTGCCGTCGAATGAAGAAATTCAAAAATATAGCGATTTATTAGAGAAAAAGTTTGAAAATGCAAAAGGGTAATTTATTTTTTGATATTTGAAAAAAAAAGAAGAAAAAAGAAGCGGTTTGAAAATAAACTGATTTTAGTTGTCAAATGAAGCTCATTGATCGAATATTTGAATTAGCAAATGATACGACACTTCATTGGCGTCCTATTGATATGGCACATTCAATGTTGTCAATGCAAGTTCGAAGGTGGAATAAAACATTTAGAAAATGATTTGATATGATTTATTTTCAGAGATAATCCATTACCAGATAAAGTAATTAAATTGTTTGTCCGTTTGTTGATCAGCGATACGGTGAAAACAAGACGCATCTCGTCGGCAGTCGTCGCGTCATGGTTGAAAATCACCAAGCCGAAAGCTGTAAAACATGAGTATGTGCTGCCGTTCAAGGTAAGTCTACAATTAAA
Source organism: Caenorhabditis drosophilae (assembly GCA_963572285.1). Lineage (NCBI taxonomy): Eukaryota > Metazoa > Nematoda > Chromadorea > Rhabditida > Rhabditidae > Caenorhabditis > Caenorhabditis drosophilae. The sequence continues at coordinate 1,856,458 of OY751564.1, read as the reverse complement.
AATACTTTTTTTTTTTAAATAAACAATCGTTTTAAATATTTTTAAAATTGTATAAATTTTCATTGAAAAAACTTTTTTTGCCAGGAAGACAATACGTCGGTCGGTGCGAAGTACCCGATTCGTTGTGGCATTCGCGAAGACAATCGGTGTATGATGTACGAAGAGGAAAAATTGCCGCAAACCGATGAAGAATGGGACGAGTTTCAGTTTTGTGGCAAACAGCATTGGGGAATTTACACATGGCCAAAAGTTCTCAAAACGTGAGATTTTTTCAAAGTTCAAAATCAATAAAAATAATGTGCTTCTTTTAAAGATATGCACCATTAAAATATCAGACAGCAATTGATAGAAATTATGAAGATCTAAATCCGACGGAGAAATTCATTGTCGACACATTCAAGGTTTTTTTTTTTCGAAATTATTTACCTAATTTAGTAGTATGAATATTTAAACATCTTTTGTCCTAATAATTTTAACTTAATTAAACTTTGATTTCACGTGATCTACGTGAAAACAGCTATTAAAAATTTAAAGAAGCATAATTTGTATTTTTAACAGGATGAGAAATTTATGAAGAAATTCTGTGAGCTGTTTTCAATTGAAATGAAAAATGAGGACGAAGCGTTCAACTCAGTTCATTTCTCTCTGTTCCAAGGTCTCTTCCGTAGCTTCAACGATATTTTGTGCCCAGATTTTCGAAGTCAACTCGAAATCCTCCTGGCCAGCCCAAAAGAATACGATCAGAAGTTGGCAGCCGAAATCACGGCTGGCATTCTAAACGGCGCCAAACTTTGGAAATATGAAAGACAACGAAAAATGTGGAACTGGTTAACGCCACTCTTGTCGAAAACATTTGAAACAATGAAAGAAGATGGTTTAAGAAATTGGGGAGTTTCAATTGCGACGGTGTGTGGATGTTCTGAAGCTCGAATGTTGAAGCCATTAATTGATTTACTGTTCAAATTATTGGAAAGACCGACTGACAACGCATTTTCAGCAAGCTCGTAAGAGAATTTTTATTGATTTTTGAAAAAAAAAAAAGGAAAACCCCAAAATTTTCAGACGAATGTTTTTAGTTCAATCAGCGCTTTGCCAATTCGAATGGCGAGGTATTGAACTTTGGAACAAATTGATAGATTTCCTTCAAGGATCATTAGTGCAACAATACGCGAATCTTCGCGAACGGGTGGCAATGTAAAGAAAATAGACAAAGAAGGAAAACATTTAAAAAAAAAGTGAATTCTTACAGTTCGTTGGTATCGGCAACATGGTACGACATTTCAGTCATCAATGTGGCTGAATCGTTGCCAGCACGATTAAGGCCGCCAAAAATTGAGACAGTAACCGCATGTTACAACGAGCTGCTGTCGACGTGCTGGGACGAGGTTCGTGTCAAATCGGAAGAGTGTCCAGTAACGTCTTCACCAAATGCCAACGGAAAAGAAGCGATTGCTGAAAAAAATAACGAGTTGACCGTTGGAAGTGTAAGTTCATAAATTGATATTTGTGATTGATCATGGTTTTTTTAAAAACTTCAAGACAATTCATGCATCAGCATCGAACACGTCATTAGTTGAAGTGTCAGAAGTGAAGAAAGCCGCGCGACTTGCGTTGAAATCAACAATCGCATTCGTCTTCAACACGTGTAATCAATCATATGTCGCTTTTCCGCCATGCTTCATTCCATTTTTGCCATTATTTTGTCATTATTCAAATGACGTTGGGTAGGTGTAAATGAATTTTTTACACAACAAAAAGAAGGCAATTTTCAGAGACGAGGAGCTTCAAAAAACGTGTTCCTCACTGAACACAGGGCACATGGATTCGATTTATGTGTCGCCTGAAAACGCGCAACCAATATTGACGCAATTTCATCAAATTTTGTCCTCAAATTGTTGGTGGAAATCAAAAGTTGCAGCGTTGAGAATGATTCGAATGATGGTGTTCTCGAATATGTTCATCTTCCGAACGCATCGTGAACAAATTGGTAAAAAATAAAAGCTCTTTTTTTTATCTGTTTTCAAATTCTAATCGCGAATCAATGGAACTAGAAACTAAAAGGAAACAATTGAATGGTTTTTAGGAACACTTTTGGTGAACGCATTGAACGATTGTCAAATAGAAGTTCGCGAAAGAGCAGCTGAAGCGTTGAGCACATTACTTCAGGCCAAGTTTTTCGAAACAACAAAACAATTAGTGGTAACGAAATTTAAAAAAAACGACAAAAAAAAATTAAAATTCAGATGAAATTCAACGAAGCTGGGCGATCATCCAGTCAAATCGAAGCACACGGTGGAGTATTGGGATTGTCGGCAATCGTGTTGGCGTTCCCGTATTCGGTGCCGGAATTTTTGCCGGACGTTTTAATGAAGATTTGTCGATTTGCGACAAATAAAAATGCAACAGTACGAGTGAGTGAAACAAACCGAGAAGAAAAATCGATTAGTGAAAATTGTATGTTCAATTTTTCAGGATGCAGTAAAACGAGCATTGTCAGAGTTTAAAAGAACCCATCAAGATTCATGGAGAGAACACGAAACGCAATTCAATGAAGATCAATTGATGGTCTTGAGAGATTTGCTCATTTCGCCTAACTATTATGTCTAAATAATAATTTTCTTTTTCAAAAGTTCACTTAAGAAGCTTTATTCATAATTTTTTAATTGAAAAATGTTCATTTTTTTGAAGTTTGAAATTACGCATTTTTTTAAATTCCCGATCCCGTTTCACCGGTGGCCTTTTTTTGTGAATCAGAAAAAGATCCGCTCTTGCCCCTCTACATATAGGTTTTCTGTTTATCGGTTTCAAGAGAATTTCCGGTTAGAATAGAGTGTTCGGTTTTTATATATTCTGATTATTTTAATTATTTTGTTTTTTTTTTTTTTTAATTCTTCTTTTCTCGTTTTTTTCTTCTTTCATTCGCGTTACAGTATCTGTGACTGTGGAAAAATTGTTTTTATCAATTTCGACGACGGCGAAATTTTTTTTTGTTGGTAATTTTTTGTCGATTCAAAAAACGTGTTTTTCTTAAAACGCTCCCGTTTTGAATAAAATATTTTCGAGGGTATTTTCAATAGATTTCTCTCATTTTTTTTAAATCGTAGCAAGCGATGTTTAAATTTTTAAATTTTGATAAAAAATGTGAAAAATTTGTTTTTCTAGGCCATAAAAAAATGGAAAGAAGCGCTCGAGCATGGCTCTCAATAGTTGTAGTCCAAGCGATGGGTAGTGTTTGGATGTGCTTCACAAAACAGACGTCATCTGGTCACTATTCTCAAACGTCGCCAACGTTGTCGCGAGCTCACGGACTTCCGCTTGCTCTAATTTGTGTGCTCAGGTACGGTTGTTGCTCCAGTTCGAACTGATTTCAGTTTTCGTTTTTTAACAGAATTGTGCTCGTCTTCAATTTTTCAACAATCAGCTTGCACATTGCGCACATTATTCTCTCGTTGATGACAGCAGGCTTTACGATACTCGAAGTGTTTTATTATAGAACGATGGAATACGGAATTGTCAATGTCACTGAAGTCACGTTAAATGGTTAGTCGGCTTTTTTTCGTTTCACGTTCTTTGTAAGACTGCTTGGGGCGGGGCTTTGAAAAAAAAAAGCATGAGCGGCACGGCACATTTTTAAATGAAACTTTTTTTCCAAGGAAACTAACATTTCAGAAAAAGTTAACGTTTCTTTGTCAACAACTCCCATTAAATTTTTTCACTGCTTTTTTCCTCTAAAAACAGCATGTTTTTCCATCTGTGGTCGTGACTTACAAAAATCAATAGAACGACAAGTTTGATTTGCAGGATTTTCGTCGGTCGTAATGATCATCTACATTTTGAGCGCATCATTCAACAGTGAAAAAGTTGCAAAAGTGACAAAAGGTCGAAAAATAACGGCCAAACATTATATGGAAGGAACAATGTTGACTCCAGATGAAGATGATGAATTGGTTCAAAAATATCGAAAAATGAAATAAGCAAAGAATGAAACAAAAAACCGAAGAACCTTTTTCTTTGATCTCAATTTGTCATGTGTAATATTTCAAGAAATGAACGATTCATTAAAACAAAAAAGTAAAAAAATTAAAAAAAATGAACAATTGAATTGCATTGATGTGTTTTTAAAAATAAAACGAACATCAAGAACGTCAACCAACTTTTCTGGAGGATTGTAATGTTGAAGATTTGAAACCGTCATTTGTGTCGTTGGTTGAGATGTCATTTTATTTTGATTTTTTGTCGAAGGCACCTTCGTCGTGGTTATTGGAGTTGGAGTCGTCGTAGTAGTCGTAGTAGCCCTTCGAGTTGTCGTGGTTGTAGTTGGAGTTGTCGTAGTCGTAGTTGGAGTTGTCGTAGTCGTAGTTGGAGTTGTCGTAGTCGTAGTTGGAGTTGTCGTAGTCGTCGTAGTCGTAGTTGGAGTTGTCGTAGTCGTAGTCGTAGTTGGAGTTGTCGTAGTTGTAGTTGAAGTTGTCGTAGTGGTTGTAGTAGTCGTCGTAGTCGTAGTGGTTGTAGGAGTCGTCGTAGTCGTAGTGGTTGTAGGAGTGGTCGTAGTCGTAGTGGTTTTAGGAGTGGTCGTTGTCGTAGTAGTCGTTGGAGTAGTGGTAGTCGTCGTTGAAGTCGTCGTAGTCGTACCAGGCCAGTTCAAATTAAAAATGAAAGGAACACGACAAGTAAGTTGATTTTGACAGCAACAAATTCCATGATACGTGTCCAGTTTGAAACATTTGCTTCCCGACTAGAAGAATTCTTTAGAGGAAGTTTCCAGCAAATGAAAAAAACGAACCGCACAATGATTGATCGCTGAACAAACTCGATTATAACCAGGAGTGTGGCGATCATCTGGAGACAGATAATAGTATCTGAAGTAGAGAAAAAATCAGATGTAAAAAAAATCGATCAATCAATAAAATCTCAAGTTTTTGATAATCAAGAGGCTCACTTACCCGGCACAATACCATCCGTCGTCACATCTACTCTGAGTGTCATCTGAAAAGAAAAGTGAGAAAAAGCACGCCCCTTTATAGCCCACGCCCCTTTGGACGACGCCAAGGAGTGGAACGCGAGGAGACCGTGCGCACTATTAGGCCACGCCCCCTGGTGCGAAGCTTTATTACAATTTATTTAATTTAATTTCAACTGCATTATTATTATTATTATTATCTTTTCTTCTCTCTTTCTTTTAGTTAGTGGAAAATGTGTGCGTGTAGAAGTAGGTTAGGTTTGCGGATTTGCTTCATCATTCTGTTTTTTCTCTACTACCAAATAGGAACTGAAGCCAACGACAGAGATCCTTCACACACTGAAGCTCGCCCAGTGTGCAGTTTTTTAGAGTTTGGTTTTTTTACTCCTGAAGGATTCATTGAGAGAGAGAGAGAGCGGATCGAGCCGCGAAAATCCGGGCCTTTTACTCTTGGTTGGTTTTTGTCGAGACACTAGATAGCGCTATCGCCCGCTTTTCTATAAGTTAAATTTTTTCACTTTTTCTGCAGTTGTTCACTTCAAAATTTGGACCCACACAATTTTAGATTTTTAACAGAAAAGTTGAAAAAAGGAAACCTTGGGTAAGCATTAAGCGTGTTGGGTTGTGCCCGCACGTTGTCTCGTTTTTATAAACCCTCTGATCGTCTGATATCACTCTCTCACGCTAACTGATTTTAAAGGAAAAAAAATGAAAAGTTCACTCCAAAAAGCGTAATTCAAATGTTTACGAATCACCGATGTTGACACCAACGAAATTCATCAACGGTGACCCAACAAAGAAGAAGGTAACCAACGTTGATGCACAAAAGAAGGTCACTGATGTTGGCGCCAACGAAATTCATCAACGGTGACCCAACAAAGAAGAAGGTAACCGACGTTGATGCACAAAAGAAGGTCACCGATGTTGACGCCAACGAAATTCATCAACGGTGACCCAACAAAGAAGAAGGTAACCAACGTTGATGCACAAAAGAAGGTCACTGATGTTGGCGCCAACGAAATTCACCAACGGCGACCCAACAAAGAAGAAGGTAACCGACGTTGATGCACAAAAGAAGGTCACCGATGTTGACGCCAACGAAATACACCAACGGTGATCCAACAAAGAAGGCAACCGACGTTTACGCAACAAAGAAGCTCGAAGCATCCAAAAAATCGAATACCGAGGGGACGATTCAAAATGGAAAAGACCCGTTAGACAAAAATTGTAATCCTATACAAACTCGTGGTATAACTGTAGTCAAAGTATAGGAAGGATCTAGAACTATATGTCCGACCCTTAGCGCAAGCTAAAGCGTCGCGACATAAAGCATAAAGGTACAAAGTAGAACCGTATAACGGAAGCTTGAACTTACATGTATTGCATTTGTTTTTAAATTGAACACTGGCCGGAATATAGTTCGGATTTGTGTCAACAACACAACCGGAATGCAAACAACAACATGTGATCAAATGATGATCCGAATCAAGTTGAAGACATCCGAGATTTTGCTGAAATTAAAAGTGCAGCGTTTTCAAAAGTTTGTGCAAATTAAAAATTGTCTACTCCACAAATATGCCTATTGGTACACGTGTGCACTGGCGTGTTTCCTTCTCGACTATTGAATTTTCTAAAAATTCAGAAGGAAGAAAGAAATGGCAAGTTTTTGCCTGACAAAAAAAAAAGGAAAAAAAGCTCACGTAACACAATAGCCAGAAGGACAATAACCTGTCTGTTTTCCAAAAATTGTCCCTGTAAATCAATGAGAGTTGACAACAGAGCACGGGGAGCATTTTCACTTTCTCTCTCTCTCTCTCACTTTCTCACTTTCACACACGAACACTGGTTGAAAGCATGAGAAAATCAATTAATTTACACGCTGAGCACCACCTTCCTTCAGCTGAACTAAACAAGACGAAAAGGATTGCACCAAACAAAATGTCTACCATTTTAATTAATTTTAATTGAAATTGGAAATTCAACAATGATTCTGCTTAGTTCAATTCTTTTCCATCATTGTTTCGAATCAGTTCAAGACGTTTTAACTGGCAGAGGCGTGGCTTATTATTATTATTATTTTTTTTTTTTAAATAAAAAACCATCTTCTTATCGCTTCGCACAAGTTTTTAGAGCATAGTTTTATGGGAAGGGGCGGAGTTTGACGAGCTGGATTCGGCATTTTATTCGAGTTTCTAATCGACAATGATAAATGAGCAAAACGATTCATTGGATGGATAGGGAAACAAAAAAAAAAGATTGAAAAAACGCGTAATTCATGAACGATTGAAAGCCGAATTGATTTTTGGCCAAATTCGATGTTGGATTTATAATCTCGATGAAATCTGGTATCTGGGCGTGTCTTGTGGTTTCCCGGTCCATTTCAAATCAAATTGAAGCGGAATTCGACACGTTTCCTGATACTGACAACAACAAACTCCATGATAGTAATCCAATTTGAAACATTTGCTGCCATTCTAAAACCAAAAAGATTTTATGAATGGATTTGAAGGAAGCATCGTACCGCACAATAATTGATCCGTGTGCAGACTCGGCCATAGCCAGGTACATTTTGATTATCGAGTGAAAGATAATAATAACTAAAGGAAAAGCCGGATAGTTTTATGAAGTGTGATGCTCACTTACCCGGCACAATGCCAGCCGTCATCACATCTACTTTGAGTGTCATCTGAAGAGAAAAGTGAGAAGAGGGCAGAAAAGAGGAAGCCTGAACTTACATGTGTTGCATCGATATTCAAACTGAACACTGGCCGGAATAAAGTCGGGATTTGCATCGACAACACAACCGGAATGTGAGCAACAACATGTGATCGAATGATGATCCGGATCAAGTTGAATACATCCGAGATTTTGCTGAAATTAAAATTAAGTGCGGCAATCGTTTGAGTTCTCGGCATTGGAAAACAAATTCATATTTTTCGTGTTAAGAAAAAGAGCTGAGAGCAGTCAGAGCCAAAGTTGGCTCCGAGCGCTTTTTTTTGGGATTTTTCGGCTCTTCTTGTTGGAAAAGATTCTCACCCCACAAATTTCTGTATCCGTGCATGTGTGCACTGGAGTATTTCCAAATCGACTATCGAATTTTCTGAAAATTGAATTGGAAATTGAGGTTTTTTTTTGGTGGGCAAACGACTGACGAAACACAATATCCGGAAAGACAAAAACCCCATTCTCTTCCATAAAACGTCCCTGGAATTTGTTATGTGTTGAAGACGAACGCTCAGCTCTTTCTTACACGTTGAGCACAAAAATGCGTGAGACGAACTCGGAAGAACGACAAAGATCGCAAAAAGCAAAACGATCGACGTCTGATTTCTCATTGATTTTACAGCGGAAAAAAAATGAGAATGCTTTGAATTGAAAACAAAAAAATTTCGTTTCATCGATTTTTTTCGACGTCACAAAATTTAACGTTTTAATTGAAATTGAAAAAAGAAAAAATAATCCAAAAAGAAGGATGTGCGGACCTTTTTTTGTCGCATACTATGGTTTTGTGGGCGTGGTTTCGGTATTTTTTTTAAATTTTGAATAAAGTTCGATCGGAAAGATTTAAGACCTAGGGTTGAAATTTTTTACTTTATTTCTGTATTGTTCTCGGCATAGTTTTGTGGGCGTGGTTGCGGTGTTTTTTTAATTTTAAATAAAGTTCGATCGGAAAGATTTAAGACCTAGGGTTGAATTTTTTTACTTTTTTCCTGTGTTCTTCTCGGCATGGTTTTGTGGGCGTGACTTAGCTTGTTTTTTTTAATTTTGAGTAAAGCTTGATCTGAAAAATTTAAGAGCTTGGGGTTGAATTTTTTATTTTATTTCCTGTGTTCTTCTCGGCATGGTTTTGTGGGCGTGACTTAGCTTGTTTTTTTTTAATAGAAATAATATTTGATCATTTATTTGTTAAGAGAGAGAGAGAGAGAGAGAAAGAGAGAGAGAGATAAAAAGGCAGTGAAGAAAAAATAAGAGAAAAGGGCAAGTCAAGAATAAAATGATAAATTTGAGGTCGTCGCTTTTTCTTTTTAATTTTCGAAACATTGATTTTATTGATTTTTTTTTTCAAAAATCTTATTTTCTACCATAAGTGTAGTAATAAGATGGATAAGTATAAAAATAAAGTGGCTGAGCACCAACGGCTGGTTGTTGCTGCTGTTGCTGTAGTTGAGGATTGGATTGGGTTTGAGATGGATCATATTGAACCTGAAGAATAATAAAATCAAGGTTTTGAAAAAAAATGCTCAAAGTCCAACCTGTTGTTGAGCAGTGGAATTGTATTGAGCCTGAGCTTGAGCTCCTTGATCATATTGTGGCTGTTGGGAAGCTTGATTATGTTGAATTGGTTGCTGCTGCTGCTGCTGCTGCTGCTGTGGTTGGAGTTGTTGTTGTTGTGAGAACTGTTGCGGCTGCTGTGGCTGCGGCTGAGGCTGCTGCTGCTGCTGCTGTTGATTTTGATTTTGATAATTAGAAGAATCAGTGGAAAGTTGTCCAACGGTAGCAGTTGGATAATAATAGTATAATGGGGTATAATAACTCGAAGGATAATAATACAAGTACTGACTAGAAGCACCAGCAATGAATGCAACAAAAATCAAGAAGCTGTTCATTTTTGTGATCGGCTTGGGTCGGTTCGGGTGGGGTCGAATCGAATCGGATCGGATCGGATCAAATCGAGAATCGCCTTAGAACGAGTTCAACGAAATGTTGAGAAAACGGCGTGTGCGGTCAACCTTTTTATACCAGCTGAACTCGCGCGAGCACAAGCCAAATTGTGTGCTCGAGTTCAAAAGTAGCACAGCAAACAAAAATTGGTCAGAAGCGATGGAAAAAAGGGAAGTTGTTTGCCGAGTTGAAAATTGGCATTGAAGGTTGAGGAAAAAGAAATTCGCGCGGTTATTTTTGGCACAAAAAACGAATTGGAAAATTGACAGTTTTGATTGTTGAAGAGTAAAATGGAAAATATTTTGGTTCAGTTCTACTCTAAAAAAATTGAGAAAAACGACAGTACATTGCAGTACTTTTCTAGTTATACGAAGTTGACATTTTTCCAGTGGTTTTTACAGAACGTTTGGAAGCATTTGCAGTACCTTGCAGTACTTTTCTAGTTATACGAAGTTGACATTTTTCCAGTGGTTTTTACAGAACGTTTGGAAGCATTTGCAGTACCTTGCAGTACTTTTCTAGTTATACGAAGTTGACATTTTTCCAGTGGTTTTTACAGAACGTTTGGAAGCATTTGCAGTACCTTGCAGTACTTTTCTAGTTATACGAAGTTGACATTTTTTCAGTGGTTTTTACAGAACGTTTGGAAGCATTTGCAGTACCTTGCAGTACTTTTCTAGTTATACGAAGTTGACATTTTTTCAGTGGTTTTTACAGAACGTTTGGAAGCATTTGCAGTACCTTGCAGTACTTTTCTAGTTATACGAAGTTGACATTTTTCCAGTGGTTTTTACAGAACGTTTGGAAGCATTTGCAGTACCTTGCAGTACTTTTCTAGTTATACGAAGTTGACATTTTTCCAGTGGTTTTTACAGAACGTTTGGAAGCATTTGCAGTACCTTGCAGTACTTTTCTAGTTATACGAAGTTGACATTTTTCCAGTGGTTTTTACAGAACGTTTGGAAGCATTTGCAGTACCTTGCAGTACTTTTCTAGTTATACGAAGTTGACATTTTTCCAGTGGTTTTTACAGAACGTTTGGAAGCATTTGCAGTACCTTGCAGTACTTTTCTAGTTATACGAAGTTGACATTTTTCCAGTGGTTTTTACAGAACGTTTGGAAGCATTTGCAGTACCTTGCAGTACTTTTCTAGTTATACGAAGTTGACATTTTTCCAGTGGTTTTTACAGAACGTTTGGAAGCATTTGCAGTACATTGCAGTACTTTTCTAGTTATACGAAGTTGACATTTTTCCAGTGGTTTTTACAGAACGTTTGGAAGCATTTGCAGTACCTTGCAGTACTTTTCTAGTTATACGAAGTTGACATTTTTCCAGTGGTTTTTACAGAGCGTTTGGAAGCAGTTGCAGTACCATGCAGCACTTTTTCTTACAAGGGAAGTGTTTTAAGTCAAGGATCGAACTTTTGATGAAATTTGGACAAGAGGATTTTTTTTGTTTGCAGGACCTGACACCGTTTTGTGCAGTACCAGAAAAAAAAACCAAAACAATTGTTAGTTCGTTGCCGTTTTTTTCTTTGTTTGTTTTAACGTTCTCCTCAAGTCTGTGGATTTTGTAGTCTTCTAGCGTTTGGTTCATTTTTAATTATTTCCATCGAGCTTTTCGTCAGATAAAATGCAAGGAAAAAAATCAACAAAAAGTTCAATTTTGTTTTTGATTATAAACATTTGGTTGAATTTGATTCTGATGCCAATGAATGACATAATCGGAAAATATACAGACATCTCAAATTTCATCTGATTACGCACTGGGAAAAGATAGAGAAAGAAAGAAAGAGAGAGAGAGAGAGAGAGAGAGAGAGAGAGAAAAGAAACGAGCTCCGCGAGCAATGTTTGATGTGATCATTGTTGACAGGTAAATTTGAACACAATAATTTCAAACATTTTTCGCTGTTTTTCGTGTGCTCATTGCCACCGTCAATCAATAAGCGGCGAAAAAAAAACCGCGGAAATTGTCAACAACTTTGAGTTTTCTCCTCTTCGCAAAAACTGATTATTTTTGGTTTCAAATTTCCCATTAAAAATTGGGAAATTTTAGGAGAGAATTTAAACATTTAACGGGCAAAAAAAGCAAGTGGAAGGGAGAGAGAGAGAGAGATAGAGAGAGACAAACAGAGGGAGAGACAAAGAGAGACAGAGAGAAAGAGGGAGAGACAGAGAGAGAGAGAGGGAGGAAGAGGCAGAGAGAAAGAGGCAGAGAGAGGGATGAAGAGGCAGAGAGAAAGAGACAACACAACAAATTTCAGAATTCCGATTTGTTTCCCAAAGATGAAGCCTCAGTTTCAAGTTTGACAGATTTCTGACCAATTTTGGCGGAGAAATCCTCTTTCTCAGATTTTTGAAGAAGACAGCCCAACAAATTTCAGAATTCCGATTTGTTTCCCAAAGATGAAGCCTCAGTTTCAAGTTTGACAGATTTCTGACCAATTTTGGCGGAGAAATCCTCTTTCTCAGATTTTTGAAGAAGACAGCCCAACAAATTTCAGAATTCCGATTTGTTTCCCAAAGATGAAGCCACAGTTCCACGTTTGACAGATTCCTCACCAATTTGGGCGGAGAAAATCTATCTTAAATTTTCTCTAAAAATCTTCCAAACGATTTTCAGCCAAATTGGTTCTCTTCTGTAAACCTACCTGACAGAATAAAATAAACAATTCGATATTAGATGGGCGGTTCGAACAAAAAATTTAATAAACAAATCACCAAGTGCTCGGTCAGTGCTCAGTGTTGCCACCTCTCACCAAAACTCGTCGGAGTCTGAGACAAAAACAAAACCAACAATTTTTGTCATTTTTCAGCAAGATGAAACCAAAATTATTGCTTTGTTGGCTGCTTCTTCTCGCCTTTTCCAGACTTCAGCACGTCTCATCAATCGACTATGAAGAGGTTCAATTGGACGACGAATTTGAGACGAGGTGAGGCGCAAAGTCTCGAAAAAAAAAATTTGGTTTTTCTGCGCTTTTGCAGATCTCGAATTTTGATGGTTGACGGAAATGTTTGGCTTCACGCCGGCCGCGACAAAAACATCACGTTCAAGACGAACGGCGCCGGACGGATTTATGTGGACGATGTCGATGTGACGCGTCTACCGGATACGGTAAAGTTTATTGTCAGAGACAAGGCAAAGAAAAAAAAAGAAAGAAATTTGGTGATCCTTATTGCGCCTTTTTCGCCGCTTCGACTTCGATAAATTTGATGAGATCGGCACGTTCGTCGGCTTTTTTGAGGCCAGCAAAAACCATCTGAAATCACAATTCTTATAAGAATCAACGTCCCTTCCCTTCCGGTGGTTTTTTTCCTACCTTCGTTCCAGGAATATATTTTTTCGGATCGGCAAGATACTCGAACAGTGTGTTGCGATCCCAAACGACGCCTTTACTCTTGTTCGCCGCCGAATAATCGAATCCGGGAACTTCGCCCGATTTTCGACCGATGACGCCGTTCAACGTCGGACCAGTTTTGGTTTGAAGCGATGTGATCGTGTGGCACTGTTCGCAGCGTTGTTTGAAGACCTTCAGAATTTTGTCTAGAGTTACGAGAGAAAGAGAGAGAGAGAGAGAGAGAGAAATACCTTTTTGCCCTTCTCGTAGTCGCCTTCTGGAATGCCACCGCCTTCTGATTTTGAGCCCTTTTTGACGGCCATTCTTCAGGAACAAAAAAACTGAATTATGATTTTCCGATCTAAAAAATCGTCGACTTTTTTTTGTTGTGCGTTGGCGAAAAAAAATGAAGAACACGTGTCAAAAAAAAAAGCGTGGAAAAAAAATTCGAAATTGTAGGCGTCGTTTCAAGCTCATGTTCAACGGCTGACCGCTCTCGAGAATCGCCACCTCTCGCTGAAATCCAGAACGGATTCGCAGGTGACAGCGATTCGAGTGCTCATCACCTCGACTCGCAGTCTTCTCTATTCGGTGAGTGATCGGATGACGCGATGCTTTTCCAGCGATGAAATCACGAATCAATGATCTTTAGACGAAAAACATCACCGGCGAGTTGGCGGCGTTGCGAAAATGGCGCAACGACAAAATCGGACGAGACAATAAGCGACGCGGGCTGCTGGTTCGAATGACGCGTCACATTGTGTAAGTGCTGAAGAGCATCAGTAAAGCCTCAGCGGTTTTGATTTGAATTTCAGAAAAATTAATCGAGCACTAGCGGCTGACGCGTGCGAAACACAAAAATGTGAAAATGGTGGGACGTGTATTCCAAGAATTGGCAACAAATTCTTCTGTCTTTGTCCACCGCACTTTACAGTTTGGTTTTCGTTTTTTTTTTGAAGCAAAAATCCCGATCATTTCTGATCCTGAAGGATCAATTTATCGATTTTTTTAAACTCAGAATTTTTGAAATCAAAAATTCTGAAACAAAAATGTATTTTCCTCTGATCCAAATCTTATCAGGGTCAAAAATGTGAAAGTGACGTCGACGAGTGTTCAATTTACAATTCAACGCTGGCCGGATGCCAAAATAATGGGACGTGTCGAAACCGACACGGTGGATTCGATTGTGATTGTCCCGATGGATTTCATGGTCCGCTGTGTCAATATGAACTGAGCTCTTGTTCAAGATCATATGAGTTGTGTGGACCGCACGGTCATTGTATGGATGTTGACAATCCAGCGGCTAAGGTGAGACGGGGGTTGAGGTTTCAGACGAATGTTGAGATGAATTCCGAACCGTTTTCAGACCAAATATAAGTGCATTTGTGATTGGGGTTTCAAAGTTTCAGCGGATTCAAAAAATCCGACATGTGTCGACGTTGACGAATGCGAATCGAATCCATGCCATCCTGGCGTCGACTGCATCAATTTACCCGGCTCCTTTCAGTGTTCCGGTTGCCCCATCGGCTATCGAACCGAAGGCAACGGATGTGTTGACGTCAACGAGTGCGATTCAGAAGTTTCGCCATGCGACGCCCTCGTCAAATGTGTCAACACCATCGGCTCATATCAATGCGAGCCGTGCCCAGCTGGATACACGGGCGACGGAACGAAATGCGTCAAAAATGACGCGTGCGCTGATAACAATTGTCATCCGTTGGCGACGTGTAAACAAGTCGACGACGGTCTTCTCGCCGGCGGCTACGCGTGCTATTGTCCTGATGGTTACGCTGGCGACGGGTTAGGATCGATGGGATGCCTGAAATCGAACATGACGGTTTGTCATCATCACAAATGTTTGAATGGAGCCAAGTGTCGGCCGCTCAACGCGACAAATTATCAATGCGATTGTGACGCGATGTTCATCGGAAAATATTGCGAAACTGTAGGGGAAAAGCTGAAATTTAATTTCATCGAAATCCTTCGGTGTTTTTTTTTCCAGCAAAATCAATGCAATTTGTGTAAAAACGGTGCGACGTGCCAAATAATTGAGAATGAGTCGAAATGCAAATGCGCTCGCGGATTCTACGGAGAGTTCTGCGAAGAGGAGGAGCTGAAGTGCGGACAACACTTCAGCGAGCCAAGCGGCAACTACACTTTTCAGTCGTCGCAAGCCAACGAGTCGGCGATTTGTGATTTTGTCTTTGAAATTCCCGCCGCAAATTCGGCTGTCAAATTAGTCTTCACCTTCTTCGATGATTTTTCGGCTGTTGGCTCGGGATCGACGGATTGTGCGACGACGGTTGCCAATTTGAGTGTAAGAATAGGAAAAGAGGAAGGGAAGAAGCTTCCAAACATCATCGCAATATTTTCAGCTGTTCGATGGTCCTTCCGATATGTCACCATTGTTCGCCACGTTTTGTGGCGATCGGAACAGTATTCATGTACTGATGGAAACGTTCAGCTTATTTTCTTGAGACCATCTTTTTTCAGGCCCCGCTGCTCGATGAGCCCATCACTATGACGTCATCGTATGCGTTGCTACGATTTCGCGGACGTCAGGGATCTTTTTCATTTAAATGGGAGACCATCAAGAGAAGTTTGTTTTTTTTTTATTTTGGAAGAAGATTTGAAAATTGGTTTTCTAGGCCAAGTTAGTTAGTGTTAGACTTTTTAGATTTGGGATCTTAGGCCATTAAAAATTTATTTATTTTTCCAAGTTTTCATTCTTGTTTTTTTGATTT
Source organism: Caenorhabditis drosophilae (assembly GCA_963572285.1). Lineage (NCBI taxonomy): Eukaryota > Metazoa > Nematoda > Chromadorea > Rhabditida > Rhabditidae > Caenorhabditis > Caenorhabditis drosophilae. The sequence continues at coordinate 1,840,756 of OY751564.1, read as the reverse complement.
GAAAAAAAAAGAAAAAAAATTAATGCAGCGTGCGGATTCCGAACATCGAAACCTGAAGGAATCCTATCAGTTCCAACCAATAAACAAGACATTGTATGCGAATGGTTCTTATCGGCTCCAGCTGAAAAAGTGATCGAAATTGAAATTCCCCAAATCAATTTACACTCAAAAGAAAGTGTAAAATGTGAACAAAACAAATTAGAAGTGAGTTCGATTCGATCAATAATTGATCGGGCATTGATTCAATCAATATTTTTCAAGATTTACGATGGTTACTCATCATACGATCTTCATCGAATCGCTCAAATTTGCTCGTCAACGATTGAACCACAACGAGTGCGATCAACTGGGCCATATCTTACGATATCGTTCATCAGCAATCTTCTGGCATCTACCAACAGTCTTGAAACAATCCGTGGTTTTTCTCTCAATTATAAATTTGTGGAAGCTGACCGATCTTGCGGCGGTGACATCATCAACGCCGATCATAAATTCGATTTTAGTGGATCAATTGAATCGCCGAATTATGGAAGTTTATATCCGCCAAATATGGACTGCACTTGGCGAATCAATGGATCAATATCTGAAAATAATACATCACTGGATGGGATGGTTCTCAAAATGACGTTTGATGAGTTCGACATTCCTTCAGCTTATGAAAGTGGTGGCACATCTTTTTTTTGTAAGAATCAAACTAGCCACAAACTTCTTCATCAAATTATTGTTCAGGGTTCACTCGTCGTCCATCATTCCGCCACCTCATCCACTCGTTCCGATCCTCAATCGCCCGTCGACGCTTTATCTCGTTGTCGTGCGTCTCGGACTATCTGAAAATTTACGACGGCGACAGTGTGAAACAATTCGAGCTGTGCAATCCGACGCGTCCACCGCCGACAATCGTTGTCGCCGATTCTGAAGCGATTCTACAGTTCCATTCAGATGGCGGCCGACAGGGAAAAGGGTTCAAGCTTCAATATGAGTTGTGTAAGTGTTTCGTCGGCTTCAGCCCAGGATTTTGTTGGTTTTTTTTGCTGCTTTCAGTATGCCAAAAAATTGTGTCGGGAAACGGAACGATCCAAACGTGGAACTATCCGAATGGTGGAAGCGCCGGAAAATGTGTCTACATCATTCAAGCGCCAAAAACACACGCCATCAAAATCAGGTGATGATCCTCTTGGCACAGTACCAAATTGCCCCGAAGTCTTCCCCGACTTTTTCCAGTTTTTTTTCTGTAAAAATTAATTTTGAAATCGTTTTAGTGGAAAAAAAATTCTAGATATTTTCATCTCAGAATTCAGAATTCAATTTTTTGAACTAAAATTTCACCGAAAAAGTTCAGATTCCTGAGCATTGGTCTACGCGTTGTTCCAATGTCAGAATGTTTCCATCCGATCAAGTCAGCTGAAGAATATGGAAATTATGTGGAGGTAAAAAATCGAGAATTATCGGTGATACAATTTCACTACAAATTTGCTTAAATCCCAAAAAAAAAAACATTTTTTTCATTGAAAAAGTACACCTCGTAATTTTTAAACTCTGGCACACAATTGTGGGCGGAGAGCAGCTTCTGCAAGTGGCGCACACTTAAAAAAAATTTTTTTTATGAAGTTTGACGAATTCTGCAAACTGGGCACACAGTTTTTGTTGGACACGCCCCATCGCAGTCTTTAAATCTCAAAAACACCCTTTTTCTTTCTTTTTTTTTGCTGACAAAGAAATTTGTTCAGTTCCAAGGCGGTCGAACGGATAACGCAATTTTCAATCGTCGGCAAATTTGTCCCAAGTATCCATTCATCGAGGATAGTTGGATGTCAGTGTCAGCCGTTCGACCATTAACCATCACCGTTGTCAGCGATGGAAATGAGAAATTCAAAGGACTCTCACTCGAATATCAAACGATTGATGTTGGTTGGTGATTTGACAGTGAACCAATCACAAAGAGAAAAAATCTGCATTTCTTTCAGGATGTGGCGGAAGTTTTTATTCAAACATCGGAACGATTCAATCGCCAAACTATCCGGAAAAATATATGCCTCATATGCACTGCGTTTATGAGATTCATGTCGCTTGGGTTTGACTTCCAACATCTGAAAATTAAAAAAAAAATCTGAAAATTTCAGTCGAAAATCGTCAAAGTCACCTTCGACACGTTCGATCTTGAACCAACCACAGTGGCGGACTGCGCTTATGATCGCATCGAGTTCTACGACACTTATCAAAACGAGACGTCGCACGGCAAAATGCTGGCCAAATTTTGCGGCTCAATGATGCCGCCAACAGTGTTCAGCGTCTCCAATTCGCTGTCGATGATTTTCGTCAGCGATCGATCGGTCGCCGGCGCCGGTTTCAGCGCCAAATTCGAGGCCATCGAGAAGAGGACGACGTGCGACGAGACGTTCACATCGCCGAGTGGTGAGATTGTGTTCAACGCGTCGGCTTCGCGTTTCGACAAGTGTCACTTCAATATAGCGGTGAAGGAGAACGAGAAAATCGTGTTGAGAATGAATGAGAAGATGTCGCTGCCATGCCGCAAGTCGAAACTAAAAATCAGGTTTTTCTTGGCTTTCATCGAGTTCACAATCAGACGATTCATTTTTGAACAGAAATGGGCCGGCTGAAACATCGCCATCATTCAGCAGTCTTTATGGAGATTCAGAAGTCTGTGACGATCATCCGATGCCTACAATCCGATCCTTCACCAATCGCGTTGTGCTTATTTTCATGTCGACCGATTCTCGAAACGCCTTCTTCAACATCAGCTACGAGACTGTTGACAATGGTTCTTCGTGATGAATTTCAAAAGTCCAAAAACTTGTCCACTTTTTTTTCAGGCTGTGGGGGTCGTGTCGATGGCCTATCGGGCAGTGTCTCGGCACCACAATATCCATTGGCGGACCGTCGAAATCTTCGTTGCGAGTGGACAATTGCAGTGGCGCTTGGCAACAAGGTTCGCTTCTCGATCGCCGCACTTGACAATTTGAATTCGGCGAACGAGAACGGATTTTGTCCGTTTTTCGCCAACAATCGTCTCGACATTCTCGACTCGAATCGACACGATGGTAAACTGCTGAAGCGGTATTGCAAGAAGGAGCTGGCGGCCGAGCCGATCAACTCAGATGACAATGAGATTGTGCTTCGCTATAGTCAGACGGGCGGATTTCGAGATGAGAAGATTTTCGGCTTTTTTGGTCATTTTACAACGATCTGCACAGGCATTGAACACACCGATCTCTATGGATCAATTCAGTCACCTGGATATCCGTACAAGGTCTATGGTTCACAGTATTGTCAATGGAGGATCATTGCGCCAAAGGGAAATAAGATCCTTGTCAAAATGCATCATTTCTCAATATCGAAACAATTTTCATATTTGATGGATCAGTCGGAATGCTCGAACAATATGCTGAAAATCGAGGATACGGATCTTGGCGAAGTTGTGTTGACATCAAAAACAAAAGGCAATTTCAATAGTTCAACAATCAATCGATATTGTGCTGAAAATCAGCCGAGACGAATTCGATCAAGACACAACACAATGAAGCTGACTTATACATCAAACAATCAGCCATCGAATCAATTTTGGTTGAGCTGGAGCATCGAAGGTTGCGCTGAAGACATCAAAAACCCGGGACGACTCGTCATCAACAAAAATCAAATCGATTCGGAAGCCGATGAGTTCGAGTGCGTTTATCGGATCAGTGCGCCAGTTGGCAAAAAGGTTCGGCTTCAAATTGACGAGCTTAACATTTTCCAAACATCATCCGAATGCACCTATTCGCCAACATCACAATTTTATGGTATCGCCACTTTCATGGGCGCATCGAATCGTTCAGGTGTCGCGCAGGCGACGTTCTGCAAATCGATAAAGAATCAGACGCACCTATCGCACACCGATCAAATGTATCTTTATTTATCGCTGAAGAAGAGTCAAATAAATCCGGATGTTCAACAATTCTTCAACGCTTCGATTGACTTCATCGACACCAACTCGACAGATCCGGCGGATTCGTGCGGTGGCATCATTGAGCGTAAGATCTTCAACGAAATCTAGCTGTTCCCCTATCAATTTTCGTTGTTTTTTTCAGTAGAAGTTGGTAAAAACTCGTCGATTTTGTCGCCGGGTTATCCGGCGCCATATCCGATTGCAGCCAATTGTCGTTGGATGGTCAAGGCACCAAATGGTTATCATATTCGTTACACAATGGAAGAATTCCATTCGCCAAGTTACCATGCTGAAAAAGATGTTCGCGCCAGATGGCGGCTCAACGGCGTCAATTTTACGTGAGTTTGACGTGAGATTGAGAAAAACCCCGAATCTTGAATTCCGACTTTTCAGATGTCAAAACGCGTTGCCGTTCACGGATGGAATGGTGTCGATCTACAACTCAAACTCGTCATCGACCGGATCGATCGTCGAAAAGTTCTGCATGGAGAGCAACACGCCGACGAGCTACGAGCTCTTCGCCAATCAATCGCTGGTGACGTTCGTCGGCGCGACAAACATATTCAATCGTAAAAGTGGCGAGGATGAACGCGAACGGAACGGATTCCGAATGACAGTTCAGGCGGTGTGCGGCGGTGTGGTGTACGCGAATTCGGAGCAGCAGACGCTATCCATGTTTCATCGTGGCGAGGAGAAGTGCACAGTGGTTATTCGGAAGCAGGATGAGCGTCAGTTTTTTTTTCTATCAAATTGTTCCGTTTTTCTTCGTGGGTGGTCTAAACATTTTCTCATTGTTTTCTTTTCGTGCTGTCCGTAGAGCCTTTTAGATTTTTCTTCGTGGGTGGTCCAAACATCTTCTCATTTTTTTCTTTTTGTGATGTCCGTAGAGCCTTTTAGATTTTTCTTCGTGGGTGGTCCAAACATCTTCTCATTTTTTTCTTTTTGTGATGTCCGTAGAGCCTTTTAGATTTTTCTTCGTGGGTGGCGTTCGCCGTCGAATACCCAAACAAATTATTTCAGATTTTCTTCATGGGGGGTTCATCGGTTTTTTTTCTTCTGGGTTACTTTTTTCCAAGCACGAATAACATTTTCCTAATGGGTGGTCGTACTTCAGAAGACTCGGAGATTCGAGCTCACATCCAACAATACGATTTCCACACCAACGCCCAAACCGCACCCTATCGAAATCAAAACGATCGAATGGAAATTCTATCAGATGGTGTTGAAAAGTGAGCCGCGGAGTCGCAAGTTTGAATCGCAAGCGACGCTTTGTTTCAGAAATTCAATAATCCTTCGATCGGGAGACGAGACGAATCAGGAATTTACAGCGACAAATGAGATGATGATCACTGTTCATCATGCGACAAATCCACATGAAGCCATCATTTCATTTTCAACCGACGACACAAGTTTCCGTCAATCGATTTTTCATTGACCTAATCGATTTTCAGAATGTGGCGGTGACGTTTATCATAAGTTCGGAACCATCATCAACCCAATCAAGTCGATGCAAAAACCATACGATTGCTCATGGCGAATTGCCAACACTCCAGGCAATTTCGTGAAGGTCGTTTTCGAACATCTTCGCCTTCCTGATGCCGACGAATGCGTTGATTCCTATGTCGAAGTTCGAGAGTTCAACTCGTCGGGACCATTGTTGAAGCGTTTGTGTGAGACCGGCAACGAGGAGATCAAGTTTAGAGCACAAATTTTGTGGATTCATTTGAGGTATCGCGTTCCAGAAGATCAGAATGATCTTGACACAAAAAAAGTCGAGTTCAAAATGAATTATCAAGTTTGTAAGAATTTTTATTGATTTTTTCATGAATTCAAATTCGTACGAAGAAGAATTTCAGTGACTGGCGGTCTAACAAATTCCACAATTCTCACGAAACCTCTGTCAATGATGTCCGGAATCACATCATGGATCGTGGACGCTGGCGAGAACAACGCGATACTCATCAGCTATGATGTGGTGAATCTTCAAAATCCGAGCTCATTTATTCGGATAACGCGAGCCAACTTGCATTTTGGCGGTGAGCCAATTGAGACGATACGCGGCGGCAGTGGTGGCGGCGAAAAGTTGCCCGATTGTTTTGTTCCGTATTCGAGAGCTCGCATCACCGTCAGCTTCAATACGAACGAGGAGTTTCAGCTGAGCTGGCAAAGTGTTCCAGCTGATTATTTGAACAGTACGGCAAAGGCGAACGAGACGGCGTTGGCATCGAAAACCAAATCGAAAATCTATGATTGTGGCGGCGTCTTGACGCCAAGCTGGGATTGGCAAGAGATCAGCAATCCGTTGCCACCTGGTCAATCGTTTGGATATGAGGAGAATGTGCATTGTCGTTGGATACTAAAACGGCCGATGCTCAGCGGAATTGAGATCAAGTTCGATTTTCTTGAGTTGGAAGAATCGGAGAAGTGTCTTTTTGATTATGTTAGCTTCAATATGCGCAACTCGGATGATGAGTAAGTTGTCTGCGCCATTAGAAATTTTTGGTTTTCTAGGCCAAGAAAAGTTTGGTTTCTAGGCCGGGAAAAGTTTGGTTTCTAGGCCAGGAAAAATAGTTTTTTCTAGGCCAGGAAAAATAGTTTTTTCTAGGTTTTTTTCTCTGCCTTCAATTTTTTTGGGCCCTGAAAAAAAATTTTTGGTTTTCTAGGCCAAGAAAAGTTTGGTTTCTAGGCCAGGAAAAATAGTTTTTTCTAGGTTTTTTTCTCTGCCTTCAATTTTTTTGGACCCTGAAAAAAAATTTTGGTTTCCTAGGCCATAAAACAACTTTGGTTACTTAGGCCGCGATAGTTAATCGCTGAAATTTCAGAGACGACGATGAAGAAATTGCATCGACACGTCATTGCGTTTTATCACGCTCAAATCGAACCTACACCTACACAATCAATAAAATAATCCACATTCATTTCGTCTCGGATCGTTCACGTCACGGTCGAGGCTTCAAACTTCGCTACCGTCAAACGTGCACCTCACTGGAACATATTCCAAGTGAGACCCTCTTTCAGCACACGTTGACAAGTCCCAATTATCCCACGGCGTTGACGTCAAATGTCGCGTGTCAATGGTCGCTGATACTCGAATCGAATCGAAAAATGCGAGTCGATTTTGTTGATGTCAACATGAAGAATGAGCCGCCATGCAATGATCCGACGAATGTTCTGATAATGTCGAATCGAATCACAAGATTCTCATCGACAAAAGTCTGCGGAAATCTGGATCAGAATTCAAAACTCAATTTTACGACATCAAATGGTCGACTTTTTATCAAATATCAAGCGACTGCTGGAACAGAACGTGGATTTAAGATGACGATAACTGAAATTGAAACCGAGTGTCCATCAGGAGTTCTACAGTTGGATGATCACACCTCATCGAGAGTCATTCAATCTCCAGAATTTCCAGATGGTTTTTCAAGCTTTTCAATATTCTGAAATCAAACACTCAAAAATAATTTCCAGCAATTCCACATTCGACGGAATGCGAGTATGTCATGGCGGCACCAAACGGTCATCGAATTATGCTCACCTTTGACGCCGACAATTTCGATCTTGAGCAAACTCGTGACAGGTTCGAATAGAACCGAATTCATTTCGGTCTTCATCAAATCCTTGGAATTGTTTCAGCCAATGCTCGGACTATGTGGAGCTTCGCGACGGACCATCCGAAAAATCGTTGCTGATCGGCAAATTTTGCGGCAATCGACCACCGTCGAGCATTTATTCGTCCGACAACTTTCTTTATATGCGATTGCACACCGATCAGTATTCATCGTCGAAACGATTTTCAGCCACTTATGAAATTGGTGAGAATGTTTGACACTGAGGATCAATTATTGATCGGGCTTTTATTGATTTTCAGCCACTTGCGGTGGAACAATTATTGTTGGCGAGAATCAAACATCGCATGTAACATCTCCACATTATCCGAACCCTTTCCAAACTCCAATTCAATGTGAATGGAAAGTTCAAAGTCCAAATAGTCATATGCTTCTAGCCAAGTAAAATTCTGAAAACCTTGAAGGAGTCGAGCTTCTTCTTCTTCCAGAATTGAGCATCTTTGGGTCTTCTACAATATGAATTGCACAATGGAGAAGCTGTCGATTTTAGATGGGAACTCAACGTCGGCGCCGCTGTTTCCACCGATCTGTAACTTCAATCATGCGCCAAATAGTTGGACAAGATCAACGTCGAATCAATTGACAATCAAATTCCGATCGAATTCGACAGCGACGGTAGGAAGAATCGCGTTTTTTTATTGATCGATCCGATAATGTTCAGAGAGCGAATCGATTGTTTTGCGAAAATAAAAAGTGCGGCTTCGACATTGGCGTGAAGCTGAGCGAGACGAGTAAGACCTGTACCTTCATTTTTCCCCACCATCATTGTTGATTCAGAATGTGGAGGAGTTGTGTCTGATGCCAGCGGTGTTCTGACGACGCCCGGATATCCCGGAAATCTTCTGTCGAATGTCAAATGCCGATGGGATTTCAAGGCAAAACCCGGATTCGTTTATCACGTCAAATTCAATTTCACCACTGATAGAGAGGGATGGCAACGATATGATCAATTTGGCTATTTGCAGGATGGAATCAGTTGTTATTCAGATTTACAGGTTTTCTCTCATTCTCTCTCTCTCTCTCTCTCTCTCTCTCTCTCTTTCTCTCTCTCATTCTCTCTCATCTACTTCTCTTTTTTTTGCTCCAAGGGTTGAAATACCGCTGCTCAATTTCAGAAATCTTAGAAGCTCTAGAAGACAAATGTCCGATTTCTTTAATTTTCGCTCTAAAGAAATTATAGCCGCGACGCATACGCGCGCGCTCTCTTCTTGTCTGCGTCTCTTATTGAAAAATTTAACTTTTCCATATCGAATTTTTGTCATTTTCTAGTCGGAAAATTTCAGGTTTACGAAGGTCTAAAATTGAATTCAATGAATCCGGTTTATTCGAAACATTTCTGCAAGAACAGTAAAGAATACACGACAATGATTGAAACATCTCAAGTCGTGTAAGTCAAAAAAGAAGAAGCCGAAAAAACAAGAACTGTGAGAACGCCTTGATGTCACATCTGATCTTTGCAGCTACGACGATACGCCAACACGTCAGATAATTTCCAAGCACTCGTCTGAAACGATGAACGACGTCTTCTACGCGCCATTCACTTTGGAATACCTGATGATACCGGCGTCAGCGAACAGCGAATCGTGCGCAATTGTCGTCGACTCAAATCAGACCTTGGATTTTGTGAAGGAATCGAATCAAAAAAGCGGATCAATCGTTGTCTCAAGTGATTCAATCGCCAGTTTTTGTTTTCAGATTTTAAGCTTTTGCTTGTTTTTTTTCAGATTTGTGCCATTTATCAATCAATAAACCAGAAGGTTATGGTACAACGTGGATCAATATTCAAAACTATTCAAATCCGTTGGCTCAACAGGAGCACAAACTCTGTTTATCATGGGACTCATATCTGGAAATTTGGTGTAAGCCTGAATTTTGTCGTCCTGAAATCGACTGGGTTTTTTTTTGTGTTTCAGCCGACGACAAAAAAATGCCAATCGATATGCAAATCTGTAATTCGATGATAAGCGACAATAAGACCGAACGAGCGTTTCTGAATCGACATATCGATTTCTATGTGATGCAGGCGATGCGCAACGCCGACGCTCAACAATTCAAACTAATCATCGAATTCCAGAGTAAATTTGTCGGATTTTCAGATTTTTCGACTGATGGAGGGGAGGGGAAGGAAAACAAAGAGGTTTTTGTGCTTTTCAGAATGCGGTGGACACGTCACCACGCCGAACTATGGATTCATCTTCAGTGACAACTTCGGTGTCGGCAATTATTTAGCCGATTCGAGGTGTCGATGGGTTTTGACAGCACCTGTCGGACAAGTTGTCAAGGTTTTTTTTTTCGGAAAAATTTATTTTCAATTTGTGAAAAAGAAAGATCAAAAAGCAAAATTTATTTTTTGCCGTAGAAACCGTAGGGGTTACCGTATCCGTATCCGCCGGCTCCGTAGCCATAAGCACCATATGGGTAAGGATAGGTCATTGGCATTGCAGCTCCGTAGTACGGTGGAGCATACTGTAATTGTACTTTTTTTTTAGTTTTCAAGAAAGCAATAAGGTGAGGTAAAGCGCAATGTTTTTGAAAAAATTCTACTACATTTCTCTTTGAATTTGTTTTAAACAAAAAGTTAAACGTAAACGCGGAGTCTCGTTTATTTCAAACTTCAAAAGGCGGGATTTTGAAAAGAAAACTTACAAATTGCCCAGAAATTGCTGAAATTGAGGCGAAAATCAAGAAGAAATTGTAAAAAATACTGAAAATCGTTTTGTTTCAAAGCAAAATTAATTGGTTCGCAATTTAAAAAAAAACGGACGGAAACTCACTTGAAATTCATGATTTCGAGAAATGTTCACCAATGAAAAACGCGTATTTTGTTGAAAGTTTTTATATCGAAGAAAGTTAACTTGAAAAAAAAAACAGAAGAAGAAGTAGAAAAGGCGGAAGTGGAGAAAACAACTAAAAATCAAAGGACACTTGAGTTCGATCGGCAGGCACGTCGACCATCCACTTGAGAAAAAAATTCGATCGAAAATAAAAATTGCAAGCAAAAAAAAAAAATCTGAAAATTTCAGATCAAAATTGTGGCAATGAAAATTGAATTCGATTTTGATTGTCAACATGATTACTTGATTGTTGGAGAAGGTTCGAGAAAAATCTGGGAAAAAAAATGTCTGAAAAAATAAAAATTTCTTCTTGAAGGTCGACAAAGTGTTCTGAATCCGATTCAACGATTTTGTCATGATATTGATGGGGTTCAAGAGCAGTCGCTACCGCAACGATTGAGGGTAAAGTTAACCAACTAATTGAGTACTCAGCGAAAGCAGCCAATCCAAATTCTTCAGACAATCAAATCAAAAGGAAGAGATTTGACACTTTTTTGGTCGACCGACTCGAAAACTGAAGAGCTCGGATGGAAGCTGGAATATGAGTTTGTGAACGAGCAGGACAGTGAGTTAAACGCCAATTTGTTCATTGCTGAATTCTGAATATTTTCAAGATTTTTTTTTTTTGAATTCTGAAACGAAGCTTGAAATTCTAGAAAAAATTGTGGACTTTTCAGCTTGCGGCTTTCATACCCGCGGTGAGTCGGGCGTCATTCACTCGCCAAACTTTGGCGATTCGGACTATTCAAATAATCTCGACTGCGTCTGGGATATTCAAGTGCCGCTTGGCTATCATGTCAAAGTGAAATTCACTGATTTCGACATCGAACCAACGCCGAACTGTGACAAGGATCGTCTGACGATTTCCGAAGAGCACTCGTCGCGATCGATGGCGCCGTCCGGCGACTATTATTTCCTCTTTCACGACGAGCAACAACACAAACCAATGTGCGGAATTCAACCGCCGATTGACGCCTTCGAGTCGGAAACCAATCGAATACGTCTCAATTTCACCACCGACGAGAAGACGACGGCAAAAGGATGGCGAGCTGAATGGTCGGCCGAGTGTGGCGCTGTCTTCAATCTTAATCATGGCGTCATCACGTCGCCAAACTATCCCGACGGTTACCCCAATAAGAATCACACGTGCGGATATTTTATTCGGGCCAACAACCCCGATTCGATCATTGCTCTTCGAATCAATGATTTCGACTTGTCCACATCGAAAAGTGCGAAGATGGCTGAAGCTTTTAAAGAAATTTATTTTTTTCTTTTTTCCAGCATTTTATGGACGTCAACCATGCGAAGGCGATTACATTGAAATTCTTGATCCGGTTCGCAATCGAGTGATTCTCAACCTTTGCGGTGATGAGCCGATCTATGAAAACGTGATCACTGTCAAGTCGGGAGCGACAATTGTCTTCCACTCGAATCCGTTATTCTTCTGGCCGGCAGAGGAGAAGACGTTGAAAAATAATCGAGGTTTTCGAATAAGTTATATGGTAAACGGTGAGAACTTTTGTCTAGAACCAAAGAGAAAACGGGAAAAATATCTGAAACTAATTTCAGATTGTGGCGGCAATGTTCATCTCAGCGGTGATGAATTAATGGAATCAATTCAGAGTCCGATCTACCCGTTGCCGTATTCAGAAATGTTGAATTGTGTCTGGAACATCACTACCACACCGGATCGGATCATTCATCTGAAGTGAGTCGTACCCGATTTCGATTCTCTCACCACATTTTTGTTCTAGAATCGCTTCGTTCGATCTTGAGGAGAACAGCGATTGCTCATCGGATTCGCTGGAAATTTATGACGGCACTGAACTGATGCAGAACTCATCGATCGGCAAATATTGCGGCGATTTGAACAGTTTTGAAGGCGCACGGTTGAAAAGTTCCGGTTCGGCAATGCTTCTGCGATTAATCACCGACGCGTCAGTGAACAAGGGTGGCTTCAAAATTATTGCGTCGGCATCGTTGGGTGAATCAAAGGGATGCGGTGGACGATTGAAAGCCGGATTTGATTGGCAAACACTTTCGGCGCCAGTTGATGAGAACGGAAATTATCCCGGAGGTCTAAAGTGTGGCTGGACGATCAGTGGTCCGGTGGACTCTCAGCTTCATCTCCGAATTGATTCCATCGATACTGAAACACTTATTTATCCGCCTGGTGAACGACCATCGCCGCAGTGTATCGATGTTTTAGCAATTTATGACGGTCAACAAAACTTCTCACCAATATTGGCTGATGATGTTTGTACAACTGATAAACCAGTCCCAGTCACAAATTTATTCACCTCAAATCGGTATTCTTAAATTGAAAGTTTTGAAACATTTTCCGACGTTTTCAGACACGCTTTTGTTACATTTGAAACTGATCTGGATGGAACTGGAAAAGGGTTCAACTTATCCTATCGAATTGTTCAACAAGAATGTGGTGGATGGCTTAAAGCTGTCAGCGATTTGAAAACTTTAATTTTTAAATCAAAAATAGCTAGTGAAAGTCCGTTTTTACCTCTCAAAATGTTGAACTCAGAGAATTTTTTAGACGTTCACAAAGATCGAACTTACCAACGTTGCCGATACATGATTCAAGGGTCTAAAACTGAACCAATTATTGTCAACTTCAGGTAAGATTTTGTTTTAATTTCAACAAAAATTGAACAAAAACAATGGTTGGTCCGGAGGTATTAGGAAGGCTGAACCAGCCGGTCAACTCACAAGCGCTATCCGGCCACTGCATCACGTGGAAGCTTTTGCCTGCTGCCTTTCGGCCCTGAGCCGTACGCCTCTCCTTATCCGCCCGGGGTTCGCTGGCCTCCGCCATCGAAACCCTAGCGACGTAACGCTTGGCTCGGACGCTCGGTCGCCGTTGACACGAACAGATCCAGGACTCCTCCCTTCACTCCATCCACAACCATTTACTGCCTAGAAGCTGGCTTACAGGCGCCCGCCACGACGCCCAGTGGTTTCTAATAAAATAGAAATGGTTGAATAGAAAATAGGAAAATGTCTCTCGTCGTCTGCCTCACTCTTCTTTTTTCCACAACCATTTCTATTCATAACAGAAAGCGAGAGAGTATATAATGTGAAGAGACATCCAGACATCCCTACAAATGTGTTCAACTAGGTTAGAGAGATGGTTAGCGATAGAGAAGTTCTTTTTTGCAAAATTTATCATTGCTTCAGCATTGTTGTTTCTTGCTGATACTTGCAATCCATATCTGCCAACTGTTAAGTAATCAAGTTTAAAAAATTTTTTTTGATTAAAACGATGGCTATTCCGGAGATAATCTTGAACCGCTTTTTTTGTTTTGCCACGATTCGATTTTCTGGTTGATATCCATTGATATCAATCCTTGGAACAGCTCTGTTTTTTCCTCGATTCAATTTCTCATGTTCTTGAATTTTTTGGACCTTCCAGTTTTCAAGATCACGCTGATTCGATTCTCTCGTTTGCTTACAAATCATCTTCATTTCATCGTCGGAAGGCTGAGAGAAAGAATTCAATTTTTTTTCCAAAAGCGCTTTGATTTCAATTGATATTTTCGATTGTTTTGACGTTGGATCCGATGCTCTTGTCGCACATTCTTTTGTAATTCTAGTGAAATCTTCGTAATCAAAAAAACTCGGATCAAGCATATTTTCCGCATTTCTCAAATATTCAATTTCGATCAATATATCGTATAATGAAACGCCCCGAATCATTTATCAAAAAATAGTGGATCATACTTTTTTTTTCCAATTGCCAGGTTAAATTTGTTCTTGTATTGTGGGTTTAACACCACCAGTCTCAGTGAATTTGCAGGTTAACATTTTCTGGCCGTTTCTTGGCGATACTTGTAAAAATTCATCAAAATCCTATGGGTGTTCAAATTTCAAAAAAAAATTGAACAAAAACAATGGTTGGTCCGGAGGTATTAGGAAGGCTGAACCAGCCGGTCAACTCACAAGCGCTATCCGGCCACTGCATCACGTGGAAGCTTTTGCCTGCTGCCTTTCGGCCCTGAGCCGTACGCCTCTCCTTATCCGCCCGGGGTTCGTTGGCCTCCGCCATCGAAACCCTAGCGACGTAACGCTTGGCTCGGACGCTCGGTCGCCGTTGACACGAACAGATCCAGGACTCCTCCCTTCACTCCATCCACAACCATTTACTGCCTAGAAGCTGGCTTACAGGCGCCCGCCACGACGCCCAGTGGTTTCAAACAAAATAGAAATGGTTGAATAGAAAATAGGAAAATGTCTCTCGTCGTCTGCCTCACTCTTCTTTTTTCCACAACCATTTCTATTCATAACAGAAAGCGAGAGAGTATATAATGTGAAGAGACATCCAGACATCCCTACAAATGTGTTCAACTAGGTTAGAGAGATGGTTAGCGATAGAGACACCAGACATTGTTAACAAACCTTTGAAAGCGTTGAAATCGAAGAGAAGGCAGACATTTTTTTTAAATTTCAGCCAATTTAACATCAGCTCAAAAGCAGGAGATTGCTCAGATAGTTACATGGAGGTAAATAATAGTTTTTTTTCAAAGCGTTGAAACTTATGATGTTAAAGATTCGCGATGTTGGCTCATTGAACGAATGTCAACATCCAGCGTGTGCCCAAAACCCGGGTCAACGAAAAATCACACGAATTTGTGGTTCGAATATTCCACCAACTCATGTCTCCAATACCAACACCATTCAAGTTTAAATCAATAAAAAAACTGGTTTTTTTCTGAAATTAACAAAATTTCCAGATAATTCTTGTTGCTCAAATAGAAGAAACAAATCGATCAGTGGTCAAATTCGATTATCAACTTTTAGACAGTTTGCATTTTGATTGAAAGAGAGTGGCAAGAAAAAAAATCGTCTGAATATTTTCAGATTGTAATCGGACAATCGATGTGAAGACGTATCGATCTGGTACTGTAAACAGCCCGAACTGGCCGAATTCTTATGTTGAAAATAGTACTTGCACAACACAATTCAAAACTGATCACAAAAAAATGTTACTGGTTTTTAAGTGAGCCATTTTTGCTTTTAATTGAGTGAAGAAAAAATTAATTAATTTTTCAGCAAATTCCATCTAGAAACTGGGTCTCCAGGAACAAATAATTGCACTTTTGATTATTTCAAGGTATTCAATTCAAAAAAATAATGATTCTTCATCGAATTTTCAAAAATTTAAGGTTAAAGATTCAAATAACACATATACTTTCTGTGGACAAGGCCTTCCTCCTTCGGTTTTCACCTCTGGCGCTGACGTAACGGTATGTACACACTATTGAATTTCTCTTTCTTTCTTTGGCCTGTACTTCCGAAATAAGACGGCTGTCACAATTTTAAATTTATTGTGGCCGAATGGTCTAGTGGTATGATTCTCGCTTTGGGTGCGAGAGGTCCCGGGTTCAATCCCCGGTTCGGCCCATTCTTTTTGCTTTCAAATTTTATTCAAACAAATATGGAACAATCTATTTTATCGTTTCTTTTCGTCTAATCTATCTTTTCATTTCGTCAAAGCTTTTTGATCGATTTGTTTCACTATTTAATTATTCTGGGTAAAATGTGGCCGAATGGTCTAGTGGTATGATTCTCGCTTTGGGTGCGAGAGGTCCCGGGTTCAATCCCCGGTTCGGCCCATCTTTTTGCTTTCAAATTTCATTCATACAAATATGAAACGATTTATTCTCTTTCCTTTTCGTCAAAGCTTTTTGATTGATTTTATTTCACTATTTAATTATTTTGGGTATTATGTGGCCGAATGGTCTAGTGGTATGATTCTCGCTTTGGGTGCGAGAGGTCCCGGGTTCAATCCCCGGTTCGGCCCATCATTTTTTTGTTTTTAATTTTTATCCAAACAAATATGAAACGATTTATTATCTTTTCTTTTTGTCAAAGCTTTTTGATTGATTTTATTTCACTATTTAATTATTTTGGGTAAAATGTAGCCGAATGGTCTAGTGGTATGATTCTCGCTTTGGGTGCGAGAGGTCCCGGGTTCAATCCCCATTTTTTTTTGTTTTTAATTTTCAATTTTTAGACTTTATTCAAATCTGATTGGACTTTGAGTTACGGGGGTTTTTCAGCTTCTTATTTATCCATTGCCAAAGAAACAGGCAAGACATTGCTCAATTTTCTCGTGTTTCATTGAGAATGTTTTTTTTGCAGAAGATTACATCCAATTTTCTGATATTTACGATCTAGAAGGAGCTGTCACGAACATCGGATATCCTCGTGGTTATCAAAAATCATTTACACAAATGTAGAATTGATTTTGAGATCAACTCAATCAATATTTTTAATCATTTTTCAGATTTACAATTCGGCCCGCCAGCAGCCATGTGTGTCACTTCAACTTTGAAGATGTTAACATCGGACTGGAATCGGACCCGTTAAAATGTAAAAAGCAAACAGGTGAGTATCGATAGAAAAAACGTTTACCATACGAAAGACGATAATATCGATTACGCCAAGAGCCACAATTTTTTGTTTTTTCAGACGAATATCTGGAAATTGAGCTTCGTCAAAAAAATGAAGTGAAGTCAGTTCAAACTAGAGATTGTTCATTTGTAGGGATTTCAAGCAATAAAATAATTTCGAAAAATTTCTGTATTTTTTTTTCAGAGAAAAGCAAGTCTTCCATTATCAGCAGCGTTTGACGATCGTTATTTAAAAATCACAATGAAATCCGATGAGAGCTCACTGAATGATGGGCGTGGCTTCAGAATCACATGGAAATGCGAAAATTATGGATTCCGTAAGAGAAATTGAATAAAGTTTAATATTTTTATTTATTTATTTTACATTCTTTTTTTAATAAAAAACGAATTTTCTTAAAGTTATTTTTTGTAACTTCACCTCTTCTCATTGAGAAAGAGGTCTTCAAAAATTGTCACCCAGGTGCTCCTCCTGCGAGTAAAAGTTCCGCGGGTACAGATGCATTGGCTGGGCGAACTGTTCGTTTACATAACTAGGTCACAGAGCCGGCTTCGGTTTTTTTAAAGTTTAATGTATGCTATTCTTCACCGGACATATCGCGGGCCACGCGTCTCTCTTCTGAACACATGTTTGTGGGCGGAGTTTTTTTTTTCAATTTATGTCGAATTCGGCTCAAAAAATGTGGTCTTTTGTCGTTTTTTGGTTTAAATTAGAAACGAAGAGTTGTGAAACTGGTGGAACTAAATAATTTTGACCAAAAAGACACAAAAAAATGGAGAAAAGTCGGAATTGTTTTCGAAGAAGATACGAACCCCAAAGCTCAAGGCGATTTTCAATTATATTTATATATAACTTGAATAATAACAAGAGGGGTCCATTGGCATCCATAAGTTGTCAGTTGCCTTCAACTCAAAGATTATGACAGCTCTTCAACTCAGTGTCGAAGTCAGCTCAGCTCAGAGGAGAACTCAAAGAGTGGAGGGACAAGATGAGCTCTAAAGATATTGCACAAGTCGACAAGATGAAGCTAAAGAGCTTCATCATCATTTTCTTCTCTTTGGAGGAGATCTTCTTTCCTTTTTTTTTTTGATATTTTCCATTGACAAACTCATCAATTATATTTATGTTACTTTGTACTTCATTTTCAATTTTCTTTTATTAATCAAATGTCAAAAGGTGTCAAAAATGTAATGAATTACGCAATTTGAACAAATATTAATCGAGTTTGTTGACTTTTCTTTGATGATTTTTAAGGACCTCACCCATCCTCACCTCTTCTCTCATCCGAAAAAGATCAAAAGGATCCGAATAATAGGATCGGATCGGATACTTTAATAATGAAAACCTGAAGAGGTCATTCTTCCTTTTTTTTGGAAAGTCTTGAAAATTTTTATCGATTTTTATTCATTTTTTAAAGTTGAATTTTCAAACTCAGAGAAGAAAAATGGAGAGGAAAAATCCGGTTTTTTCAACAAAATTTCAGAAAATTATCGATTTTTCAAACTTCGCGGCAATTTTTTTTCTTTTTCCAAAAATGAAACTTTTTCATTTCATTTTTTGGTGTTTTTCAGACAAAAAATTTCAGAAAAAAAACGTAAAATTAAATTTCAGCGATTTTTCTTGTAAAATTCCCAAACTTTTTTGACGAATCGATTTGTGAAAACTCCAAAAAAAATGCTCAATTTTACCACAAAACAAATATTCTCACAATTTCGTCAAGCTCACTGCTCAACAAAAAAAAAATAAAAACGAAAGTTTCAAGAAAATCTCCGCCTCATTTTTTTCTGAAATTTCTTCTCCCCCCTCCCTTTTTTCTCTGAAATTGTAGCCAAAAAAAATACATCAAAATTCATAATAAATATTTGGATAAACGTTGAATTGAGAAGAAGAAGAAGGAGGAGGAGGAGGAAGAGAGAGAATAATCGCTCTCCTTCCTATAACAAATTATTTCACGCTCAAATGCGCATAGGTATTCAACGGTTTTTTTCTTCTTCTTCCTCTGCTTCTCTCTCTCTCTCTCTCTCTCTTTCTCTCGTCTCTCTTCAATTATGTGTGGTGTGTGGGTGGTCACTCTCGCCAAAAATATTTTTCGGGTTGCAAACAAAAAAAAAAAGATAAAAATCTTGAACACTTTTGTATCGACAATTTACACCAATTATTTTCTATACCAAAAAAATCAATTAGTACAAGGAAACAAAAACCGTTTTCGCCACCCTCGCCCACCCACGCTTTTTTTCTGACTAAATAATTTTTGGGCATAAATTGGATCTTAGCCAATAAATTTGGGTTTGTTGAAAGCTTAACACACAACGAGCTCGTTAGAGCTCTCTTCCATTCCCTCCCTTCCCTCCCTCTCTCTCTCTCTCTCTCTCTCTCTGTCTTCCCTCCTTTCTTCTTCCTCAGTGCTCACAAATTGTGTTAAGCATTGCTAATAATAGTAAATGATGAACGCTTTTGGATGATTGCCAAAAGCGCGCACTAGATGAAAACACCCCAGACACACACAACACAGCCTGGTCTCATCGTTATTGTGCCACAATCATCTCCTCGTTCTTATTCCGAATTATTCGTTTCAGAACTTTTTTTTTTTTTTCTGAAAAGCTTCTCAGAGAGTTCCCGAAGAATTTGAGGATGAAAATTCCGAATTTCGAACGAACAAAACTCCGAGTCGAAATTAGGAATTCTGAAGAACTCTTGAGACGGGGAGAAGTGAAGTTTCAGCAAAATTAAAATATTCTGAATATGTTTTGCACTTTAATAATTTTCTGCATTTTTAGCGCACCGGGAAAACACTTGAACAGCTTTCTGACAGATTGCAAATTCAATTGTTGGTTGTTGTTGTTGTTGATTTCGTGCGATCCTCATTCTTTAGAAATTAAGGACACACTCGAACTTTCATCATGGGAAGGGAGGATGATGATGGTGGAGAGAGAGAGAGAGAGAGAGAGAGAGGAAGAGTGGATGAGGGATGGTATGCGATGGGAGAGGACCCCAATTTATGAATGCCGGGCTGTATTATTGTCGCTCCTCCCCCTTCCAATTGGTAACCAGCCAACTGTTCGTCGATTTCATTTGTTCTCGTCATTTTTCCGTTTTTTTTTAAATTTGAAGTTCCCCTTGAAGAAGTGTGGAAAATTCAAATATGGGGCTTTTCCCCCCATTTTTTTTTATGACACAATATTTGTTTCTCTTCCCTCTGCCGATCCATCTCGGATGTTTTTCAATTTCAACCCCCATTTTCAGTCGTCGTCGTCGTCGCACCACATTTTTTTTTCATTAACGCCCATTTTATGAGACGAGTTTGCATGGAAAAAGAAGAAGAAGAAAAAAAAAACAAAACACGCCTCATTTTCTTCTTCTTCTTCATTTTCTTCATCTTCTACCAGTTGAAGATGGGGTGGGGGGGGGTGGGGGTGGATTAATTTCAATCACATCAGAAGAAGAAGAAAAAAAAACTTTTTTTTTTTCTCTCCAAAATGAAAGTTTCTCTTTTTCACCGACACATCGGCTGTCAAAACGATTATCGGATGGACGATTTTTGTGACATCGCATGGCGACGTCGTCAAAAATTTTCATTCTTGTTAATCGATTTTTCTTTCTTTTTTTTTTGATTTTCGTTATTTCTTCAAACTTTTTTGTTTTCTTGTTCATCAATGAATTCATAAAATAATACTAAAAATGTTGATGAAGATGTCATCAAATATTGACAAAAACAATGTTATATGAATGTAGTGAGAAGTGAAGTCGGGGGGACCGGGGAGGGGGGAAGAAAGGCGGAGAAAAGGAAGGAGAAAGATAGAAAAAGAGCAATACATATGAATGTGTGTAGAGGTAGGAAAAAGGAGAGGGAAGGAGTGAAACTAAAGAAGTCTCTTTATATGTGGTGCTCCACTGTTTGTGCTCTTTCTCTACCTCTCTCTCTCTCTCTCTCTCTCCCTTGTTAATATTACATTTTGTTCTTCGATCCTCCTCCCTTTTTCTCGTTTTTATTTACCTTGTTTCCACCATTGCTCCTTCTGAAATTTGTAATATATTTCATGAAGGAAATCAACGAATCGGAAAAGAAGTGGCCTCTCCCGCCCGCCCGCCCATTCTTCTTCTTCGTTTTCTTCGAGACGGATAATCAAATTTGCGGAATATGATTCAATAATATTTTTAGCGCGCCTTATGCCTTCAAGAATTCAATTCATCACAATTTTTCATCTCTCTCTCTCTCTCTCTCTCTCTCTCTCTCTCTCTCTCTCTCTCTCTCTGTTTTTGTCCCGTTTTCTGAGATATTTGTGTCACACTGATTAAGTATTCAGAATTGTGTAGTAGTTGTAGTGAATTTTTGAAAGAGCGCTTTTCCCTCACTTCCCCCCCAATTGTGAAAATACGACGGCTACTACTACTAATAATAATAGTAATTCTGAAGCAACAAAAACCTTTTCAGAATTTTATTTTTGCACCACACATTCTTGTCGAGAAAAGTTTGGAGCCAAAAATAAAAAAAAAACGGGGCGAAAAAGTTGAATAAAACATGGCTTCAGTCACGACATCCAACTCGCTCTCTCTCTCTCTCTCTCTCTCTCTCTCTCTCTCTCTCTCTCTCTCTCTCTCTCTCTTATCTTCTCTTCTCTCTTCATTTCAAAGCATAAAAAATTATTTATAAAATGTCATTTACATTTCCTACTTTCAAGAATTTGTTCACTTCTTCAAGCTTTTCCCTCCCTCCGCCCCTCCTCTCCCCCTCTGCGTTGCCAGTCAGCAATTATAATCTGAAATGAAAGGCGCTAAAATTGTGTGTGTGTTAATCGAATAAAAATGTGTGTAAAATTGTTGTGGTTTTACGCATTTTTAATTTTTTTCAAAAACTCTTCTCTTGTTTACCACAGTGTTGAGGCGGCTCTCTCTCAATTGTTAGTCGGCTCCGAGAGCCGAAAAAAACAGAGCATTTTCCTGCTTTTTTTTATTGCCTCTTTCTCTGTGTCTCTCTATCGGTCATCCTTTAATTAAATTTTTGCATGTTATTTTTCTCTGCTCGCTTTTTACCAACATCAAAGAGCAAAATTCTACACCTTCTTCTTCTTCTTCTTCTTCCTCACACTCAATTATTTTGTATGTTTAAATAGGTGGGGCGGAGGTGGAGGAGGAGGAGGCAGGTGGAAGAAGAAACCAAAAAAAAAAGAAAAAGAAAATCAATTTTGTATTCCAAACAACAAATTGTATATTCATGGGGAGAGGAGCCGCTCTCAATTTTAATTTTTATGTTCTTCTTGGCAAAAAAAAAAAGAAGAAAAATGTTGCTCTTCTGCTTCTGCTCGGCCAATTTTTTCATTGTGCACAAATTCTGAAATGATGACACCCAATTAATTGTGGTCTTTTTTCTGCTTCTGCTTCTTAAATCTCTCTATAATTATAGTTATTATTATTATGATTATTGTAATCTTACATGGAATTGACATTTGTTTTATTGCATCATCTCTCTCTCTCTCTCTCTCTCTCTCGCTCTACCTTCCCCCCCCCCCCCTGCGACCACCTGGAATTAAAAATGTTGGTGGTGTTTTCTCTCTTTCTCTCTCTCTCTCTCTCTCTCTCTCTCTCTCTGACAATATTCTATAGATGTGCAGCACAAAGCACATTTTTGTAGACTATAAAAGCCTCCAAAAAAAGAAAGAAAAGAGAGGAAGAATTAAAAAAAAATTGTTGGTGAGGCGACGCAGCATGACGTCGTCAACAATTTCGAGGTTGGCGACCTTCTTCTCGAATTTTTTTTTTTTTTTAATTGAAGATGAACCATCCGGGGTCGGGTGGCCAGTATGTAATTGTTGTTGCCGAATTGACGCGCCTTTCGTTTTTTTTTTCGAGGATCCAGAAAAATTATTTTCCTCGACGATCCCCGTCTAGATCTGACTAGATCCACACATTGTCTTCTGCACCTTCTTAAATCGTCAAGGGTTATGAGTAATGAAAGGTGTGAAAAGTAGTAGCCAAGTCGAAAAATCCAGATTTTTCAAAATGGTGGGGGTGGTGGTGACATTTTTCATTGTTTTCCTCTCCCGTACCGAGTTTCTTTTTTTTTTGTTTCTTCTGACGCCCTGAAAACAATGGAGTGGAGAGGTTTTAACGTAAACAATGGAACAATTATTGCATTGAAAATTGACACGGATATTACGCACATCAGGAAAAGGAGCCCAAGCAAGCAACAGAAGTACATAGTAGGCTCCCTCTCTGTAGGTAGAAGCAAGAAGGGGGAGAGAGGGTTCTGGTGATTTTTGTGTATCTACACGATACTTTTTTGTGCCAAAAAGTATACTTAAGAGACTGTTGAGCAAATGTTTGCCAAGTATGGTAGTTAATTACCGTATTATTATAACTGGTTTTCGTGTCGAGAACCAAACCAAACTTGGATGTCAAAACATTTCAAAGGAAGATTATCCTTGAATCCAACCGAGAAAAAAGTTGAACTTGATTCTGGATTAAAATCCTGATGGCTCGAAAATATCAGAACAATTTTCTAATTAAATTTCACTTTATTTATTTATTTTCATCCATCAAAGTTTTGTGCAGACTCTTTACTAATGTATCGTCCCAACTCTAATTTGCTCTTTTCTCTAACCTCTCTATCTCTCTCTCTCTCTGCTCCTTCTTGCTCCTTATGTAAACATTTCCAGTGGGGAGAAGGGGGGAAGGGGACCCACGAAGGCAAGTAGGGCAAAAAAAAAGAAGGAAATTGAGAAACATTCGTTAAGTAACCCAGAAATGTTTGTGTCACCATCAACAACCGTCTTAACGCCTTAACGTTTGTAAATATTTGTTGGAGATTATTCATATCCAAACAAGTTTTTGAATCGAAACAAATTGAAGAAGGAGAAGGAGACGGACGGTTTGGCATTCTGTACTCGTCGCATTATTCGTTGCCACCTGTCAAACGATCATCAAAAAGAGCAAAAATGTGTTGGGTGTCTTCTGCTCTTGCTGCTCACTTTTCTTAACACCTTTCAATCTTGGAGCAGCATGTGCCAAAAAAACACATTTAAGCTCCGCCCACATTTATATGTTTTCTCCTAGGAAAAATATTGTGTTGATAAAGTCATTTTTTAGTTCGTTCTTTTTTTTGAGCAATGTTTGTCGAGCTCTCGACATGATGGCCTCGATCATTTATCTCATCGATCTATTTTTATATCGAAGAGGAAAATGAATTTTTTTGATTTTTTTTTTGCTGGTTGATGTGTAACTTTTGGACTGTGAAGGAAAATGGATCAGAAGAAGTTTCGCCATGATATGAAATTTGATCCGATCGGCAGTTAAGCGATTTCTTTGTCAGTGGCTTCTCGAATTTCTTTTACTATGCTTTTCCCTCTTTTTTTTTGTGTTGCTCTTGCTCTTTCTCTTTCTCGTGCTCTGTCGGAAGACGTTTTGTTCTTTTCTTTTCTTTTTTTTGCCTTCTTCATTGGCCCTTTTTCTAGCACACAAAACAATATGTTGCTCACTGCTCTCGTTGTGCTCATCGTCACGTCATCATCGTCGTCGGCGTTGAGCAGAAGAAACTCGAAATGCGAGCCGATTACTGTGCCATTGTGCAAGGGAATCGGCTACAACATGACGTCATTTCCAAACAATTATGGACACGAGAAACAAGAGGAAGCCGGTCTGGAAGTTCATCAATTCTATCCGCTCGTTGAGGTAATATCGATTTTTCTTTTGCATTCAGAATTCACTCTCGTTTTCCAGGTCGGCTGCTTTCGTCATCTGAAATTCTTCCTCTGCACCATGTACACACCGATTTGTCAGGAGAACTACGACGGCGCAATTCTGCCGTGCATGGAGCTGTGCCTTGAGGCGAAAAAGAAGTGCTCGCCAATCATGGCCAAGTACGGCTTCAGATGGCCCGAGAATTTGTCGTGTGATGCGCTGCCAAAAATGTCCGATCAACTGTTGTCGGGCAACATTTGTGCCGCACCGCCCGACACACCGGCCAACGAGGAGGAGAAGACGATTTATCGTCATCAGCAGAAGAAGCCGATACTTGTTGATGTGAATTTATTGGATCATAATCATGGGTTGAAGGATCAGCGATGTCCGTGCGCGTGCAATCGACCATTTCAAATTGTGGAATCGTCAAAATCACAGATTGGGAATGTCACAAATTGTGCTTATTCATGTCATTCGCCAGCTTATACGGAAAACAAAGGATTAATCAATAATTGGATGGCGTTCTGGTCGATCACCTGCTCGATCTTATCAACCTTCACATTTTTGACGTTTCTCATCGAAACCGATCGATTCCAATATCCGGAACGCCCGATTTTTATGCTTGCATTCTGCCAACTCATGGTCGCCATCGGTTTCATGATCCGCTACTTTGTCGGTCACGACGAGATCGCGTGCGACTCACTACGCATCAAAAGTCACGAGGAGAGCTCGGGCTCGCTGTGCTTCGTCGTCTTTCTGCTCACCTACTTTTTCGGAATGGCCGCATCAGTGTGGTGGGTGATATTGTCGCTGACGTGGGTGCTGGCGGCCGCGTCGAAATGGTCGTCGGAAGCGATAGCGTCATACTCGCTTCATTTTCACATCATCGGCTGGTGTGTTCCAGGAGTTCAGACTCTACTAGTTTTGGTGAGTCCCGCTTTGATTTTCAGGAAAGGAAAACAATTTTTTTTCAGTTTTTCAATGCCATCGACGGTGATCCGATCACAGGAATTTGTTATGTCGGAAACACAAACGTCAATTTTCAAAGGATCTTCGTTTTAGCACCATTGGTCACCTATTTTGTGCTCGGCGTAATGTTTCTGACGATTGGCTTCTTCAATCTGTGGAGCATTCGAAACGAAGTTCAAAAGCAGCATCCGTCATTAGACAATGCTCACAAAATTACCCAGCTGATGTCGAAAATTGGCATCTTCTCACTTCTTTACACAATTCCATCGTTGTTGATGATCGCTGTCATGTTCTATGAGCAAAACTATCGGCCACTATGGGAGACGGCACAATTGTGCACATGCTCATCGATGGCTCAAACCATTGGCGACTCGTCGCTGATCATTTCGCTTCTCAAAACGTGCTGTATGTGCATCGTTGGATGGACGTCTGGATTTTGGGTTTGCAGCACGAAGACTTTGTCGTCGTGGAAACATGCGATTTGTTGTTTAGGTTGGTTTTTCGATTTTTTAAAAATCAATTTATTGATTTATTGATTTTTTTTTGCAGGAAACTCAACATCAACCGCCAAATATCAACCAGCTGACATTTTGTACGCCAAATCAGATTTGTCATCACCACAATTTTATAACACCAATTTAAGACATAATCATCTCTACGGGGGAATTCCAGACAAATTATGAAAAAAAAAAAAAAAAAAAACTAGAAAAATATTCTGTAAATAGTTAGAGCTTCTTCTTGTTTTTTCTCCATCATCATTCTTAATTGTGATCTCATTTCTTCTCTCTCTCTCTCTCTCTCTCTGCCTGATTATTTCGAGCTTAAATTGATTTTTTTGGATTTTATTGATTTTTTTTTGTCTTTCATTTTGTATTTAAATTAAAATTTATTTTAAATATTTATATAATTTAAATTATTAAATAAATAAAATTCCTAAAAAACAAAGTTGAAATTTAATGAAAATTAAATTTTTTTGTTGATTAATCGACGTTGATTGAATTCAAATGCTCGACAGTGCTCATATTTTGAGCCATGCTCGAAATTGCTCGGCTCAAGCGGCTCACACTCGCCGCTTGATGATCGAGGATAGCAAATGAATTGCAATCCGCGAAGATCGAACAGAACCAAAATATTGAAGAGAGCGTAGGAAGCCAAAATACAGTACTCCATGATAG
This sequence comes from Caenorhabditis drosophilae, assembly GCA_963572285.1. Lineage (NCBI taxonomy): Eukaryota > Metazoa > Nematoda > Chromadorea > Rhabditida > Rhabditidae > Caenorhabditis > Caenorhabditis drosophilae. The sequence goes on along the minus strand of OY751564.1, from coordinate 1,814,106 downwards.
CGTAATTATATGGGACTGAAAAGCCGATTTTTGAGTGCTGAAAAAAAAAACGGTGGAAAAAGCTGGTTACTGTAGGAATGGCACAATGAGGTCGCCGTCCAGCCGATATGAAACTGAAAATATTGCGGAGCAAAATAGCCAAAAACAGCTGTTGCAGTGCACCGAAAGAACGACAGAAGCACATCGGTGCATTTTCCAGAAAACAGGGCGACGACAAACGTGAAGCTGGAAATCAGAAACATGTTGACCATTGCCGACACGGCAAAACTCGACTTGCAGAAATGATTGATTTCTGAAAAAAAAACAGGCGGTGGAGAAAAAACTCGCGATCTACCCTTAAAATCGGTGTGCATTGTGACGATGCTGAACAACGCCAGCGAGAACGTCTCAACACCAGTGAGCATCGGAATCAGATCATAAAACCAGCGTGACAATGAGGCTGCCGAGTTTTTCCAATGATAATTCGAGAGCAAATTTCTGCAACAAATGGTTCCCCTAACGAGCTGCTTTCCATGGCAAACTTACCTGAACAGAATACTGTGGAAGATGCGAACTGATATTGTCAGGCAGGTGGCGATTCGGAAGATCACATTTCCCCACACGTTGATCTCGAACAAATTGAGAATCGATAAAAGACCGTCGAGTGGAAATTTCAGAAATGTCTAACAATTCAAAGTTAAAGATCTTTCAACTTCTGATGGGCTTCTCTCACCTTGCAACGAAATAATCGACCACCGTAGTGAATGATGATTGAATCATCGGTTAGTTCATCCTCATTCAATGGTTTATAATCGGAGCGAAGAGCTGATACGATGGCCGCTGAAATTCATTAAACTACGTGAACTACGTGAACTACGTGAACTACGTGAACTATTGTTATTATTAAATGAAATAATTGAGTACAAATTTTTGGTGTTAAAAAATCTTTTTCCTCTGAAAAGATTTTACGTGAGCTACGTGTCAATTCGTATTTTGAAAAAAGACAGAAAAAATCCTGAGGGAAGAATTCAATAAAAATTTAGATCAAAAGATCAAAAAATTTAAAAACGGGTTTAAACAACTCCAAAATTCCTTCATCTGCGTGAAGGAAAAAGTTTTTGGTGGAAAATCACGTGAGATGCGTGAAATATTAAGTGATTATCGACCACGTGAGAGTTTCACGTGAAACACTCAAACGCTTAACATGGCTCTCGTAGGCCGCCTCTCCCCCATTTATTTACGTGAACTACGTGAAGAAAACCTGTGAAACAAGTGAATGACAGAAAAGTGAAGATGAGACTGGCCCGAAGCATCGGAAAATTCAAGTAAGCAATTTCGGTATTGTCATCCTCGACATGTCCATATTTCAATTTTCGATTTTCCTCGCGATTCTTTGGCACCTGAAAATTGGGGGGGGAAAAAAATCTGATTTTCGATTGAAAAAAAATTATTTTTACACACTTTGACATTCGCTGACTCATTTTCCAAGTAATAAGCTGGAAAATAATCGTCACTGTTAACTGTAAAGGTGTGCGACGACATATTTCTGGAAAAAACTGAGTTAAAAAATTATAAAAATTGGAGAAGCTCGAAGAAAAAAAATGTATTAAAGTTTCACGCACTTCACGTAAGTTTTAAAAATTAAAAATTTTTTTTTGGTTACAGAAAAGCGTTTCAAACTACCGCGCAAAGGAAAAGCGGTAAGATTTGAACTTTATATATTATATATATAATATTTTGATAACAAATTTTTTCACGTAGTTCACGTAAATTCAGCTTTATCAGTCACAAGAAAGGCATTTAAATTCGAAAAAAAAAACGTCAGAATTTGGCGAATGGAGAAAAAGAAAGCGTACGTTTTGAAAAAAAAAAGTAATTGTTTCACGTACTTCACGTACACTTGGTTTTGAGAAAATGTTCATAGAGAAGGAAGAAAAAAAAACTCGAATCGAAAGGTGAGACGAGTGTGAAAAAAAAAGAAGACGAATAAAAAAGAAACCCGCCCGCGACATCTTCAAGCTGGTGAATGAGAATTGTCATCTTTCCATAATCTAAAATTTGAATCTCTCTGTCTCTCTCCGTCTCTCTTTGTGTTTCTCTCTGCCATTGAGGATGGAGAAAAATTGGGAAGAAGGTGAAGAGAGAGAGAGAGAGAGAGAGAGAGAGAGAGAGAGGGAAGGGACAATGAAGGACAAATATTTTTATTGAAAAAGAAGAATTTGAATATTTCTTGGAACAAAAGTGATTAAAAAATTGTATCAATAAATAAAATCGAAATTGATAAAAGACAGAAAGGAGAAGGAAGGCGGAGAAAAAGTGAATTTCACCTTCTTCATCCTTCATCCAACCTATATCAACCTTTCCCTTCGTAATGATTTTCAAAATCATAGTGAGAATTGAATGGGAAGAAGGACAAAAAAAAAAGAAAAGAAGATTTTTCGGATAATCTTTTCCCCTACCAACTTTTTTAGTGTGAATTTTACAATGGAAATTCATAGTGCATTCCGACTACTGTCATATCCAAAAGAGGCCCCAAAAACCATTGAAACAAAATTTTTTGTTTAAAGTTTAACAAACAAAAAAATTGAAAGAGAGATGAAGCCAGTTTTGGTTTTTGTTGTGCGTTGTTAAATTGAATCAGAAAATTTCGGCAATTTTCCTAATCAAAACCGGAATTGATTCAAAATCCTTCTTTTTTGGTATTTTTTTTCTGACAATTTTACCTTCAATTGAAATTGCGTCATCAATTATTTCCTCTTTTTTTGAGAAAAAAAAGAGAAGAAACGGAGGTTTACAAATTGAAACATAAAATTGGGCAGCTTAACGTCAAAAAATTGATAATCAAACTGTCCTAGAAAAGAAGAGAAGCTCAAACCTAAAAAATTGTCTGAAATATTTTTTGTAGTTTGTAGTGTGGGTGTTTGAAAAATCGATAATCTACCTTTCCTGGAAAAAAAATAAGAAGCTCGACTTTAACAAAATTTGGTTGAAACATTTTTTTGTAGTTTGTAGTTTGTGTGCTTAAAAATCGATAATCAAAATTTTCCTGAAAGAAAGAAAAAGCTTGACTTTTAATTCTTGGAAATATTTTTTGTAAAAAAAATATTTTTTGTTGCTTAAAAAATTGATAACCTATGTACCTTTCCGGGAATTAAGAAGAAGAAGCTCGATTATAAAAAATTGCCTGAAATATTTTTTGTAGTTTGTAGTGTGGATGTTTGAAAAATCGATAATCTACCTTTCCTGGAAAAAAAAGAAGAAGCTCGAATATAAAAAATTGCCTGAAATATTTTTTGTAGTTTGTAGTGTGGGTGTTTGAAAAATCGAAAATCAAATTTTCCTGAAAGAAAGATCAAACTCGAATTTTAAAATTTGGTTGAAACATTTTTTTGTAGTTTGTAGTTTGTGTGCTTTTTCAAGTCAAAAGTCGATTTTTCAAAAATCTTGACCATGAAATTTTCGAGTTTCGAAAATGTTCAGAAATAAATTGTAGTTTGTAGTTGAATGACTGAAAAATGTGTCATTAAAAGAAACAACAAAATTTCAGCCAAAATTTTCCAAAAAACTTTTTTTTTCGCTTCTATTCAGAATTTCTTGCGTCTCGTCACAAGTTGTTATTCAGTCAGTCGTCACATCAAAACAAAAATTTTCTTTCTTCTGGTGATTAACATTTTGTACCCTTTCCCTCCTCGTTGTCCACCACAATTTTCCAGCTCAGAACAGAGAAAGAAGAAGCAGCGGCAACAGCAGCAGCAGCTTAAAGCTGAATGAAAAATAGCCGAGCCAACAAAAAAAAAAAAGTGATGCGCGTAAAACGGATTAAACTTTTTCATTCATCCGCCTCGATTGTTTCGATTTTACGTCTTCTTTTCTTTTCAGCTTCTCTCTCTCTCTTTTTCTCTCTCTCTCGATATTTTTTGTTTCCAGTTTTTTTTTCTCTGAAATTTTCAGCATCACAATAGAAGTGATACTGTAGTAGAAGAGATTAAAAAGCCACCGGCTCACATTTCATTTGAGATCGGAAATTTGTGAGGCAGCCGCTGCTTCCTTTTCACTCGTCGAAAAACCTGATGGAGTGGCTTATTGCTCATCACTGGGATGTGTTCGCGATTCCTGGCTTTAATTGCAGGTAACAAGGCAGTTTTTTTTTGAAGTTAAAAAAAAGGGAAAATTGTTTCTTTGTCAGTGAGATTCTCATAAACTCGGAAAAATGGACGAGAATCCATGGAACTCCTCGTCCAATTCTCGGCTACATTGATCTGATTTACGGAGTTCTCATCGAAATTCTTTACTTTCCGTGCATGTTGGTGATGCTTCAGAAGGACAATATTCGACTTTCGTGCTTTAAAATCATGTTTCTTCTTGGCTTAATCGATATGTGCGCAATTGGTAAAGCTGAAACTGGCCGTCTGAAACACGATCTTGATCAAATCAATATTTTCCAGGAATTAATTCCATCGAAAACGGGATTCTTCTCATTGAAGGTGCCGTTTTTTGTTCGCATCCGACCGCAATTTTTGTTACCGGATCATTGGGACTCGGTAAGATGAGCTCGGGAACCCGAATCAGAAGAAAAAATTGCTTTTTTTTGAAAGGCTTCTGGTGTTCGGCTTGTTTGATTTGTATGATATTGGTTATCAATCGTGTCCTTGACATTTTGTTCCCAACCATGGTCAGGAAATATTTTTCGGGATCTCGAACGTGTCTCGTTTTGTTGATTCCGATCTTCTATGGCCTCTTCTACATTTTCTTCACACCGCCGCTTCTCTTCACTTCCAAATTTCAAGCCTGGTTCTTTGATCCGTTTATTTATGAAAGTTGTAATTATTATCGATAAGGCTTCAATCGATTTTATCGATTTTTTTTCAATTTCAGATCGTGGCATGCAATATCAAAATTATCCGCACACGGCAAACAATTTGTTTATTGTGATTTCGACTTGTCTTCTCTACGGATATTTTTGTTTGGCCCTTTCGAAACAATTCAAGCTTCGTCTCGAGTCGACTAATCGACGTTCGCATACTCAGGTAAAAATCACGCCAGTTCTCCGCCCATTTTTTCGTGCCGCATTTTTTGAAATAATTTGGAAATAAAAATAATTTCAGATTTTCCTGCAATCCACGTTGATTTGTCTTGTAAATTTCATTGCAGCAATGGTGTACGTCTACATGCAATTCCTACCTGTCGCCGACATTGTCATCGTCATCGGACACATCTCATGGCAATTAGGGCACGGTAAATTCGATGCTTTTTTTTCTTGTTGATTTTCTGTTTTGTTTTTTTCGACAGGATGCCCAGCAATCATTTATCTGTTTCTAAACTCGACGATTCGAAAAGGTGTGTCGAAATACATTCAAGTTCGACACTCAAAAACCAGTCAACGAGGGATTTCAACGATCGGAGGAAGTACAAGATGGAATTCAAGTTCGATTCATTGACAAAAAGGAAAATAATAAATAAAAGCCAATTTTTTATTGAAAACCCGTTAAAATAAAAAAAATTCAAAAAAAAATGTTGGTTGTGGAATCATTCTTATCGAAGAAAAAACGAACCCGTTGATGACGAAACATGAAGAAGAAGCTGAAGCCGAAGCAGAAGTCGGATGGCAAATCATTGAGCCCCTCCCCCGTCAAAACTATTTGGGATTGCAATAAAGTTGGCAATTCTCACGGCTCAAAAATTGATTTTCGTTTCCTCCGCATTTCTGTTGGGATTTTTTAAAATTTTTTTGTTGCTCACAGAAACTGCTGACGCCTCTTACCTGAACACCGAACGGATAGCATTCCTGTGTGGTGACGTCGAAATAATAGCGCGTCAACAAATCGATTTCGGCCGACGTTGCCGTTGAATCGCACAGCGCCGAGTCGGGTGGAAGATAGCAGATGCTTGGATATGATTGGGGTGACGCGAAAATTGGCGGATCCGGATAACGCGATTTTGTCGAGACGAATTTGATGGCGATCGTCGCCAATGAAATCAGGAACAGCTCGATGCGCATCTGGAAATTTATTTTTTCTTTTTTTTCTTTGATTAAGAAAATTTCGAGGGATGAAAAAAAAAGACATTTTTTTTCGTGTTGTAAAATACACAAAACAATGCTGCTCCCTCCGCCTTATCCGGTTCGAATGATAACCAAAAAGAGAGTAAGAGAAAGAGAGATATAGAGAGAGAGAGAGAGAGAGAGAGAAAAGGAAATGTTCTAGAGACATCAGACAAACAAAAGGATGATCAGAAGATCGGAAGCAAATAAATGAGAGGAATGGCAAGAAAAAAGTCATCGAATTTTTCTTCGATTTTTTAAATTGAAAAATGAGTAAATAAATAAAGAAAAAAAATTTTTTTTTCAAAAAAAAAAAGAAAATAAAAAAATATTTTTTGTTGTCTTTTGTTTTGCTTCAAAGTTTCTTCTTTATGAACAATTGACGGAAGTTTGACGTTTCCACAATAGGACACCAATTTAATACAAAGAAATGTTTTTTTTTATTTGTTTTTCCTTCTTTTTTTTATTTAAACTCAAACATGAAACTTTTTTTTTATTAAGTTTTATTATTTGTTCAACGAAAACGATTATAAAAAGACAAAGTGCGCTTTATTGAGAAGAGCGAACAAAACAGAGAATCGGGTTGACAAATGCGAAGAAATGAGTTTTTCCAGAGAAAGTTCGCTCTACTGAAAAAGTTTCAAGCACTTGCAATAACAAATTATATGTAGAGCATGTGCGCTCTATTGAACCCCGATTGGAAAAGTTGTTCTTTTTGGAAAATGGCGCTTCAGGGAAATGAAGAAAATTTTAATAAAAAATTGAAGAAGAAATATTTTTGCCGCTGGCGAATTTTGAAGAAATATTGAAACCAAATAAATTCTGGAATCAGAATTTTTTTTTAATTAACAAACATTTTGGAACTTGGTTTCTTTTTTGGGAAAGTGCGCTCTATTGAAATAAATTAAAATCGAGTTGAAACCAAATTCCATTTCAATCGGCACTGAACTTCAAGAAAAAAAGTCGCGGAAAAGTAAAGTGCGCTCTATTGAAATCAATTAAAATCGAGAAGAAAAAAAAAAGTTTGTTAACATTGCCACTATATTTCAAAAAAAAAAGTGCGCTCTATTGAAGTTTGAAATAATACAAAAATCAATAAAAAAATCAACCAAAAAAAAAAGAAGCCAAACAGAAGGAGAAAAAAAAAGAGAAAGAAAATAAGAAATGAATAAGGATGACAATCGACCAAAGTCAGTGGAGTAAACGTGTGACACATAGCCAAATGTGGGTGTGTGTGTCTACTACCAGGCCAACACCAATCATTCAACTTATTTATGTATAATTATCGTATTTATTTGAATTCAACAGAAAAACTTGTCGATCGAGGATGACGATGACGATGATGGTAAATCCATATTCAAAAAAAAAAAAAAATATTCAAAAAGTAGGTTAAAAATGAGGATGAAAAACGAGACAGTGAAGGAGAGACAGAGAGAGAGAGAGAAAGAGAGAAAAATTCTAATGAAAACCTCGAGAAGCAGCGAAAAAAAAACAATTTTGTTTTATTATTAGTTTTTAAATTAAAATTCTTTCTTTCCACCCCCACCCCACCTCCCTTTTTACACTTTTCCAAAAAATCTGGTTTTTTTCGGTTTTCTCTTTCATCAAAAATTTATGAAGAAATCAAAGAAGGAAGCTGTTGACGTATAATTTACAGTTTACAACCAAAAAAAAAATTCAAGAAAATGAAATGAGAGGTGGGCGTCTTCTCAGCGCGTTTTGCTAAGAATTACGATGGATTTTCAACGATATTTTCCAATCAATAAATGCCTAGAAGAGGAGGCGTGAAGCTGTCCGACAGCTTCTCCCCTCCTAACCGCAAAAATTGTGCCAATAAAAAATTGAACGAGAGCAGTGAAAGAAAGAAAAAAAATGATGTTAAATTCAACAAAAAATTGGTTTTTCTCGTCGAAAACGTTTCGCGCCAAAATAATTACCGGAAGCGATGAATGAGGAAGAAGACGAAGAAGAAGAAGAAGAAATGAAATTTTTCCTCGGATGCTTTCACCGCGAAGAAGAGACGAAATCGAATTGAACAAAATTTCGTCGTGTTTTATTCCACATCTACATGGAATAATAAATCGAATGATGATTGCTGGAAGGCGGAGCGAGCGCCAGGGGGTCATGTCCAGGTTTTGATTGAAAGCCAGCCGGAAGAACACATTCCACACACCCACACACACACACACACACACGCTGTTCTTCTTCTTCTTCGTCTTCTTCTTTGTCAATCAGATACGAATGTACACAAGGATTAATCGATAGTTTTCCCTTTCTCCCAATGTCTTCTGGATGACGGAAAAGAAATGAATTCCGAATTGCTTAGGTTAAATGTTGAGAGAGGAGGAGGAGGAGGAGGAGGAGAACGAAGTGAAGGCGAATAAACGAAAGGTGCATGCGTGGTTTTACTTAATTATTCTGAACAAAAGAAGGCGAAGGATACAAAAAAGGGTTTATCTGATCTTACCCGATCTTTGAAGGTCATTAGGATAGGGCAAGAGAGAGGAGAGGGGGAGAGGGGACTTAAAAATCACCATTTTTTATCCAAACCCCGACAAAAAAAAATGGAATTTATCACAAAAATAAATTGAAGAAGTCACCATCATCCTCACCTTCCTTACCATCATTATTTGTTCAACGCATTTTGTGTGGTTGAAGTTGAGGTTTGAAGGAGGGGAGGAGGAGGAGGAGGAGGAAAAGAGCACAAGACGAAAAAACAGAGAGAGAGAGAGAGAGAGAGAGAGAAAAGGAGCTCAATTTTCAATTCAACACAATGCGTTTTCCATTGTTGGGCCTCTTTTGTGCACAATTCCAACACCGTTGTTATGTTTCCGCTGACATCGACCAATCCACCCAAAAAAAAAAGAAAAAGAAAAGGGAATTTTAAGGTTTCTTTTTTTTTTTGCTTTTGTTTCAGGAAACAAATTTAGAAAAGAAAGAAAAATGCTATTTTTTCCTTTTTTGGTAAAAGCTTCAGAAGACGAAGGAGGAGGAAGACGACGACGACGACGATGAAGGAGTAGGGGGAGGGGAAAGTGTGGGGGAGAAATTGAGTGAGAAGAGATAAAAGAAATCTTCACACGTGACGGCGGCGAAGGAGATTTTGGTTGAATGTCAATAACAAATACCAATGAATATCCAAACTGTGTGATCATCGTCATATTTAATCGGTAAAAATAGTGAGAAAATTTTGATGACGATCAACACTGAGAAATCGATGAACAGGGAAATATTGTTTACCATTAAAGATCTATAAAGTGGGGGTGGGGAAGGGGAGAGGGAGAAGTAGAAGGGAGAAGGAGGAGAAAAATCGTTTTGTCAATTCTTCCCCTCCCTTTTTTTTTTGAACAAAAATCAATAAATTATTGATTTCCAAAGGATTGAACGCTTGGGAGTGAAATTTTTAAGAAATCGATCAAAACTCTGGTTCAAACCTCCTAAAACAAGACCCGGATTAAGCAGGAAAAAATCGATAATGATTTTTCAGCTTAAAAACGTTTTTGATTTTCAGCGATTTGGAAAAAGGTGGAAAAAATCTGAAAAAAACTTTTTTATTTTTTCTCACTGAAAAATACCGTCTCAGCCCCTTTTTTCCCTACTCGAGAATTCCCAAAAAAAAACTGACGGGGGGGGGGATTCTGCAAATTTTGTTTCAACCGGAAAAAGTGTTTTTATTAGAAAAAATAATTATTCAGTTGTCGGGGAGTTCATCGTTTCAGCTTCTCCCTTTTTTAAATTAAAAAAGGGGCGAGGGGGCGAGGGAGAAGAATGTCAAGAAGCTTCAGGATTGAGAAGGAAAAACAACTTTTCTCAATTTTCAACCAGAAAAACCTTTTTTCAGCCAATTTTTGTTTCTTTATCGTCTCTCCGCCATTCAAAAAATTGCGGCCTTTTTCTTTTCGCAAATCTTTTAAATTAAAAATCCGCCTCCTCACATCCCCTTTTTTGTTCAAGACAAACATTCGGTTCGCCGCTTTTCCAGGCTTAGATGAAAATTTAAAATCCGGGTTTTTTTCTATTTTTTTTTCAAAAATAGAAAAATGTGAAAAAGAAAAGAAAATATTTGTTTCCCCTCCTCACTTCGCCGCCTCCCCAACTCAAATTCAATTATATTATAAGTCTACGTAGATTTTAACCTAATGAAAGTAAAAGGGCAAATTCTTCTCTTCACAAAAATCATATTTTATTAATAAAAAAAATTTTCTTTTTCTATTTTTTTTATTTTAAACATTCTAATATTTCCCCAATTATTCTTATTTTTTTCCAGGCTTAACAGAGAATAAATTGATGACAAGTTTTAATGAGGAGCGGCGACGTCGCTGAAAAATTAAGAAAAAAAAACGTTTTTTTTCAATTAACAAAGGTAATTATTTTATTTATTTATTTGTGGGGGGAGGGGTGGAGTTATTTTAAGACAAGACATTTGCTCTATAAATTCGAGCCTTCTGTCTGAATGTTTTTTGTTTATTTATGTGGTTTATAGTTGCGCCTGACTTCCGGTTATTATTTAAAGTCAACAAAAATGATGATAATAAACTTTTTTCTTTTTTTTTTTTTAAAGTTTTTCTCATTGAAATTCACATTTCTTCATGTTTCTTAAGACTGAAAACATTGGAGACGAAAAATGGTTGAAAAGCAATTCAGTTTGGGTTTTAATGTGAATTTTATTGTGTTTTCTTCCAAAAAAGAAGTAACAAAAAAAACATTTTTTATCTTTAAAAGAAAAGTTGAAAATTATTTTGTTGCTCAACATTTTTCGAGCAACAATGAGATGATTAAAGTCAAAATTATGCTCAGCCGATTCATTGCTCTTCTCATTTTGTGCATCATTGGATGCTCGTCGGCATATTCGAGATTTGGTGGAAATAAGGCGATGTTGAAGTAAGTGGACGCTACAGAAGCGCAGAGAAGTTAGTGAGTGGCGCTTTTCAGAAATTCTGGAAATGAGCCAAGAAGTATCAATTATCAAATGATGAAAGGATCTCAAATCCGATATTATGGTAGATTTCGTGATGGCTCTGATGATTATCTCAATCGATATTTTAATCGATTATAAATTAAATTTTAATTGACTTTTTTTTTCTTTCCTCTGGTCATTTTTCAATTTGTTGTTTTTTCAATAAAAGACTTAAAATGCAATTGATTCGAGAAAATGAAAGAAACAAAATTTGATAAAAATTATTAGGAGGGTTGGCGCCCGAAATGATCGAAAAATTAATGATAAAATTGATAAAGGCACAATTTGACGATAAAAATACTTGGCTCACACGATATAAACAATTTCATTTCTAATCATTTGTGTTTTGTGTTTCTCATTTTGCGATGCGTTTAATAAACACATCAATTTTCCTATTTCTATGTTTTACGGTGGTAAGTTTTTATTAGAAGAAAAATGCACAAAAATCAATTAAAACCTTTTTTATAGGTGTCAACAAGCTTTTTGCCCAAATCCCGGTAAGAACTGAGCGAAATTGATCTGGAAATTGAATAAAAAATTAATTTTTCTAGTTACCAACACCGCTTAAAACGTGAAATTGACGATGCTTTCAAAGGGTTTGTCAAATGGATGACTCCAGATCAACTGAAAACTGTTAACGAACTGAAATCTTCTGGAAAATCTGAAGCTGAAGTTCGTGAAAAAGTTGTTGGATTTTTCGGCGAATTACCGAAAGAAAAACAAACTGAATTAAAAGAAGAATTCAAAGGAAAATGCAAAGAATTCTTCACACCCTTAATGACTGAAGAAGAAATTTCAAAAATCAAAACATTAAAAGAATCAAAGGATAAAGAAGGAATAAAAACTCTCATCCAAAATGTTATCAGTCGACAAAATGATAATCTAAAAGTTGTTGCTGGAAAAATGTCTTTGGTACGTAAGAATAAAATAAAATTTAAAAACAATATTCAAAAGGAGGACGAAAATAGAAGCGAAACGGGTCTTACAAAGAAAAACTTGCAGTTTGCAGGGTGCTACAGTGTGCTCTTATTTTTTTTTCAATAGAGCGGCGTTTTATTTACTATGATAAATCAACTTTTCTATAGTAATAATCTATCAGTTTGAAAAGTTCAATTTTCTAGAAAAAAAAATAAAAACTCAAATTAATTTATCATTTTCAGCTGTGTGAAGAAGTTTTCAAAGATTCGAAGAAAAAGCGTCGAGAAATTGACGATGCTTTCAAAGGGTTCGTCAAATGGATGACTCCGGATCAACTGAAAACTGTTAATGAACTAAAATCTTCTGGAAAATCTGAAGCTGAAGTTCGTGAAAAAGTTGTTGGATTTTTCGGCGAATTACCGAAAGAAAAACAAACTGAATTAAAAGAAGAATTCAAAGGAAAATGCAAAGAATTCTTCACACCCTTAATGACTGAAGAAGAAATTTCAAAAATCAAAACATTAACAGAATCAAAGGATAAAGAAGGAATAAAAACTCTCATCCAAAATGTTATCAGTCGACAAAATGATAATCTAAAAGTTGTTGCTGGAAAAATGTCTTTAGTATGTGCGATTTTAAAATTAAAAAACATTATTCCTTTCTTTTCAGTTATGTGAAGAAGTTTATAAAGATTCGAAGAAAAAGCGTCGTGACCTTAACGAAACTTACAAAAATTTTGTCAAATGGATGACTGCTGAACAATTGTTCGAAGTGGAAAGCATGAAGGTTGGTTGATTTCAGAAAACGATTGTTTACTTTATAAGCTTCACAGAGTTCTGGAGCTACAGAAGCGGAGGTTCGCACTAAAATTTACGGATTTTTCAATAAACTTGACAACGAAAAAAAAGTTGAGCTTAAAACTGAAATGAAATCGAACTGCAAACAATTCTTCTCTCCACTTTTGAACGACGAAGAAAAGATAAAAATCAAAGAGTTGGTTGAGGCTAAAGATCGCGAAGGAGCAAAACAACTTTTAAAAAATGTTATTGATCGGCAGACTGGAAGCTCGAAAAAAACTGCCGAAAGTATTTTCGAGGTGCGACATTGCATTAATTTCTTGTTTTTTTTTAATTGTAAATAGAGAAATTTCAGGCTTGCCAGGAAGTCTATAAAGATTCTAAAAAGAAGAGAGATGTTCGTCAAAAAATCGAAAAGCATCTTGCTTGGTTGAGACCAGAAGAAAAAGATGTGAGGATTTTTTTGAATCCTTTTTTTTTCAAAATACGAAAGTAGACAATTTTCAGGAAATTATCCTAATGACCAGTGAAGGAAAAAGTCAGGAGGAAATCAAGAAAAAGCTTTTCCATTTCATTTCTCTTCATGAAAAAGACACAACATTGAAAGATAAAACAGTGAAGGTGATTATAGATTTTGATAAAAATTGGCATTTTTAGAGAAACAAAAAAACATTGCAGAATTGTTATAAATGGATGGATGAGGTGGCAAGCAAAGAAGAAATTGAGAATCTTCACAAATTGCATCACGTTGATCATAACGCGTGTAAAACAAAAGTTCGAGAGTTTATCAATCGATTGTCTGGAGAGAAAAAAGAAGCTGTAGAAGCATCACTACCATTTTGCGAGAAGCTTTGGTATGGTCAACATTCAGCTCATACTCAACATCAGCATCAGCATCATCATCGACGACGACGTCATCTTGTCGTGCTCGAAAAATATCTTCAATGGTTGGAGCCGGCGCAACGCGACGTTATCCGAGAAATGGAGGAAGCTGGAACCGAGTTCGGCAAAATTAGCGATAAGATTCGCGAGTTTTTCAAAACTTTGCCAGTTGAGAAACAAGACGAGTTGAAATCAACGTTTAAGGTTAAAAAAACTTTAGAATTTTAAAACAACAATATTTTCCAGAAACAATGTCTTACGTGGGCCAAGGAAGTAGCAAAGCCTGCAGAGTGGGAGGATATTAAAAAACATTATAATGAAGCTGATTATCAATCTTTGATTGAGAAGCTCATTGAGCTTGAAGGAAGACTGACTGAAAATCAAAAGCACACAATTGAGCATCTTCGCGGTGTCTGCTACAAATTGTGGGGAATCAAGCATCACATTTCAAGACGTCGACGAGTTGTCAAGACGTCTTCTGAATTTCAGCCGATCAATTATTTTTCGTGGTTAAAAATTGACGAGGTTTAAGCACAACAAAGTTTTTCTCCTTCTTCTTCTTTTTATTTAATTTTACTTTTCATTTCAAATTTATCTGAATAAATAATTGTCTCTCTCTCTTTCTCCCTCTCTCCCTCGACGCTTTTTTTCTTACGTCGAAATTTCAGAGAAACAAACTTCAAGAATTGTGGAAGGCGAATAATTGGCAAGAGTTTTTTGTGATCGTTGCCGATAACTATAAGAATCTAACGATGACCAAGAACACGCCAAAACCAATCTTGGTATTCTGAGAAATTATGCATTGAAATAAAAAGGGGGGGGGGGGCGCAGGCGAAGGGTTCAGAAAACGTTGAAACTGTTCACCTATTTCATCATTTTTATTTTCGATAACAAAAATATCAAAAAAAAAAAAAAAAGGAAAAAATTTGATATTATTTTTCTTTCCAAGAAGACAAAATTGTTTTTTTTAATTCCTTATCACCGAAAAAGTTGTGCTTTTATTCGTTTGATTTTTGTTGTGATAAAAAAATCACAAAAAATACAATTTAAACTCCCGTAGATCAGAAAAAAATTATTGATTTTTAATTAATATGCAAATTTGTCAAGTTTGTAGTGTGCGGTGTGTATTTTCGAACGTCAAGTTAAAGGAAGTTTTTGAATTACCGCTACTACAGTAACCCATTAACCTGCACATCAAAATTGTGCAATATTAACGATATGGGAGAAAACGAGAAAACTGATTGGATTGAGGGGCCGAGTCACATTGAGGAAAAAAAACCGCGATAAATGTATATCTAAGCTCGCTTTGATTTTTCTTCGGGCTTCGGGAGTTTTTCTTTGAGCTCAGTGACGGATTTCAGGATGTTGCCGAGCATCAATTGAATGAAGGATGCAAACATCTTCTAATCGCAGTGTTCGGAGATGTCTTCTCTGAAAACGTAGGCTCATCTTCTTCATCTTCTCCTAATTCTGATTTATGATTCAAGAATTTTGGATCAACCGACACTTATTATCTGTTTTTCAAGAACATAACAGATCACGTCATAAAAATGGACAAAAAGTATCGAGTTGCAGTTGAGTTTAAGCCGAAGATTTAAAAAAAAAAGCACAAAATTTTGTTTTCCCTGAAGGGTCTCACTGCTCTGCGCCTCTGCAAGCGGCTCTACGAAAAGCGACGAAATTTGGTGCACAACATGGCATTTGTGCACAATCTTCTCTTCAAATTCGCCAACGATCTGAATCCGTTGATGCCGAAATTGTTGTCGAAACGAACTCGTCCCAACGTCGAACTCAATCAGCCGCAAACATTTTTTTTCACCATCGAATCTTATATGCGGTGCGTGCGGTTTTTATTGATTTGCCGACGCAGCAGGAGAAACGCGATTTTTGTAGACACACGCGACGCTCGAATGATACTCTCTGGATTGCTGAGAAGGTTTTCGAGAATTGTCGAAGCGCATTGAAGAAGCGGCTGAGAATCACGAATCGTCAATTGAAAACCGATGAGAAGCGCTACAATTTAAGACCGATGTTCAATCGCAATTTGGTGATTAAAATTCACAATTTTTGGCAAACTTCCAAATCTCTTAAACCTTTTTGTTACAGTGCAGAAGCTCACAGGCTTTGGTGAACATGGCGATGAACTTCGATGAGACCTACATGGCTGAGCTTCATCTAATGGAAGATGTTTGCATCGAATCATTGCAGGTAGTTATTAGATGTTTTCTCCATCCAAAAATCAATAATTGCCAGATAATTTGTCTTGATGTTATATCAGAAAGAGCTCGAGCTTCAGACAAAAAAACTGATTTTCGTCAACCGATCACTTATATCGATGATAGAAAACCAGATCCAAATCGGATCATCGGTGGAAATTAAGGTTCAACAAGTTTTCTTTGTCCTTTTTTGTTTTGCTGCTGCCCCAAATATTAATTATGTGTCTTATTAATCCCATGTCATTTAAAGAAAAAAAGGTATATGTCATTTTAAAAATTCAATACAGTAATCTCAATAAAAGTTGGTTTTATTTCTTAACGATTTTCATTGTTTGTTGGTTGAATTCCACTAGAATACACTGATTGACTTCCAGCTTGGAATTTGAAAAATTGAATGTCTGGAAGCCAATTTCGCCAATGACTTCGGTTCGATGTGAGAAATGTTAACTCGACAAGAAGTGGATTGATCAACGAATCGTAGTTGAGAAAATTCTCCTGAACCTGAGACAAAAAAACATGATTTATTGATTTTTTATTTTCGAAATTCTGAATTACGTCACTGATTGCGTCGGAAATTTCAGCGAAATTCTCTTCAAAACAATATTCGATCGCAGTAAATGTCAGAACAATCTGAAAAGTTGTTTTAATTGAATCGGATTTTTCAAATTAAAAAAAAACTGTTTTTGACTCACAATTTTTCCGATCAATAAAATCGCGACCTGAAAGATCAGAACCCTTTCAGGCTTCTGCTGATTCGTTAAAGTGAGCGTTGTCAATTCGCGAATTTTGAAAATCATTGCAATATAAAGAAATGTTGTGGAGAAAACGAGAAGAAATGAGAATTGCGAAAGAATCTGGAAATCAATTATCGATTTTTTTTTTGGCAAAAAAATCAATCACTTGGATCAATGAGATAAAATAGGTTTTAATGATGTCTAAATACTCGTAAGAATCCAAATTTCTAAAAAAATAAGTGAAAAATGCGTTTCGATCAATAAACGCTATCATTCCACACAAGCCAAGAATCAGATAAAAAATCCGCATTATTCGATCGACGTCTTCGCTGATAACAAGAAGAATTTCAGATGTCTGAGCTGAAAATCTCTTTCGAAAACCAACCTTTTTGGTGAGACGTTTTTCTCCCAGCGTGGAAAAACGATGACAACAAATCGCTGAAACGAGAGGACGAAAATTAGGAAATTCTGAGCGACAGCCGTCAGAAGTGTGATCATCAGCAAACTTGAATTCACATTTAACAAAAATGGTTTCAGAAAATAGCTGAAATTTGTTGAAAAAAAATCTTTAAAAATGATTTTCTCCTCAAGAAAATTTTTGCTTCGCAGTGAGCTTGAACTTAAGCTTCTTTCGTTTTTTCGTTTTTTTTTATTTTCGCTGCGTACTTGAAAATGTGTTGAGTCAAACTCAAACTCTGTCGGTAAAAATATCATAGAACATTTTTCCACTTTGATTTTTTTTCCGGTACGCTAGAGCGAGGTTGCGCTATTCGAAACATTTTTTTTCGGTGCGCTAGAGCGAGGTTGCGCTATTCGAAACATTTTTTTCGGTGCGCTAGAGCGAGGTTGCGCTATTCGAAACATTTTTTTCGGTGCGCTAGAGCGAGGTTGCACTATTTGAAAATTTTTTTTCGGTGCGCTAGAGCGAGGTTGCACTATTCGAAACATTTTTTTTTGGTGCGCTAGAGCGAGGTTGCACTATTCGAAACATTTTTTTCGGTGCGCTAGAGCGAGGTTGCACTATTCGAAACATTTTTTTCGGTGCGCTAGAGCGAAGTTGCACTATTCGAAACATTTTTTTCGGTGCGCTAGAGCGAAGTTGCACTATTCGAAACATTTTTTTTTTGGTGCGCTAGAGCGAGGGTGCACTTTTCGAAACGCTGATTCAAAAAATAAACCTGATAATTTCAAAGTTTGGCACCGTTTCAGGAATAAAAGTGAAATAACAGAACCAAGTAGAAACAAAAACGCTCTCATAGAGATGAGTATAAAACGGATGAACGATTGTCTGGAAATATGTCAAGTGGACACAGTTACACTGGCAATGCGGCATGAAAAAATAGGCGGAGACTTTATTTATTTTATCTAAACAAATTCCAAAGTTTTCATTAAAGATCTATACCTCTCCGCCCATTTCTAGACGCCGCGCTCAAACGAACACGGAAGGAGGGTGATCATTGAACAATGATCCAACTTACCTCCTCATTTTTTTGACGATGAAATTGAAACGCGTAAAGATACAACGGGTGGAGAAGAAATAAACGAAACGAAAGAATGAAAAGCTCAACTTTTTCCACAAAACCGGTGATGCTATAAATGTGGTCTCCTGTTTTTGGAGAATCCATGAGAATCAATTAAAAACTAATCAAAAAGATTTTTTCGATTTTCAGCACTTTTGAAGAAAAATTATTCAAACTCACTTTGATATTTTCGATAATTAAAGCATTCAACTTTTCTTTAAAATAATTATTGGTTATGGTTCAATTTTCGGTATTTCTAAAGTTTATTAAATAATAAAGTACGCCTTTTTCTAGTTTTAAGTCTGAAATTTTTCTCGGAAAATATCAATTTTTTTAAAACATTTATAACAAAAAAAAACACGTAATCAGAAATTATTGTACAAGAAAACAAGTAAATCAATTTTTTTTCATGCTTTTATAAAAAATACCAAATACTCAACAAAAATTGAAAATGAGATCATTATTACTTAATTATTACATACTTCAATTTTAAAACATATTAAATTTTTTCAACCTTAAAAAGTACTTTGAGTCTGAAATTTGCACATTTTTTTTAAAAATTTGAAACTTTATCTTTTACTTACCCTCTTTTTTCCATATTCTTTTGGTCTCCACTGTAACGCGGCCGGATTAATTCTCAATTTTTTCTTTGATTCTTCAATTCTTTTTTCATATACTGCCCGTTTTTCATCGCTAATTACAATTATATATTGACCTTTGTAATACTTATACAAATCTAATTGCTAAAAATTGTTTTATTTTTAAAAAATTTAAGAAAAACTATCACGCATACCTGTAGAGTTGAAACAACATCTTCTCTTTTAATAGCAGTAGCCGCAGATAAATCTTGAACTGTGACTTCACGTTCAGTTCCATATTTTCTCTTAAAGTTGAACAATTCCTTCATTATCGCCATTGACCAATAGGATCGATAGGATAACTAAAATAATTTGATTTCATTTTAACAAAAAAACTTCAATTTTTCTACCAATCCAAGATCTGATAATGGTTTTTCTGGCGATCCGGTTTTCATTTCAATTTTTGATAATTCATAGCTAAATTCAATCAACAGGCTGCCATAACCTTTCTTCTGAAACGGGGGCAACACTAAAATACATGCTACGTTGTACTCTTCTGCTGATTCTTTTTCCTTAAAAATAAACACTTTTTGATTAAATTATTTTAAAAAATTTACTTTAGAAAAGTATCCGACGATGTGATGACCTTTATCATCTTCTTCAGTCAAAACATAAAACAAAAAGGGATCAGTATCGTAATAAAGAGTTTTGTGATCCAGAAATAATTTAGCAATCAGGCAGAGGTTTTGAGCGTAAACCTTGTTTTTTCTTCCATCAATTTCAAAAAACGACATTTTATCATAACTGTAGATTTGATTGCCTGGTGGATGACACAGTTGGCATTTTTGCTGGAAATAACTGGTTGATTTAAACTTTAATTTAAGATTAAAATCCTACCATATGTCTTTTCAAGCAAGTTTGACTTTTTAAATATTTCAGACAAAATTCACAGATGTAAATACATTCTAAATGTGTGAGCTGTTGAGGATATGGCGAAAAATACCATGGTTGAATTCGAGATCTTCCTAATTCAATACATTCAATATTTCGTATCCTTGTCATTGCATCTTCACTATGTCCAACCATTGACATTGAACCTCGAAGGCTAGGAGTAGAAGCTGAAACTTTAATCGAATAAGTACGTTTTTTCAATTGTTGATTTTACTTGATCCATTAGTTGAATTTGCTGGCGCTACTGCAGGTGTTGCAACTTCGGGTTCTATTTTAACTTCTTCAACTGGAAGAAGGGGAATTTTCCGCTTTCGTCCCGTTCCTCTCTTCGATTCAGTTTCAGATGGGTCCTTGGTATCATCACGATGATGACCACCTTTTTTGCCACCACGCTGAGGCATTTTCAGTGTCGCGAGATTCAGTAGATCTGACGTCACCCATTCGTCTAATCTGAAAAGATTTTAATGAAATGAATGGGATGAATTTTTAAAATTACCTTCGATTACACTCAATATAATGCACATAAAAACGCATGGAGCCATTTGGATGACGACTTCTGGATATAATTTCTGCTTCTCCTTAAAAATTAAAGTTTTTAATTTATTTTAGAGTGAAAATCGTTACTCCATTCATCCTGGGAAACCATTTTGACTAAAATTCGACATCCTTCAGTGACACGCTCTAAATTATTTTGTTCTGCTACCCCATTTTCTTTAGGCTTTTCTTCTTCTTCTATTTTTAATATTGGTTTCTGTTCGTTGGGGACTTCGGAAGTCATTCTGAAATTATTTTTATTTTTATTTGCTTACAAACAATTTTAAAACTCAGAAAAAAATGAGAAATTATGAAAAAAACGCGAAAATAAAATTTTGCCGCAAAATTATTCTTTCTCGGGTTTTTCGGCCACGGCCGCCTTTTAATGTCTCGCCCACTCCCTATAATGTGCACTGTCTCGTCGTTGTTTCGCACTCTACTCCCTCTCCATCTTTAACACGCTCTGTTATTTTCAGTGTGAATTAAAAGAACTTTAAGATGACGTCAAAATGTAGATGAAAGTTTTTTTTTGCAGATAATTTGGTTTTTTCCTGAAGGCTCAGTTCTTCTCCGTACTAAAAACTATAATTCAATGCCAATTTAATTGACTTTTTTGTGTCTGCTAAACTACAAACTACAGCTTGAATCCAACATGTTTTTGTGTCTGCTGAACTTCAAACTACGAATTCCTGTAGAAAAAGGTTTAAAACTTCCAAGGTATAAAAATCGCAGTAAAAACCATAGAAAAATGTATTTCAAACTTTAAAAAATGTTTTCTTTTTGATATTCGCTTATTAAATCTCTTCATATGATACTAACCAAGTAAATGACCCAAACGTTGAAAATAAATTTCGCCTCCCTTCAATTTGTGTACAATTTTCGATTTTCTGTTTATCGTTTCTTGTCTCTTCTGTTATCAATCATCCATCGTTTCAGATTTGATACCATTCCGATTTTCATTTCGTCTTTTTTCAAAATTTTGTTACAAACTGGCTGTTGATTTCGTCTTCTTTTTCTTTCTTTTGAATTAAAGGCTAGTTTTTGCTGTTTCTGATGTTTCTATTTTTAGCAATTATTTTCGGTGTCATTCAAAGTGAAGTAAGCCTTGATTTTTCTTCCTAATCTTTTGATATTTATCCACAATTTCAGATTGTCAACTTTCCTGAAACTGAAAAAAATCTGTTTTTAATACGATCCGGTATTGCTGCTCAATTGGATCATTGCACTATCTGGCGATTAAATTTAGAAAATGCTGAAGCTGATCAATTAAACACTCTTTTAGACCATTTCCAATTTCATGAATTCAGGTTACTCTTAATTATAAAGAAAACGAAAATCCAATCGATTTCAGAAAGGTTGCTCTGGAAATCGCGGCTGAGAATCATCCTGAAAGTTTAGAATGTTTGGAAAATATTTCAGAAAAGATACAAATTTTTGAAAGATATTTTGAAGCCGGGTAAGAATGTTCAACCTATTGATCGAGTTGAGAAAACTCTGTTTTTTGTTTTTTAGAATTTCGGGAATTTTGGCTCCGAGTCATCTTCACGATATTCTGAGCACTGAGCAAATTGAAGAACTGCACCAAGTTTTAGACAAATCGAAGAGATTTGATTTGATTGAAAAAGGGGTTTGAAACATTTTCCTGAAATCAGAAAAAAAAATGCTTTTTTAAGATTCTCCAACACCTTCACGGGATTCCAGAACATCGAAAAAGAAAGCTTCTCTCCGAATTTTTCGAAACAAAAAAAACCGAGTTTCGTAAAAAACGAGAAGCAACAATCAATAATTTAGAAGATTATCATGAAGCTCGCGATCCGGAACCATTGAAAGATGAGTGGCTTCAGTGGCAAAACTACAAACACGTTTGACCAAATTGATCGGAAAAATGTTGAATTCTGTTTTTTTTTCAGAAAAATGCAATCAATAAACTGGAGTCAAACAAGAATGTTAATTGGAATAAAATGATTTTGATCGCTGATCAATTTTATCATCTTCGAAAAGTGATTCGAAAAAAATATGAAAAGTTTTCAGTCAATATAATCAGTTTATTGATTTTTTCCCTCTTAATTGCAGATATTTCTTAGAATATTGCAATTCAAACATTGTTAAAATCATTGGAAATGAAAGTTTTGCCGAATTAAATTCAATGTATTCAGATAGTGAACAAAATGATCATATTTTTAATCGATTTCAACAAGTTATTGGAAATCTTGGAAATGAGGAAGATCGATTAACAGCTGGTAAGTGACACATGTCAAAATGAACGGGAAAAAAAGTCGAAAAAATTTCAGACAAATATGGTCAATTCTGTCGAAGGATTTATCGATTAATTCAATTTGAGCCTGCTGATTTGATGTCGTGGCTTTCAGCTCGTCAAAAGCTTCACATTGCTGAAATTATTCAGAATCCAGAGATTAATGACACACAAGTTTATGACAAAGTAGGAAGAAAAAAACATTTTTTTTTCGAAAAATGTTAAACTGATTTTCTTGTTTAGCTTTTCGATTATTTCAACAACATTTCTGGAGCTGCGAAAGAAGAAGCTGATGAGATTATTACACAGGGTTGTCGAAAGTTTATTGCGCATCATTTAGGTGATCATATTTGTGAGGTTTTATTTTTAGCCTTCAAGCTTCTTCTTTCCTTTTTTTTTTGTTTTTGGTTCTTGAAAAATACGAAATGGTCTGTTTCATCTCTACATTTTTTTCCAGGAAATTGAGGATATGCGATATATGAAAAATATTTCTTCTCAATACATCGCGGCGTTTTTGGCAATCAAAATACAGGATACCGAAACATCCACCAAATCATCGCACAACAAGCGCATAGAGTGAGAACAAATTTTTGTTGGGGTCTGCGAGGCCACAAACTACAAAAAAATCTGAAAAAGAACTTTTGCTGGAACGATCTTAAAGACTACAAACTACACATTACGAATTCATAAGAATTGCTATCAAAACACACAAAAAACATTTTTTTTTTCCAGAGAAACGATTTCTATTTGCAAACGAATTTATTTGAATTACAATGGAAGCTGCTTCTGCAACGGGCACTCTGAAACTTGTGATCCAAAAACTCACGTGTGCCTTGATTGCAAAAGTAACACAATTGGTTACCAATGTGAAGCGTACGAAACCCTTTCCGCCTGGGATTCCTATTCAAGAGAAAAACAACTCTTCCAGATGCGCACCCGAAACGTCGTTCAATGAGACGACGTCAGAATGCGAAACAAAAAACAATGTGGCGTGCGATTGCAACGGAAATTCGGAAAAATGCTCAAACGATGGCTCGTGTCTCGATTGTCAGAATAACACGTTTGGAAATAATTGCGAAATGTGCGCTGTTGGATATTTTGGCGATGCGTTGAACGCGAGTTGCGATGAATGCCCTTGCCCGTATGATTCTTCAAAAAAAAATCGATAAATCAATATAGCAAATGTTTTTTATTTTGAATTTTACAGAAAAAATGCTGAATGCGTCATCAATGATCACGGAATTTTAGAATGCCCAGATTGTCCGAAGGGAAACATTGGAAAAAATTGCGAACTAGATGGATCGAATTATACAGTTTCATCAACTGTTCAACCATTGACATCATCATTCCCAACATCAATCAATAATCAGATTGAAGTTTGAATAAATCACAAAAAATTGAATTCAATTTGTAAATAAATCATTTTTATTAGAAAAAATTGAGCAAAATGTACCAAAATTGACGAAAAAACCTCGAAAATCGGACAAAATCAAATCGGACCATTCACCATCTGATACCAATCATCATTATTGGTAACCAAAAATCGATAAAGACCGCCAAGGTGAAGTTCTTCTTCAAAAACATCGATTCCTCTCTAGAAAAAAATAAAAGGAAAGAAATTATTTTCTAAAAGAGGCTTTTTGGTTCAAACCTGAATGGCTGGAAGTAGAAGCATCAATTGTGTGAATCGATAAATTGGATCTTCAGAATTTCTGGAAATTTTACAGACAACACTCAATTCCTGATATAATTCTTGACGCATCACATTTGATAATTGAACACTCTTCTCATTTTGTCCCATCAATCCATGATCCCACAGAACGATGCCGCACATCAATAGAAATTCGTGAATATTCAAGTTCTGTTCGATGACCGGATCGACGAGAGTCGTTCGGAAGTCGGCCCAGAACGGATTGAACAACTTTGAGACTTCGTCGAGATTGACACGTGGCGGTGGCGATAGATGCCTGGTATAATATCGGCTGACTTCATCGACAGTGTCGCCGGTTGGAAGATGATACGTTTTGGGTTTTCCTGGAAGAAGCTCGATGTTTTGTCGCCGCCGAAATTCGCCATGGAAAACCTAACAGAATTGCCAAAAAAGCGGGCTCGAAAATTGTGAATTTCAGATAGAAATTTCGAAATAAAATGCTCTGAAAATAGTCCGACGTTCGTTTTCATTCACCACCCCCTTTCACCTGTTGATCTCTCGTCAGAAGCTTCAGCTCGGGAAACGTTGACAGAATCCAGAAGGCGACGAAACGAACGTCGGTGCGAAAAATGTTTAGCGCTTCGGCGAGATGAAGCGATCTCGGCAATTTGTTTCGTGGAAATGTGCATTTTCGCATTTTGAGCATCTCGCCGAAATTTGTGTGCAAATCGTGCAGACGACTCGACAAATAATTGAATTCAACGATGGCTGGTTGCTGAAGTGCCGAGGAGACGATGATTGGCTCGAAATTGACGCTCTCGTAACACCATTGGATGTTCAGCATGTCGGGAGACGTCGACGGCGATGCTTTTCTGCGCTCCAACATTCGTGAATTGTCGTGCTTATCCCGTCTTGATTGAACATCTGAATTTGTTTTATTGATTGAAAGGAAGCTCAATCAATCAACGTCACATTTGATTTGCATTCCAACATCCAAACATTTTCTCATTCGACACGACTTGCATTGCGGCTCGTCACGTTGATCTGAAAGCAAGAAAAAAAAGAAGCAATTTTTGTTCAGAGGCACAGCAAAATGGGCGGGGCAAACAATACTGGTAATTTCGCAATTGTTGTTGAATGAGCAATCAACATTTTGTTTTGACAAAACGCGTCGTCGAAAAAAAGCCGAACAAGCTCTGAAACAAAACGAAAGAAAAAAACTGAGAATCGTTGGATCCGCCGCCTCGCTCAGTTCCACCTACCGACAAACCAGAGCGCCAAAATGAAATTCGGACGCTGGCGCATTACAGACAAGGCAGTAAAGTGGTGAGAAATCGATGGATTGTTGAAAAATAATCGGCATAAAATCGGCTGGAAAAAAGATTTCGAAAAAAAAACGTGGTGAAAATGGCAGCGATTTTTCAGATTTTTTCAAGCAGGTGCAAACGTGCAATTTCTCTTCTGACATCCGTCACCTTAGCAACCAAGTTTCGATCAGAAAGACGACCGAAGAAGAAGACATTTCTTAATTGAAAATTCAAGAAAAAAAAAAGAAATTTTTTTTTTATTATTAAAAATGAAATTTAAGAAATCTGAAGGCTTTCATTGATTAGACGCATGTCTTCTCCATCAAATATTTGTTGATTAATCTCAAAAAAGCCGCACATTTCCAGCTCATCCTGATATTTGCCGAACGATCGCTGAAAATCCGAACGACGAACATCAGGAAGCCCCATTTTTTGTCTTCGAAACCTGAACTGACGCCAGGAGCATCATAATTTGCGCCAGTCGAAGGCATGGTTCGCGTATTTTTTTCACGTGTCGATAGTAGAATTGAACTTCGTCAATTATTTCCATCCTCATGTTTTGTGCTTTCGTCACACTTTTTTCTGAGATTCCTTCAAGACCGGTATCCCAAAGAATCAGTGAGGCCAATGTCAGAAATTCGATGACGTCAAGTTTTGTGAACCAAACTTCTTCAATCACCGTCCGCCGATACTCATCCCAATATGGTTTGAACAATCTGTAAAAAAATCAATAATTTCAAAGTTTCTCTCTCTTTCTCTGTTTCTCTCTCTCTCTCTTTCTTTTCTGTCGCGATTTTTCTCTCTCTCTCTCTCTCTCTCTTTCTCTGCCTCTCTGACAAACTCCTTACTTTTCAGCTGATTCCTTTGAAATTTTTCGCGCTGGTTTGCCGGTGCTGGAGGTGTCCGCCGATTCGAGATGTGATGTGTAGAAGCTTCCAATATCCGAATTATAGAAATCGCCGTTGACTAGGAGGAATTCTTTGCATCCTGTCAGGAAGCCGACGAATGGCGACTCAATCAGCATGTATTTGATGAAGAAATTAATTAGAACGTGACGCTGAAACAAGTCTCGGGATTTTTACGAAAATCTGATTTATGGCGAACGTGAACTACAAACTACAAACTACAAGCTACAAGAGCATTCTATGTAGGAAATCGGAAAATTCAAAAAAAAAAAAAACTAAATTTTTTCTAACAGAAAAAATAATGTTTCTTTTTCATTTCGAAAAATTAAAAAAAATATTGAAAACTACAAACTACATACTACAAACTACAAAAAAAGCAGAATTACTTTTTCAAGTTTTCCAAAATTCTCAATTTCCGGATAAACATTTTCGGCAAACTTTGTCACCAACTTCAAATCGTCCTTCAAAATAACGAGAAGCTGATCCATGTTGCGCGGCATCGGCGGACCATCGTTCTTGAAAACCGATCGTCGAGCTTTCTCCAAAACCTGAAACTGCTGACAAATTCGGTCGATTCGCGGAATTCGTTGCGAGCACGTCTGAATTTCGTTGATGTTTTCGATCTGTGCAAAAAAATGAAAAAAAAATGAGGAAAAGTTCAGCGTCTTCTCATTTCATACAAAACTATAATTTATCAAATAACCAGACTGGAAATTTTCCGGCGACGATTTATCCTTACCAGTTTTATCGCGACGTGGTTGAACCGCTGAAATCATTTTTTACGTGAGTCAAGAGTTCAGAAAAAATCCCAACGATGACCTTCGATCTTCATTCCAGCGTCGACGCATCGTTTCATTCGACAAAATCGGCAAAATTTCAGTTTTGCTGAAAATTTGGAAAATCGACGTCACTTTCTCTCTCTCTCTCTCTCTCTCTCTCGCTGTCTTTCTTACAAAAATGAGTGCAGCACTTTTTACTCCTTCGACACACAATTGACGTCTTCGGCGAGAGAACGAAGCGTCGGAAAAAAGCTGAGCAAGCTCTGCAAACTTCAGATTTTTGATTTTTTTTCAAAATATTTTTTTCTTTTTTCCTCACCTACAAACTCTCGAAATCGATCCAAAATGAAATTCTTGAGCCGGCGCATCGCACACAAAACATGTGAACATCATTCTGAACTCAACAATAATTCGAAAAAAAAGATGAAAAATTGAAAAATGTGTTTATTTTGTTGCCAAATAAATTTTTTTTTTTTTGGTCGATCGACCATTTTTCATTTGTTTTTGTCCGTCTGATTTATTTGAAAAGAACCTGAACAAATGAGAGAAACAAAGAGAGGTCGACGATAGATAACAGTGGAAGGTGGAGGGGTGTGAGAAACTTACAAATCATTTTGATGTTTGTTCTTTATCTCATATGACACTACAAGCGACAACTCACAAAATAGTCGATTTTTTCACGTTTCAAATCAATGAAGGAATTCATCAATATGGAAGGATTGGAAAATCACGGGAACACAAATTTCGTAATTTTTACGTGAACTACGTGAAGTAAAGTGGATTTTTTCTCATTTTAATTCGATTAAAGAACCGAAAGAATTTTTAAAAATTGGAAAATTAGGGGAAAACAGTTTTCCTAAATTTTACGTGAAGTACGTGAAAATAGTCAATTTTTTCACGTTTCAAATCAATGAAGGAATTTATCAATATGGAAGGATTGGAAAATCACGGGAACACAAATTTCGTAATTTTTACGTGAACTACGTGAAGTAAAGTGGATTTTTTCTCATTTTAATTCGATTAAAGAACCGAAAGAATTTTTAAAAATTTAAAAATTAGGGGAAAACAGTTTTCCTAAATTTTACGTGAAGTACGTGAAAATAGTCAATTTTTTCACGTTTCAAATCAATGAAGGAATTCATCAATATGGAAGGATTGGAAAATCACGGGAACACAAATTTCGTAATTTTTACGTGAACTACGTGAAGTAAAGTGGATTTTTTCTCATTTTAATTCGATTAAAGAACCGAAAGAATTTTTAAAAATTGGAAAATTAGGGGAAAACAGTTTTCCTAAATTTTACGTGAAGTACGTGAAAATAGTCAATTTTTTCACGTTTCAAATCAATGAAGGAATTCATCAATATGGAAGGATTGGAAAATCACGGGAACACAAATTTCGTAATTTTTACGTGAACTACGTGAAGTAAAGTGGATTTTTTCTCATTTTAATTCGATTAAAGAACCGAAAGAATTTTTAAAAATTGGAAAATTAGGGGAAAACAGTTTTCCTAAATTTTACGTGAAGTACGTGAAAATAGATTTCCTTTTAAACGGAGGATATGTACTACACGAACTACGTGAACTGCGTGAGGAAAAAATGAGAAAAAGTTAAAAACAAAACCAAAAAGAAGCGCAAACCTTGTGACTATTTATAGCAATTTTTAATCTTCTCATTTTTTTTCTTTTTTTTCCCCATTTCTTCTTGAAAATCCGTCGCTTAACGTTTATTTAATATTTATTATAAATAATTTTATAAAATCATATCAGCACAGAATAAAATGATTTTCTTTATTGCTTTCGAACATTTTTTTTTCTCTCTTTCTCTCTCTCTTTTTTCTCCGCGTCTCTTCGTCTCTCCCTCTTGGACTTCTAATTTCGTTGTGGTGTCGAAACAAATCGAGTTGGATTTGGTTTTGTTCGAAGATTTATTACGCTGAAATTCAAGAGTCGGGGCGGCGCAATTTTTTGTCCCCCCCCCCCCCCCCCCCCCCCGTCTTGTATCCGCCACCGCAATTTCTACTCGATCATTTTTTGGGTGCACTTTAAATTTATTCTTCGCGATTTTCTGTTTTTTGCTCCTGGCGAAGAGGAGACGCCATATCGTGTCGAAATCTCATTTTTCAATTTTAAATAATTGAATGCGGATTGAAAAGAGAGAAGCAGAGAAACAAGGGCCAGTGGAGAGAGAGGGAGAGAAATGGGGGGAGGGTGATTCTGATGACAACGACGATACGTATTTACACCTTGCTGAATAGAGCATTTCACGGCGAGCCGCCATCCGGTCGGCCCATACACGTCACATTCAATTTTTTTCCAAACACACTGTGTCGCTTCCTCATAAGAATGGATAAATACAATATTTCTCGGCTTCTCCAAAATTGAATTTGACTGGACAGAAGAAGGAAAAGCTTGCGCGCGATGTTTTCATTAGGCAAAAAATGACGACGAAAAGGAGCCCATCGACGGAGAAGAAAATTTCCATTTTTTTATCACCCGGCTCTTTTAACCTTTTTTCTTCTCACTCGCTCTCCTAAGTAATTTAAGCTTTTCCTTCTTTTCTTTTTTTTTCAATTTTTTAATCTTCTTCCTCCTCCTTCTCTCCTTTTGTGTTCGCTCATTCATCTTTTTCGACCTCCCCCTCCTCTACCCGCCGCCCCGTTTTTTTTTCTTCTTTTTTTCTTCAAGAATTGTTATGGGGTTCAACGAGTCTCTGGGGAGAAATGTGTAGTTTTTTTTTCGGGGAGGGGAAGGGCAGGCGCTTTTCTTCTCACCACAGCTTCACCTCCCTTTCTCTCTCTCTCTCTCTCTCTATTTTTGTCTTTTTTGAACGAAACCGCTTTTGATGAAGGCAAATTGCCGCCCCCGCCGCATTATTTTTCATTAGGGCGCGTTTCAAACATGCGATTTTACATTGAGAGGGGAGGTGAATTTTTCTTACAAGAATTTGTCGTAAATTTCAAAATTTTGAAATGTTTTTGACACACACAAATTATTCATCCATCATAATCCGATTGTTTGCTGCTATCATTAATGGGGAGCAAGAGATGAAGCTTGAGGTGAAGGAGCTGGAGATAAAGGGAGAAAGGGAGCATCATGTTTTTAAACAAGATTTCATTTGTATTCTTTCTTATTTTTATTATTATTTTCTTTTTTCTTTTCTTTTCTTTTCTTTTGTAGTTTTTTTTTCTAATTAAATTCAAATATTTTTCACGTAGTTCACGTATTTTTTTGAAAAAAAAGTTGATTTTTCTCCTCTCCTCTCCTCTCTGACTTGCTTTTTTATTTTGTTTTAATCTTCTTCACCTTCAGACTTTTTTTGTGCTGAAATTTCAAACAACTTTTAGGCAGAATAAGGTCTGACGTACTTCACGTATCCTTTAATGAGATATTTCCGTTCACGAAACGAGGAGAAGACAATTCGTGAAACTTGAAAATATTCACCTTCAGGTTTGATATTTTTGTCGTTTTCTCTCTCTCTCTCTCTCTCTCTCTCTCTCTCTCTCTCTCTCTTTCTATCCGTGTGGCTGAAAACTTGTTGTTAATTCACCTAATGTGACATTTTGCTCGCCACTTTGTATTTTGTTGATGCAAATTAGCGGGGCAAAAGCCGCGCTTCTTCTTCTTC
Source organism: Caenorhabditis drosophilae (assembly GCA_963572285.1). Classification (NCBI taxonomy): domain Eukaryota; kingdom Metazoa; phylum Nematoda; class Chromadorea; order Rhabditida; family Rhabditidae; genus Caenorhabditis; species Caenorhabditis drosophilae. Next base: position 1,783,477 of record OY751564.1, on the reverse strand, counting down.
TTCTTCTTCTTCAACGATGCTTCCGTGCTCTGACAAAATAAGTGTAGTAGAAAAAGGGAAAAAAAAATGTGAAGAAGAAGCAAAAAGAAGAAAATGAATTGGAATATGGGAGGGGAGGGGGGGGGGAGAAGGATGGAAAGGAAGAGGGGGGGGGGGGGGGGGGAGCTGGATAGAAGATGGGGAGGGGGGGGGGGGGGGGGGAAGAAGGGAGAAGTCGATTAGATGTAAAAAAGATTGTTGAACCAGTCATTTTATATGCTGATTTAATGTCTCATCTAGAAATAAAAAAAATAATTTTTTCTTTTCTCCTTCAAGTTTTTATTTTGCACTTTTTGTCTACGTCGCCCCCCCCCCCTTTGAATTTTATGGATCCCAAATAAAATATGATTTTCCTGCTTTTTTCCTCCAACAGAAAAAGAAAAAAGGATTTCATTTCTTCCACGTAAGCTCATATGTTGTTTACGTGTAATTTTGTTGTTAGAATTTTCACGTAAAACTCTGGTTTTTCACGTACTTTTGATGAAAATCTTCCGTGCGTGATTCGTTTCTGTTTTCCACGTGAAAATTGGTTTTTTCTCACGTTATAGTTCCACGTAAAGTCTTTTTCACGTAACTTTTTGCGCGATTTCACGTAAAATTCGGTTCCTTCTCTTTTTTGCGCTTCAGAAATCGATAGTGATAAAGTATTTTTCACTTGATCGGGTTTTTCAAACTTCATTCTGTGGCTTCACGTAAAAATCGGATTTTCGTTCGGTTTTTTCTCACGTAAATTGATTTTCAATTTGTCGTTTCACGTATTTTTTGGAGCATCAACCCCAAACTTGCTGATTTCCAGATTTAATAGAAAAATAATTCTTGAAGCGAAATGTTCTCCACATAAAAAATTGTTGTGTCCTTCCTCCACCCGCCCCCACAATTCTGCGCCTTTCCCTTTGAATGACGAATCAAAACTCAAAACAACGAATGGTTGCACCACCAACGACGACATCAAACAATTTGGTGGGTTGGAATGTGTGTGGAACCTAATGAAATCGAGTTGTTTTCTAATTTGTGTGTGTGCGTCACCACCAACACCAACAGCAGCTTTTCCCCTTGTCTTGTCTCTTTTCTACTACTACGTAGTAGTTGCCAATTGGTTTAGCACCTTCTTCTTCTTCTTCTTTCCAATTTTTTTTTCTCGTTTTCGCGTGTCGAACATGGACAACAAACAAATTGAGAAAAGCAAAATAAAAAAGGAAAAAGTCATACATGTGTACATATAAAGGGGGAGGGGGGATATTAAAAGAATAAAAGAGCACAAAACATACAAACACTGGAAGAAGAAGGGAGCCTTTTGTTGCTCAACTCTTCGATAGATGAAGAAAAAAAGAAGGAAGGAAAGGAGGGTGAAGAAAAGCAACAATTTTACCTAAAAAGTTTTCATTATTCTCTCTCTCTCTCTCTCTCTCTCTCTCTCTCTCTCTCTCTCTCTCTCTTGGCCAATGTTTGCCTCTCAATTTTATTTCAACTCTTTTCAGCTTTTCGTGGCTTCAAACGAGTCAAAGTTGAAGTTTCTTAAAAATGTTAATTTCGAGAAAATCTCATTAAATGATTTGAAATGCGATAAGACGTTTCTTCTGATTTTCATCGCCATCGAAATTTTTTTTTTTCGAGAGTCTCGCAACGAAAATCGACCATTTTTCATTTCTCTTAATCCATTCATATTGTCGCAATGCTTTTGTTTTGGTCTCACAACGAAAATAATTACATATCAATTTATATTTTTCTTTATTTTTTCTTTGTTTTTTTTTTTGGCAATTTTTTCTACAATCGTGTCAAGACCCTAATTGCACCGCCCGTCCGCTTCTCTTAATTCATCCAATTATGGTTTGAGGAAATCTTGTGAGTGATGCTGTGAAATAAATCAAAAGTTGGTTTTTTTTTCTTCATTTTTCCTGGTCTCGCAACGAAAATTACAGTAATTTTCTCATTGTTTTTTGTTGTTGTTTGGGTTCTATTTTTACCCTTCAATTAATTTTTTGTTACCTCAACTAAAATGTCCGAACTAAAATCCAAATTTGGGTAAACATTAATTATGCGTTTTTCAAAAAAAAAAAAAAAAAAAAAGGAAAAAAGTACCATCGACGTCGTCGCGATTTTGTCGCGCTCGGCGGCGTCGCTCGCGGAAATTGTCGGTTCTCAAAAGCTTCGCAGCATTTACTTTTCGATTTCCGGCTTCGCTCTCGCTTCCACCCGACCCTCCTCCTTCCCTAACCCTCTCAAAGGAAATTTTTTCAATTATTATCAATCACCGTTTAACCCACCCACCGACGTGCACTTTTCGAGCTCTTTTGTCACCTGTCCTGTCGTCTGCTCCTCTCCTTCCCCAAACCATCATCAAAATATTTTTTTTGGTTTTTTAGACGTCAAATTTTTTGTTTTTTTTTTTTTTGAGAAATAAATGAGGTACGACACAGACCACATCCTGTTTATTTTTTTTTAATTGTCTGCCTTCTGAATCTCATTTTTCTTGTTTTTTTTTTCGAAAAATCCCTAGAATTATCTTCGTCTACGGTGAAAAATGTTTCACAGCTCTCAAGAAGAAAAACCTCTTGGAGTGTGAAGCGATTTGCGTCGAATTTCAGAAAAGTTGCACCAAATTCTCATCTGAAAATCTCTTCAAATTTTTGGAAAATTTTCACGTAAAAAAGTTGCATAAAAATTACGTGAAAACCAAAACTTCCCTTACGTGAAAAATTTAGTTTAACAATTTTTAGGAAGAAATTATTTGACGTGAAAAAGTTCAAAAAAATTACGTGAAAATGTTACGTCACTTTTTTTTCGTGGAAAAATTAACAAAAAGTCGTGATTTTTTGCATGAATTTGTCATTTAGAAACTGAAAAACTCTGGAAATCGGATTCTTTCTCAATTTTAACTAAAAATAATTTGAAAAGAAAAAAAGTTTTGGAAAATAATTAATGAAAATCAATGCTGGCTCAAGCTAATTTCATACATTTATTCAAATTGTTTCTTCAATCTGAGCCACAACAAAAAATTGCTCAAAAATTTATCGTAGTGTGTGACTCGTCATCGAATCAAATTATTGTCGCCCATCAGTTTCTATCGTCTTCCTTTTTGTGCCAGTGGAAAGAGGGAAAGAGACAGAGAGAGAGAGAGAGAGAGAGAGAGAGAAAACCTCCTCTTTTTCCGTCTCATCTCGTTATTCTCCTCCTCTTTTTGTCGCCTTTTCCGGATGTTTCCGTATCTTGATTTGACTATCTCGAGATGTTCAACGAAGGAAGCGTCGTCGACGATGACGACGACACTCCCAATTACCATCACATAATACAACTGTCTCCATGAGGAGCAACACTAAAATAATCGCATTACATTTACCTCTCTCTTTCTCTCTCTCTCTCTCTCTCTCTCTCTCTCTCTCTCTCTCTCTCTCTCTCTCTCTCTCCGTTTCTATTCTCTTGTCTGATCAATTTTCATTGCTTTTCTATTATCCATCCTCTCCCTGATTTTTCCGGCTCTTTTAGTTTTCCTTTTATAAATCGTCCGTCGATTGGTTTTTTTTTCTCAATTTTTATTCTTTTGATTTTCATTTTCGAATTTTCGCCAAAAATTTAGAATAAATTGATGAGACAGTGAATGAATTGAAGAAGCGCAGAGAGATTGAGAACAATTTCGAGTTTCTTCTGAGCTCGAACCATTTTAATTAAATAGAAGAATTCAACTTTTTCGCCGAAATTAGAAACAAAAATTTCACAGAATTTTTGAGTTTGGAAAAAAATGCCGCGCAATGTTTCTTCAAATTTGAAAAATTTAAATTTCAAGATTTTTTCTTGAATTGCAATTAAATTTTCCTGAGAATAGAGAGAGGGTCAGGCAGAAACCGAGAGACAGAGAGAGAGAGAGAGAGAGAGAGAGAGAGAGAGAAAGAGAAACATACAGAGAGAAAGAGAAACATACAGAAACCGAGAGAGAGAGAGAAAGAGAGAGAGAGAGAGAGAGAAAGAGAGAGATAGAGAGACAGAGAGAGAGAGAGAGAGAAACATACAGAGAGAAAGAGAAACATACAGAAACCGAGAGAGAGAGAGAGAGAGAGAGAAAGAGAGAAAGAGAGAGAGAGAAAAAATTACAAAAGGATTTTTTTTTGCGTTGGAATAAAAATTTTTTTTCCACAAGATTTTCGGAAATTTTCATAGAATTTTTCATTTGTAAACTTTCAGAAAAATTCCAGAAATCTTATTAATTTTTCAGACAAAAAAAAAACCCTTAAAAACCTTTAATTTGAATAGCACGAAATTTGAAAAGAAAAGGAATTTCCTTGGTAACAAAATCCAGTCGGAACATGATTCTTCTTTTTTTAAAGCTTCATCCCTACCCCCCTCTCTCTCCCTTTCTCTTTTTCAAGCTTCAAGCAATTAAAACGTTTTTTTTAAATAAAATTACAGGTTGGAAACTAAAAAAAAAACAACGAAAAAAGTACGAGGAGGAGGAGGTGGAGGAAAAAAGGATAAAATCGAGAAAACCCAAAACCAATCGAATCATGGAACGTCTTGTTCTGATCCTCTTCCGAATCGCGATTCTCAACATCGACGGTGTCACCTTCGGCACGTCGGCGACGGTGCGCGATCGTAACAATCAAGAGCACTGGCGTGATCAACATCCGCAGCAACGTTGGCGAATTCATTGTGAGTTTTGATTTTTGTCAGGGATGTCGGTCGCCAAGAGGCTGACGAGCACATACAGAGAGAGTGAGAGAGAGAGAGAGAGAGAGAAGATCCGTTTTAACTCTGCCGCTGCTTTCACAAAAGTTCGAATAAAATCAAACAAAAGATGGTGGTTGGTTATAAATTATTTCCAAAATTCTTTTTGTTTTCCTCCTTTTTTTCTCGCTTAAACGAAAAAGCTTAAAAAACCAACCAAAAAAAAGAAAAGAAAAAGCTCAGGAAAAAAACTCTGAAAACTCTTTTTCTCCTTTTTTACTTTCTGGCGACTTTTTCTTTTCCTTAAAATTGAATCATATCTCGTTTGATTGATTCCTTCATTCAATATCTGAAATCTCGGAAATTCTCCGATTCTGCTTCAGATGACGTGCTTTCAAGCTGAAGCAAATTAATTTCCCCCTTCTAAAAAAGGGGTTTTTGGCGGGGAGATCAAACACTGAAATTTTTTTTAAAGGTTTTTCGATTTAATTGAATCCTTCATAAATGATTCCCCCCTTTTGTTTTTGCTTCTTCTGCCTTCTTTCTTTTCTTGGCTTGGCCTTCCTTCTTCTACTTCAACATCATCGGAAACATATGTGCTCCTTCTTCGTCGTCTTCTTCTTAACAAATTTGTGCTCTTGCCGAGCTGCAAAAAAGGAGGGGGGGGGGGGGGAGTGAAAAAAAATTCAACACACTACGTACTTGTGTGCTCATGCTCTTCCTTCCCTTCTATCTTCACCCCCCTTCCTTCTTCTCATTCTTCGCCGTCGTCGTCGTCGTCGTCGTCTTCTTCTTGTTTTTTTCTACTATTATTCAATGTCGCGTTGTCGCCGTTTTTTCGGCTCGTTGCCTACCTCGAAATTTAGTGTGGTGTGTGCATGTGTGTGTGCTCCCCTCTTTTTTTTTTAGCTTCACACAAACTAGACCCCGCCCACAAATTCACCCACCGGCGACAACGGCGACGGCCCCCCCCCCCTTCTCCCGTCTCCTCATCTCCATCTTCTCGTTTTTTCGTTGACGTCCAATTCGGCAAATTCGTTTCGACTCATTTTACTCCTTCGTGTTTCACTGCCAAGAAAAGTAGCAGCAGCCGACCACCGACAGAAGAAAAATCGATAGTCGATCGATTGCGGAGGTGGAGGTGGCGGTAGAAGAACAACAGGAAGAAGAAGAAGAAGGTTAAGAAGAAGAAGAATCCAACACAACACAAAAAAAAATCAACGGCGGCCCAGGGTGTCGGCGGGATGCTCGATGACCTCGCAGTTTACCAAACTATTCTCGTTCATTCTGGCCAATGTTCACGATCCAGCGGCCAACGATGATACAGGTGAACACTTCTTTCTTTTCTTTTTTTTTCTTTTTTTTTGTTTCGAGAAATTTGTGCTCTTCTAAAACTCCTCCTTACGGCAAAAAAATGTTGGATTTGCAAATTCGCCCGGAGGCAAACAAAAAATCTTCGCCTTTTGCCACCCCCCCCCCCCCCTTCCCCCCTTAAATTCTGTCCCACCACAAAATAAGTTGAGGAGGAGGAGAAGGAGAGGAAGAAGCTCTTCAAAATTCTAATAATTCTCAGACATGAAACATACAGAGAGAAAGAGAGAGAGAGAGAGAGAAAGAGAAAGAGAAAGAGAGAGAGAGAGAGAGAGAGAGAGAAAAAATAAATGAGAAAAATGTGTCATTGTGTCATCATCACATTATCAACCTGCCAGAGATGGGAGGCGATGAGGAGGAGTTGAAGGAAGTTTTTGAAGCAGTCCGCTGGTGGAGCACACATAGAAATGCTCCATTTTTTCCCCCACTTTTTTTTTCCGCATCACAAGGAAATTAGCTCGTCACCTCTTATTTTCTTTTCATTATTTAATCTTTGTTTTATCAATATTTGAAAATGCAAGTTTAAGCTTCTTTTTTCTTAAGCTTTTTCTTCATCCTCTCTCTCTCTCTCTCTCTCTCTCTTTTTCTATCCAGGTATTTGAGATAATACGAGCTCAATGTTTTTCCATGACTTTTTCTATCATAAACAACAAAATAATATATTGGTGGTATTACACATTGAAAAGTTGGTAGAAAAAGAAAAAAAAACAAATTCCGTCGCAGCTTCACCTACAATTTTTTGTTCAGTTTTTCAGTCGCTTTTCAACCCAAAAAACTCGACATTTTTTAACTTCTTCTTGGTCGTCGTCAGAAATTAAAGAGACACAGGAAACTCATCAAAGAATTGTGGTTGGGTCGAATACATTTGAAGCAAGAAGAGAGAGAGAGAGAGAGAGAGAGAGAGAGAGAGAGAGAGAAGAGACTTGTAGCAGCTTGTCACTCATCCTCAGATTTTTTTGTTGGTTTTTCTCTCTCTCTCTCTCTCTCTCTCTCTCTAGTTTCTTCTTCTCTTTTTTTGGTCTAAACATCATCGGATATCTGCATGTATACAAAATATATTCTGGTTTGATGTGATTTTTTGGTGCTGCTCCTCCACCACGACAAGCGAAAACTAGAAAGAAAAAAAAAGTTGCCATTTCATCCATTTCTCGTCTATGAAACTCGTCCTTCTCTCATTTTTCGCTCTCCCAAACACCATCACCACCACCACCACCATCACCAACCGCCACGGCTTCTTTTCTGGTATCAAACGTTTTTTCGGGCAGTTGTTGTTCCCCAACCATCAAATGGTGCTGCTGATAACATCATGGCGGCCGATGTTCTACAAATCGTCTCCTATCTTCTTGCCAATGTGTCGGACTTTCAGACGGGTAGGTGTTAGGCCAGAAAATCGCAGGGCTTTTGACGCTCTGAAGATTTGTTGTTGTTTTTTTTCTCCACTTTTTTTTAACTGTGAGGAAGAAGAAGATGAAGCTCGTCTTCCGCTTTGATGAACACCTCATTAAACTTTTCTTCTATTTTTTTTCTTTCATTCAGAAATTGTATATATTAACAGCTAATTATTTTTCAGCTTCTTCACCTCTTCTTTTTTTATTTACAAAACTCGAAAGAGCTTTTCGTTTCGTTTTTTTTTCTTTTTGAAAAAAATAATGTAAAGAAGCACATTTTTCGTGGTGCTCGTTTTGTTTTCGCGGATTTTGTAGAGAGATAAATGGTGACGGAGACGAGGGGAGAGGGGAGGTAAACCAACTTTCTACCGGAAATTTGAATTGACACGATAATATATCATAATGATTTGTAGTGTTGTCTCTCTCTCTCTCTCTCTCTCTCTCTCTCTCTCTCTCTGTGTGTGTGTGTGTGTGTGAGCCAATTCTGGCCTTTTTTTGGTTGGTTGTGGCTCCTTCACTCACTTGAGAGCTTCATCTTGAATCGCTTCCGAGAGTGTGTGTTGTCAGAAAAAAAAGAAGGAAAAAAAGTTGTTCGCGCGCGCGCGATTTTCTCAAATTATATTCTAACGGCTTCTTCTTCGTCGTCGTCGATGTCGTCGTCGTCGTCTTCTTCTTGTTCAGAAAAATAAGAAGAGAAGAAAACAAGTAGAGAACCCTTTGGGGAATCATTTGGAGTGTGCAATATGTATATGTAAATACAACAAAAAAAAAAAAGGAAAAAAGACATCACCAAAACTAATATTAAGGATGGACAGGCAAACTTGTTTCTCTCTCTCTCCCCCCCTCTCTCTCTCTCTTTCTCTTTCTCTCTCTCATTTCTCTAATTCTCCAACTTTTTTCCTCTCTCTCTCTCGTTGTCGGTTGATTCAATTTCTGCACACGAGTTATTCGGTTATTAATTTTCAATCAAGTTGAAGGTGAAAAAAAAAACTTGTTTGCAACTTTTTGCGGAATTGATTTCAGTCAGAGAGTCGGAGAGAGAGAGAAAGAGAGAGAGAGATGGGGGGGGGGGGGGGGGGGGAAGTGTCGAGCTTTGAAAAAACAGATGCAGAAGAAGAAGAAGAGGAAGCCCCGACCACTCACTGGAAATTTCTCCTATCCTTTTTCCTAGCTTCTCCTCCTCCTCCTTGTCTTCCTTCAGTTTATTATGGATGTGTATACACAACAATCAAAATCTAATAAGTGATGAGGAGATGATGATGACGATGATTATAATAAAGAGAGAGAGAGAGAGAGAGAGCAAGAATGTGCTCCACCTATTTCGCGTTTTCTCCATTCGCACAAAACAAGAAAAATGCGGTTAGCCGCCCAATTTTGTTGCTCTGCGGGCTCAAATTCAATTGAAACATTTTTTCGTCACTCCCCCCTCCCCCCCCCTATCTCTTCCCCCCCCCCCCCGTTTCATCTTTTCTCTGTTTTCTCTCTTCTCTCGCCTCTCTGTTTTATAGTTGTTGTTGTTGTTGTTTTCATTGGTTGGAGAGGGGGGTGGTCTCAATTACTTTTGTCAACTCAATTTTTCACAAATCAAAAAAAAAAAAAAAAAAAAAAGAAGGGGGGGGGTGGCAGGGGGAGAAAAAAGACGATGAAAATAAATTGAATTTCTTTTCTCGATTCTTGTCAAAGACTTTTGGAATTGTTTGTCTCATTAATCAAGCAAAGAACCTAATTTGAATGTGACTTGCCCCACCTATGCTGCTGCTGCCGCCGCCGAAGAAGAAGCTGAAAACGCAGCGAGAGAAGAGCACATTCGACTTTTCTTTTCCCAGCGCTCGCTCAGCCCAATCAACCATCTCTCCGTCAATTTCGACGAGACGCAGAGTCCTCATTTTCATTTTGCTAAATTAAAATGGCATTGGCGGTGGCGGTGGCGGTGGTGGTGGAGCAATAAATCTCGCCTCACACCCATCATTTCTCTCCTCACGCAAAAAATGTTATTGGAATTGGGTAAAGGAAGAGGGTGATGGGATGGAAGCGCGCACAAAAAATTGGAAAAGGAAAAGCCTTCGAGAAGGGAGGAGGGGGAAGGGGGGGATTGTGCTCTCAAAAAACAAAAAATGCTCACAAAACTTGTTTTTTTTCCAGCTCTTCGTCTACCATGTTACAGTTGCATGAGCCCATACCTAGAGGATCATTATCCATACATATCGCACCTTTATCGTAAACCATTGACTTTCGATGTTCATTGCGACAAGCACAGGTGAAATCCGACCAAAAAAAAAATCAATAAAATCCAAACCGCCAAACGTTTTCAGCTTAGATCAAAGTTATTTGTACTCGAAAAATTGCTCAGATATGTGCGTCACTTTACGAATCAATGATATAGTTGGAGGTAAGAAATTTGTCGAAAATTCTGAAACCTCTTCCCCCCCCCTCCCTCTTTGAAAACGTTCTGAAATGCTGAAAAAGGTTGCTGAAAATCAGCGAAATTTTTTAGAACGCAAAAAAAACGCTTAAAAATCTCCAAAAATTCATAGAAACCTTCTGAAGTTTTGCAAAACAGCGCGTCAAGTCCTCAACGAGTCTGAGACTGGGGGCGAAAAAAAATCAAGAAGCAACAGTCTGAAAATCTGAAAATTCAGGAAGGCGGCGACACGGTTACATGCGCGGATGCTTATCTGATCTACACGGATACAATCAATCATTGATACGAGCTCTCGCTGAACGACCAGGATGTTTAGGTTTAGCACCTTTTTTTTTCTTCAACCAAAAAAAACATTGTTCGGAGAAATTCGGACTGGAACAAAAACATCGGAAATCTTGAAAAAAATATTTTTGGACAGAAATTTGTTGTTTTTGGCATTAATTTTTATTTGCTGAGAAAAACAATTTTGACCAAAAAAAAAAAAAAAAACATTTTTTGAGCATTTTTTCAGCTTTTCAAGAAAAATTGTTTTTCAGCTAAAAAAGCGTCAGCTCTTTTCTCTCTTCTTAATCTGTTCGATTAATTTCAGCATTTTTTTTCTCGGGGAATCGGGGGGCAAAAAAAAAAAAGGAAAATAAAAACAATTTTCAGACACAACAGCTCGCGAACTATTTCTACCGACAGCTCAACGTCAGGAGCTCGAACCATCGCGTCTTTCATTGTGCGCCTGTCATAATAATTTGTGCAACAGTGCCGTGTCGCCGCCAGTTACCTTCATCTTTCTTCTCATTTTTTTCTCCTTCATCCTCATTTTTCGATGAGAATCGGGCAGAAGCAGGCTTCTCCCCGTTTTCTCAGATTTTTTTAGATCGAAAAAAAAAAAACAAAACAAAACAAATTTATTCTTCTTCGTTTTGACGGGTTTTTCATTATTGCCTGCACCACCATTTTTTGTTTGTTTTTCTTTTGTAATCGCGAATGAATTTCACAATTTTTCTGAGCTTCTTGGTTTCGGACGTCGACGCCTATTTCGAAAATATAAAGTGACCTGCTCATTAGAAAAAGAGAAAGTTTGGATGTCGTCTCGACTCAGATTCTCTCACCTGATGAAGTGTTCGACCAGTTTGAGCGGCGATGCGTCGACGCTCTTCGGTGCTTGGCGTTGGATTCTGATCGAAGAATTGTTGAAGCATCTCTCGAACTTTGATCTGATCGTGAAGGATTTTTTTTTTGGGTGGAAGTTGAGGTTATTTTTCTCACTGGAACTTTATATTTGGTCTTTGGCACGAATGGATTGATGGATAATGGAAGAGGATTCCGATTGCGGACTCGATGCCGATCCACAGCTGATAATTGATCTTTCTTGATCTCTTTTTGAGTTTGATGATAATGAGCGTTGAACCAGAATTGTTGAAGAAGTTGATGATCGTAAATGGAAAAAATGCCGGTTTGAATCGTTCTAGAAAAATTTATTGATTAATTCTGGAATTATTCAGAAGAATTTGAAGAAATTTCATGAAAAATTCTCTTTTCTGGTTGAGAAGTTTCAGACAAAACTTTCTGGCTCCAGAATTTCAGACAAAAAAGAAAATTCTGAATAAAAAATTTTTTTTTTTGAACTCCACAAAAATTCTGGAAAAGCAGAAAGTGCTCATGCTGGATTCAAATTTTCAAAACAAAAAATGGCGGGAAAGAAGGAAGAAGAAGCTGCGATTTACCTGAACAACGTTTGCCATTCTCCTTGCCCATATAAAATTGCAATTTCGACTTTGTCGATGAGTTGCATTCGAGTTAAATGCTGATGAAAATTTTGATGAAATAATTTCTGAAATTTTCCAATTAAAAAAAAAAAAAAAAATTTTTTTTTTTTAATTTTTTACCAATTTCTCAACTCGGCGGGTTTCCATCACCTCTTTTATTAAAGAATCATAAATGCAAACAATTTGAGAATCACTGAACTGTTCTGATCTGAAAATCGATATCTCAAAATGTGAGGGGGCCGCGACTGAAAAATGGGCTGAAAATCCGACTTACACTTCGGACATTTACAAGACGTGAGCCAAACTAGAATAAATGAGCAACAATGAGCATTGATTATGCAATTATTATAAATTAACAGATGTCGATTTGATGTGTGTCATTGATAGGTTCCACTTTGTATCTGTCAGTTCAGTGGAAGAAATCGTTTATTTTGATATTGCACAAAGGTCACAGGTTTGTGTCATTCAACAATCTCATCTTTCACACCAAAATTCCTCGAAGAAGAAGCTGGAAGAAGCGCGACACAAAAATCTATCAAACCTTTCGATTTTTTTTCTCGAAACATCGGATATCGATCTGGATGTTCGCGAAAAATTTGGGATTTTTTCATGAATACTCTCTCTCTCTTTCTCTCTCTCTCTCTCTCTCTCTGAAAAGGGGGAAGCGGGAAGAAGAAGAAGCTGGAAGAAGCTGAAAGTTAAGCAGCGACACAAAAATCTATCAAACTTTTCGATTTTTTTTCCTCGGCACATCAGAATTCGAACTGGATGTTCGGAAAAATTTGGGATTTTTTCCTACAGATTTTCTCTCTCTCTCTCTCTCTCTCTCTCTCTCTCTCCCTGTCTCTCTCTGAAAAAGGAGAAGCTGGAAGAGGCTGAAGATTAAGCAGCGACACAAGAATGTATCAAACTTTTAGATTTTTTTTCCTCGGCACATCGGAATTCGATCTGGATGTTCAGAAAAATTCGGGATTTGTTCATAATTCTCTCTTTCTCTCTCTCTCTCTCTCTCTCTCTGAAGAAGAAGAAGAAGAAGAAGAAGAAGATTTTCTTACTGGATTTTGGCAAAACGTCCTTATGTTGATTTTTCGTCAGAATTTTCTAACAATTTCAGAATTGGTCTGAGCTTCTTTTTTTCCCCCCGAATTTCATAAAACCAGCCATGAACCGGGCGGCGATGCCAAATATTTTTATTGAGAAAATGTCTAGAATAAAATTACAAAAATTGACTAAATTTCCAGAACGCCTGTGCTGATAACCGAGGGACAAAAGAAAAAAAGGAAAATTTCAGAAAACTGTGAATTCATAATACGTTTTTTGCTCGTTTCAATACTTTAATTTAAAGCCAAAAAAATGCGGGGATGGTGGTGGGGTTTGAGCCGCAAGAAAAAAAAGCGGGGGAAAAAAGGGAAGGGAGAGGGGGGGGGGGTGGTAACTAAAAAAACCCATAAAAAGTTGAAAATTCAGAAAAAAAAATTGGAAAAAAATGATCATAAATTTGGTAGATAAGTAAAATCACAAGTGGGCGCAAAATACGGTGTCGGATAGGCAGCATACGACAAGTCGAACGTTGTTGGAAGCGGTTGAGGCACTGGACTTTCAATTTTAATCGGCGGACGAGCCGACTCACATCCCGACGATCCATCGTCACTGTCGTTTGATCGAGCCGAGCTTCTAGAAAAAAAAAAAGAAGTTTTTGTTTCCTCTTCCCTTGCCCCCCTCATCATTATTTGTGTTAGCTGAGAAGATGTGAAGTGAGAACGGTCTTGTGTGCTGACCAGCAGCAAAAAAGTTTTTGAGGAAGAATTGAGGAACAATACTTATTGTTCTCCTCTGCGCAATGTTTAAATAACCCACCCAAACTGGTGTCAATTGGTTGACCGCTAACTACATTCTTATTGATTCGGTGCTTCCCTCCCGAAGCAAAAGCTTTATCGATTTTTTAAAGATTTTCTCTCTCTCTCTCTCTCTGTGTCATAAAGTTTTAATTATGATGACATCAACCATATTTTTATTTCTCGTAAAAACCGTTTTCGTTTATTTTTTTGATTTTTTAGTGCATTAATATGTCCGGTTACGTAATCACTAGGTGGTATAACTTGGGCGATAGGTACACACTTTGCAATCGAAATTACTGTATTAACAAATAATAAGAGAGAGAGAGAGAGAGAGAGAGAGAGAGAGAAAGAGAGAGAATGGAGACGTAGAGAAACAAGATGAAGAGAGAGAGAGAGAGTGGGAGAAAAGTGAATACCGTACCCGTCTAATGTGCCAGCTGCTCGTTCACGTTGACGCTTATTTTTGAACCAGTTTGAAACCTGGAAAAAAAACGACATGAAGAATTCTGAATTTTCAGAATTTTCCCAGCAAATAATTGGGATTTAAAAAAAAAAAGAAGTGGTTTTTCTGAAAAATCTTCTGATTACCTGAATTATCGACAACTCGGTTTGAGCAGCCAATCGTCGCTTATCCTCAACCGATGGATAGTGATTCTTCTTGTAGGCGTCACGCAAAACATTTCGAGACTTTGACTGAAAAGAAAGAAGAATTGAGAAATCCAAAGAGCGAAAGATCAGGCTTAACACCGACTTTGAAGCAATAATTGGTTTCTTCGCCGTCCCAAATCGTCGGCGGAAACGGATTCTTTTTGCGTATTCGATATTTGCAGACGGCGCCCAGCTCGCGTTCCTTCGTTTTTTCAGCCTGAAATTCGAGCAAGTTGACTTTTGTTGATTGGCTCAATAGATTTATCGCAATCCGTCTCCGTTTTCAACGGATTACTCAATGTGTGGTAGATGGTTTCAGCGACGGTGTGGTTACGCAACTCTCACGAAGCGAGTCAAGGCAGAGAGGGAGAGAGAGAGAGAGAGAGAGCAAGCTCAGAGATCAGAAGGGATCACCTTCTAATATCATTTCTCTCTCTCTCTCTCTCTCTCTCTCTCTCTCTCTCTCTCTCTCTCTCTCTCTCTCTCTCTCTCTCTCTCTCTCTCTCTGTCTCTCTTTAATATTTGTTTATATTTATTTTTTGGGAGATAAATAAAAAAAGGAGGAAAAATATATTGACGACTAATCTCACTTCAGAATAATCCAGAAAATATTTACCTCTTTATAATGAGCGTCAAGCCACAAGTTTTGCAACACTTGATGATTCTGTGGCGAGAATTTGTGACATTCAAGAAGTCTGAAAATAACAAAAAAAAATTTTTTTTCAGATCGAGGATCTTCTGCTGCCGACCTGTATAAGCTTTTCCAATTCTGATTCGAGTAGAAGACGAGCGCTTGCGCCTTCAATGCCGACTCGGAATTCTGATAGCATGGCGCCAGAGAGAAGACGAAGTTTGCCTGAAACACGATGGTTTTTATCGTTTCTCTCTCTCTCTCTCTCTCTCTCTCTCTCTCCATCTCTCTTCAGATCTTTGAAGGCTTCATCCATCTGTCATGAGATGATGAAGCTCCGGCTGCCTTTTTGCCTAATGGACATTTGTTTGTTTTTCATCTCTCCGTCTTTCTGTGTCTTGAAAAACGGAAAACCACTCGGAGCCCCAAATACGGTAGCATTATATTTCCGTTTCGAGCCCCCGAGCCTCAC
Source organism: Caenorhabditis drosophilae (assembly GCA_963572285.1). NCBI lineage: Eukaryota > Metazoa > Nematoda > Chromadorea > Rhabditida > Rhabditidae > Caenorhabditis > Caenorhabditis drosophilae. The sequence goes on along the minus strand of OY751564.1, from coordinate 1,768,252 downwards.
TTACGCTTTTCCCTATTTTGCAAGAAATTTTTTTTTGGGTGCGGAGCTCGCACATCAGTGAAAGTTCCTTTCTTTCTCTCTCTCTCTCTCTCTCTCTCTCTCTCCCTTCTTTCTTTTTTTTTGTTGAAATCCAGAAAGATTTGCGAATTGAGAAAGCGAAAAATGATGAGAATGATAAAATGTCAAATGTTCGCCGTCAATACCGAAAATTTTCGGCTGATAAGTGACAGATGATGACACCTGCGTGTTCCAACCGCAAGAATAAAGTCATCAGCATCATCTTCAGCAAATCCATCAAAGAATCAAAATCAAAAAAAAAAAAACGTGGAAAAGAGAGAATCGGATTTCTCCAAGTCCAAAATTTAAGGCAAAAAACAAAAACCCACCAATTGATCAGTTCGACCAGTTTGCAGACCTTCATTGAACAGCGACTCACAAATACAGATCACTTCTTGCTCCGAGTATGAAGTTGTTGCTCTTCAAGAAAAACAAAATTAATAAATCAGCATTTCTGAAGTGAAATGTGATGAGGAAACAAAGAAAAAGAAAGTTGGTGGGGGAGTGAAAATGTCGGCTTTTCTTCGGATGGAAAATGATCCTTCGGCACAACTTGCGATATAAAATTACCACGGAAGAAGATGAAGGAGAAGCTTGACTTACGTTATCGGATTTTGAGAATACGTCTGCATGAAGAATAGATTTGTTCGACGGAATCCAGTCCGTGACAAAAAATGAGCCAAATTTTTTTTTTTTTTTTGGTGAATTCTCTCTCTCTCACTCTCTCAAAATATTAGATGATGCGATGTGACAAACAAGATGGTGAATGGGGAAAAGAGCACGAGCCTCTGAGCAGCTCGAGTTGAGGAGAGCAAGTGGTGGTTGGTTGGTTGCTCGGTTGAGAAGAGGGCTGCGAGCCGAATAGGTGGAAGAGAAAATAAATGAGGAGGGGGGGGGGGGGAGAGCACCACCAGCCAAACTACTTGGCCCCGCCCCATAGAAGAAGAAGAGGCTCTGGCGTAAAATGTGGAGTGTCGTTGTGGTTCTTCTCGTTTAAAAAACGTTTTTTTTTTGGTGCGAAAATCAACAAATTTGGAGATAAAAATTAAAAAAAATATTAAACGAAGAAACAAGAAAAAATAAAATGAAAGTTGAGAAAGAAGAAGAAGTGACCGATGTTGGGTATCAGGCATCGAAATTCAAACCTTGCTATTATTTTCAGTGTGCTGCTCGGGTTTCGTTGGCATCAGCGGCGACGGCGGCAATCGAATCGACGCCAACCACACCCACCGCCTCCCCACCTCCTTCAAAAATATCAATTTACACACCTGTCGATGCCCCCGATCATCATCATCACAACTTCCTTCCTCCTTCCACCGTTGCCCCATCTTTGGTTATTATTTTCGATATCAAATTGTGGGTGATTTCAACACTTGTCGAAAGCTGCATTTTTGTGTGTGTGCTCGGCGAGCTTCTATGTCGATATTTATTACGTATGTACATGACTTTTCAATGTAAAATGGCATGTACAGATGTTGTCAACATCATCAACCACCTCCTTTCTCCGTGTGTAAGACAAATAAAGAACAGATGATAACTTTTTCAGCCAATGTTTGTTTATCTTCTTCCACTACTTTGCCCCCCCCCCCTTTTTTTTGGGGTTGATGGTCCCTTATAAAACCCCTAATTGATCATAAAATCCAGCCCCCTGATGAGAGAACACCGTCAATTCGATTCATTCGAACACTTTTTTTGAGGATGAAGAAACAGTTTAAGAATTTCAAGATTTTTCTTCATTTTGGTTGCAAAGAAGATCAAAAAGTGTGCTAAAAAGTGCACACAACAACGAAACGACAAATTGTGAAAATTTGAGGAAAATTTGATTGACATGGACGACCAGGTGTGTTGGTTCGGCTGTAATGACGAGTTGTCATTGATGAGTTACACGACAACTTTTTTGTTGCCACCAATTTGACATCTCAGGTATGTAAAATGTGGTTTGAGATGTCGGTGTCGGCGATGATGAAGCTGAACAAAGTGGAAAAGGGAAGGAGTGGGATGGGGAGGAGGAGGAATGTGCTCGAAAAGATGAGAACAAATCGGGGGAATAAGTTGGAATTATTTAAATTTTTGTTTTTTTTTTTTTTTAATTTAATACTCAGCCTAGAAAAAGATACGCAGTGAAATTCTGTTATTGATTTAATTTCGATTCAATATTTACATTTGTTACTCAGCCTTTAAATTTCTGTACGCCGCCAAAATCTGATTAGAAGTTGAAAAGAAATTTTAAACTCGATATTGATTGATACTCAGCCGTCGAAATAAGAAGCGAAATTTCAAAGATTTTTTGAACAGGCTTTTTAACTTTTCCGCGCTTTCAAAATTTGGGGTTTTATCGATTTTTAGAAATAAGCAAACCTTTGAAGCTTCGAAATGTTTGCAGTATTTGATACTCAGCCTCAGTTATGTAAACAGCCAAATATTATTTCAATTATTAGAGCTTTTCCCAGGTGGTAAAGGTTTGAATTTTTTCCGAAATGATTTTTCCAGTTTTTCGCGCATTATTATCGATTTTTTGATTATTCACATTTGATACTCAGTCTTTGATTGTTGTGGCGGCTGAGAAATAATAAAAAAGTTTCAAATTCAATTTTTGCAGAATTGAAACAGAATCGTTGAGTTAAATTGAATACTCAGCCAACACCAATTGTACGCAGTCAAAATGTATTGTGGAGTTTTTGTTTTTTGCTTTTTTGAAGCTTCAAATTTGTTTAACAATATCATTCACACACACACATAAATCAATTGATGCCAATAAACATTTTGACACACCGTAAACATTTTGATTTCCAATTTGATTTCTCTGCGTTCATCTTGCGTTGTGTGAATTGCGGTTCGGATTCCGACGGTTGGAAAAAACAACAACAACAACAACAACAACAAGTCGATAACAATGTGAGACAAGTCATAAAGCAATGAAACATTAAAACATCTGAAGAAACGACGGCGGTGAGTTGAAAAGAGCAGCGGGGAAGAGCAGGGAAGGGAAGGGAAATAAATATTATTCAGCTTCTGCTGAAGATGTGCGCGAATTTTTTTTTCTTGCGTTTCATCACAATTAATTTAATTGCAAAAATCCTACACGTGTTTTTCCTTTTCTCCTCAATTCACGAATAAAATTCGCTGTGTGTGAACGATTGTGTTCTTGACTACGGTAGAAAAGAGAGAGAGAGAGAGAGACGCAGACGCAGACGACGATAGGTCGAGAATGAGAATTTATCGAGGAGCCGTGTGCCACAACGTATCATATTTCACTCTGATCCTCCACAAACACAATGCAATTTCGACACTTTCAATTTCTTTCCTCTTAAAACCGACCATGTTTTGTCTTCCGATGCATTTTCTATTTTGTCTTCGTCTCTCTCTCTCTCTCTCTTTTTCTCTTTTTCTCTCTGTCTCTGTTTCTTCCTCTTTTTCACTTCAATTCCACAAATAATAATAAAAATTGAGGCAAGAAATAAAATGTTGGGATTGTTCATTTTTTTTTTTTTTGGCGAACAACAAGAAAAAAGGCGAAAGGAACAATTTTACAGTGGTTGATAGGATGGTAAACCAGGATTTGTGATTGCCGATGTGGAGGTCGCCGTCATCGCTGGATGATTTCCAGCAAAGCTCATCACATCATTATAGTTGACCATGTTATAAAATGAGGGAAAAGCGGCAGCGGCGGCGGCGGTGGCGGCGGCAGCAGCAGCGGCGGCGGCTGCAGTTGTTCTTGACGTTGTCGATGACGACGACGATGCGTACGCTGTCGACATTAAATCCGGACCGGTGTAGGCGATTCGTGTTCGGTGACGATTCATTTTTAGATCCTCCTCTTCGCTGGCCGCGTCTTTTGTTGCGCCGCCAACGATAAGTCGACACTCGCCGGCTCGATCGCGTTGTCGACGATTTTTGAACCAGTTCGAGACCTGAGAATCGGTTATTTTTTTTTGTAGTTTGTAGTTTGAGAAAAGAAAAGTTTGAATTTTTCTGTAATTTTTTTTTCACATCAGAATTCTTAGGGAAAAGCAATGCCACCTTCTCACCTGTGTAACGGTCAAATGAGTTTTTTCGGCCAACTCTTTTTTCTCGCGCGGGCTCGGATACGAATTTCGACAATACCATTCTCTCAGCAAAACTCTTGACTTATCCTGGAATTCCAGATGATGGATGGATGACCCGATGGATGAAAAACTCAGGAATTTTTCCTACCCGAAAACAGTAGCTCGTCTCTTCGCCATCCCAAATTGTTCGTGGCAACGGATATTTGCGTCGAATTCGATATTTGCCGACGGCGCCGAGTTGTCGTCCGCGCATTTTTTCAGCCTTCAATGAGTTTCGGATCAGGGCGGGGGTGGGTTGGGAGAGAAAACCTCATGATAATGAGCATTGAGCCACCATTCTTGAAGATATTGGTGATGTTCCGACAGAAATTGATTGTTTTCAATGATTCGATAAAGCTCCTACAACAAAAAATCGATCATCGATCATCGGCTTCAAGAAACCGACCTTGTAATTTTTCGAATGATAGGCAATACTAGCCTGAGCCTTCAAAATATGCTGATTACCACGAACATCATCACGTTCCAAAGTGTTCCAGACAAACTGCGACTGAAAATCTCGGAAAATTGATCGAAAAACAATTGGAGAACAACGAAGCCTCACCAATTTCGGCACATCATTTGCCAGAACATCGCAGATGCAAGCAATCTGATCGTTGTTGTAATCAGTTGGATCACCGCTTCAAATGAAAAACAAATTTCATTTATTTTCTATGAGAACGGGGGGGGGGGGGGGTGAAAATTTGTATAAAAATCTCACGGGAAATGATGAAACGACGTTGATTGCATCATTGATCGGTTGAAAAATGAGCTGAAGGATTCTCGAATATCGTTGAGGCTGAAGCCGATGACAACAGCCGTGTGCATGTGTGAGGAAGTGTGTGTGAGTGTTGTTCAAGAACAAAAAAGCATTGAGAGTTGAATTATTACAGTAATCTGCAAGGGAAAAAAACGCTGAAAATATTCGAGATTTTTCCAGCTTCTTCTTTTTTGCCGTTCCTACACTGGGTTTTCAGTTGCTTCCTTCCCAGTTTCCATTTATTGGCGGCCGCCTTTGTCTAATCTGGGTTTGATGATTGTGTAAAGAAGAGAAGGAGGAAGTGAGGTGAAGTTTTTCTTCTTCTTTTTTTTTTTTTTTTTGGATTTCTTTGAAACCTGAGACTTTTCTGGCGGCTGGTCAGAAAAGCGGCCAGGAAGGAAAGTCGAAAATGCGAATTGAACGATGAAAAGGGAGCACGTTTATGATGGTTTTTTTTGCTCCTAGAAATTGTTGCCTTCAATTTTTTTTTCTTTTACGTGAAAATTTAGAATGCGTGAAAAATATTGAAATGACTGAAGAAAATGCGCTCCATGGAACGTTTTTAGACATTCTTCAAATCAATTTTTTTAAAAATTAGTAGAGGAGATAGGGTGGAACCCGAAGAGTTGTCCGATGCTTCCATATTAGTACATCTGGAAGAACGTCAGAGGATACTGTAGAATTGTCCGATGCTTCCCGGTTAGTATGAAAGAGAGCCGAAGGAAACCAGTAAATTTGTCTGATGCTTCCATATTAGAACATATGGAAGAAGATCGAGGGATTCCGAAGAATTTTCGGATGCTTCCATGTTAGTATGGAAAAGAGCCGAGGAAAACCGGTAGAGTGTTGTGTCCGAAACTTCGACATTCTCATGGTGTTGGCGCGAAAACCGTAGAGTTGTCCGATGCTTCACATTAGTCTTAAAATTCAAAAAGACCGATGGTGACAGGCAGACGCCATCCAACTGAAAGAACCACAACGACACTCCACATTTTACAAAAGTTAAAAAATAATTTTTTCCGAAAAAATTTCAGACAATTTTAATAGATTTTATAAAATATTTATTGACTTGAAACTTTATAAGTTATAAAAATCTAAAACAAAAAAAAAGAAAGAGAAAAGCGTTCCGTATTTACAAGCTACAAGCAACTGAATTTCAGACAAAACCAATCAATAAATCAATAAATCACAGAAAATGATATTGGAAGGAAAAATCTTCTTTTTCCCCCCCCCTTCAAAATAATTTATTTTATTAAGCCACCTGGGTGGTGATAATTGTAACCGTTTTTTCGCGAACAAGACTTATCACATTCTGATTGGCGTCCTCTTTTTGGTTCGTCTCATCATTCGCCTTCGTCACCATCGGCTCGTCAACCACCTCGTTCTCGTTTTCCTCCTCCTCCACTTTCACCTTCGTCACCACCTCTTCTGTCGGATGTTCGACGGCGGCTTGAACATTATTGATCTTTGCTTGACGCTTCTCAAGACGTTCCAGCCAACAAATTTTGTCGATGATGCCGCGAACGATTTTTTTGACGGCATAGTTGTCGCTTTCGCGACGCGGTCGATTTTTGCCTTTTTTTGCTGGCTGCGTCGCAGCTGACGATGACGTCTTCTTCTCAATGTTTGTTGGCGGCGTAGTTGGTTCGACTTTTGGCTGACGACGCTGCTGGAAATAATGAATCATTGAGAGGTTTCCTTTGTTGAAATCAAAAAACTTGATTATTTTTATGCTGCTTCTTCTCCCCTTTTTGTCCACCATTACCACCACGTCGAGAATCATTTCCAGTTATTTCAGCCGCTCCTGATGGTTTCGCCAATGTTATTCTTCCTTCAAGACGAGCTGGGATCTATAAAACCCAAGAAAATTGATCCGGAGCGAAGCGAAATCGTATACTTTCAAGCCGTTGATTGTCTTCGAACTGTTCGGCTCACGCTGCTTCTTGCCCCCGCCACCGTGTTTATCGCCATCCTTTCTCGTTTTTCCACAGCCACCAGCCGGCTTCGGATGCGATCGTGGATTTTGTTTCGGTTGTCCGCCGGCTAACAAATCCTTCAGATCCATCGACGGAACATTTTCATTCCACGTCTCGGCTGCCGTTTTTCCCTTATCCCATTCACGACTCCACTCACCCTTCTTCACGGGTTTCGAATCGGTCTTTTTGACTTGAGACGTCTGGAAAATGCCGAAACTGAAAATTAAGATCGTCTGAAGCTCATCGAACCTTCAAAGATTTGCCACTCGTTTCCTCGGTTCGGGCACGATCTTCTTCAATCTCCTACAAAAAAAAAGTAGAGGAAAACTCTCAAAAAAAGCACAGCAAATCGCGAACCTTCGAACGTTGCTCAATCTTCTGGTTTTTTTCCCGAATGAGGGCGATCTTGCGGTCGAGTTCACGTTCCGCTTCTTCGTCTCGAAACTTGTTCCGATCCATATCGAGCCCTGAGAAGATGCGAGAAGAATTGAAAAATCGAATTCAAACAACAAAAAACCGAAATGGAAACAAACGGAAAACGCGATTTTTATTATTCAAGAATTAGGCAAATTTTTTTTTGTTTGGTGTTTTTCAAGCGGCCACCAAAGTTTATCATAAATAAAAGATGATTTTTGTGGGAGGCGAAAAATTATTTCAAAAAATTTCAATTTTCTGCCTTTTTTTCTCGGCTCTTTCGGCTTCTTTTCGATAAGACAGAAAAGAGCCGATCAGTGCAAAAAAAATCGAACGACAAGAAGTTTGAAAAGATCAATATTTATTGAAAAATGAGAAAACGCAATTGACAAACTGAAACAGTGTGTAGAAATAAGAGGTGATGAGCGGTAGAGAGAGAGAGAGAAAGAGAGTGAGAGGGATAGAGAAAAAGACAAGTGTCCAGTTTTTCAATGGAGCGGTGAGGAGGGAGGAGGAGGCCAGCGAGTTGATCGAGACGAGACGGGAAATGTTCTATCTATGTATACTTTTTACAATTGTACATGTATAAAAATGATGGAGTCGACCAAAAAAAAATTGGTTAAAATTCTCTGACAAGAGAGAGAGAGAAAAGATAATCATTAATGATAATGATAAAGATCGACGGATTTCATCAATCGATTTTTGTTGAGATGGAAAAATGATAAAACAACTCTTCTTTAAAGAAATGAACAAACATTTGTGGAAAGAGCGGAGAGGAGTTGATGAAAACAAAAACGAGGTTCTCCATCACGACAATGTACAAACGTGAAATGTTTTACGATATTTTTCGAAGTTACGTGAGCTACGTGAAAAATAAAACTGTTTTTTTCGAAGTTACGTGAGGTACGTGAAAAATAAAACTATTCGTTTCGAAATTACGTGATATACGTGAAATATTTTACGATATATTTCGAATTTTCGTGAGATACGTGAAAAATAAAACTTATCGTTTTGAAGTTACGTGAGGTACGTGAAAAATAAAACTATTCGTTTCGAAATTACGTGATATACGTGAAATATTTTACGATATATTTCGAATTTTCGTGAGATACGTGAAAAATAAAACTGTTCGTTTCGAAATTACGTGAGGTACGTGAAAAATAAAACTTATCGTTTTGAAATTACGTGAGGTACGTGAAAAATAAAACTTATCGTTTTGAAATTACGTGAGGTACGTGAAAAATAAAACTTATCGTTTTGAAATTACGTGAGGTACGTGAAAAATAAAACTTATCGTTTTGAAATTACGTGAGGTACGTGATTCTTGTGATAAAAAATGCTGAACACCAACGTAAGTTAGGTGAACCCAACACAAAATTGCTTAATTGAACGATGCTGCCCGATGATGGTTACCACGAAACACCCGCTCCCTCATAGATTGGAGCCAACTCAAAATCAAAGTTGAATCATGAAAAGTTAAAAATAAACAAATTTCACGAATCAAAAAACAGAATGAATTGATGAAAACAATATTTGTTCATTAAAGTTTTGAAATTTATAATTTTTTTTGTTTAAATAATCAACAAAATTCTGAAAAAGACGAAATAAATAAAAAGCTGAAATCATTGAGGCCTGAAAATTGAAAAATTCAACATTTTTCAACTCAAAAAACGAGATGTCTTCGCTGTATTTCAATGATACGAATTATCCAATGTCAAAATGTCCGGATACGTTGATTTTTGTGGAAATTCTTAAGCTCACCATTCAGCTGATTTATATTCTGCCAATCACATTTTTATATTTTTATTCGATTTTTGTGATTTTGAAGGATCGAAAAGTTCGCCGAAACTACAGCGACTCATTTTTCACCATTTATTTGTTCGATGGAGTTGTGGTGAGGAGAAGCCCCCCCCCCTTCCCCGTCTAGGAAAACGGCTGTGAGCTCATCCAAAATGATGCACATTTTTTATGCTCCAAGCAAGTTTTTTCTTTCTTTTTTTTTCTTCAGAGCCTGGTTTATCTTCTGATCGATATTGGATTCGTTCGAATGATTGCTTTTGTTCAGCCGATTTGTGCTTTATTGAGCCCGATTTTTTTCCATCCAAATTATTATTCAACACCAATTTTTTTCATTTCAACGTATTGTCAATTTTCGAAATTGTTGGCGACGGTTTCAATGAGTATTCATCGGCACACAAGTGTCAATTATCCATTCTTTCATTATGTGGTGAGCATCTTCCACATAATTCTGAGAATTCTGAAGAATTTAAGCATTTTTAAGCTTCAAACAATTTCAGAATGTCTTCTTCTGTGAAGCTTGAACATTTTTTGAAACTTTCGAAAATTCTGGAGACTTTTCATGTTTTTTAGAATTCTAGAAAGCGTGAATATCGTTAAAACCACGAGGCTTCTATGAATTCTAAAATTCTAAATGTTTCTTAATTCTGAAAGCTTTTCAAGTTTCTTAGAATTCTAGAGAGCGTGAGCATCTTGAAGTTTCTTAGAATTCTAGAAATTCTGAATTTTTCTTAATTCTGGAAGCTTTTCAAGTTTCTTAGAATTCTAGAAAGCTTGGATATCATGAAAACCACGAAACTTCTATGAATTCTAGAAATTCTGATTTTTTCTTTATTCTGAAGGTTTTTCATGACTTCAACTTGAAACCCTTGAAGCTTTTGAGAATTCTGGATTTTCTATTAATCTTAGAAATCTTGAATGAGATGTTTTTAAGCGTCAAAAATATTCAGAGGAATCCTGAAAATATTGAAAACGTGAAGGAAGAAATTTCAAGAAAAATTGGCTGAAAATTTGCGTGTCTTGCAGCTCTGGAAAATTCACATCAAAAAAGTGGTGCTGGTTGTCTTCTTCCTTCTTCCGCTCCTTTTTTCACTTCCCGTCGGCACCACAAAAACCATGGTTCATCGAGTGATAGGCCAAGTCTACTTCCTCTACGTTCACCGCTTCAAATATGTATGTGGGTGCGGACAGAAACGAGTTTCAGCCGCGCGACGCTTCAACGCTTTTGGAGTCATCGGAAAAATTTCAGATTCGCACAACATATTTTCGCCTGCTCATTGGTGTTCCGTCACTGATTTTCATTATTTATTCGAACACGAAGACAATGAAGCGCTTATCGAGAAATAATGAAAATATGAAGAAAGTTGAGAGGAATCTGACGAATGCAACCCTTTTCATCTCGATCGGATTTGTTCTCTTCATTTTTGTTCAGGTGACCGAATTTTTCCCTTCCTCGTTCCAAGCTCTTGAATAATTTCTCTGAAATCTGAAGATTGCGAATCTGATTTTGACCAATTTCATTTCGGAAAAACCGAAATCTGAATTTCTAGCTGAAGTCTACTCGATGATTCAGCAGTTTGTCAATGATTTTTACATTATTAGGTAAAAATTATCGATTTTTTACAACAAAAAAAAATTGGTTTTCAGCAGTCCAATTGCGTTGCTCATCACTGATCGACGAATTCGTCAATCGATTTGGAAGGTGTCAGATGGTGGAGCCAAAATTCAATCAATCGAAGTTCCAATGACGACTGCTTCGCGGAGATCAAATAATTGATTTTTTTTTATTTGATGATAAACAAAAATAATTTTAATCAGAAGCTGAATCCTCCAATCGACTGATTGTTCCATGAATCGAATCGAGTTCTACCAAATCTCCTGAAAACCGCCTTTAAAATGCTTGCGGAAAAAATTCGGCAAACTGAAACCTGTTCGAAAATAGTTGGTCGCATTGTTCACTGCGATCAAACTTGGCAAGCCATATTCTCGAGCAACAACTGCTCCGTGGCTCAAAAGTCCGCCGATTTCGGTGACGATTCCCGAAATGATTGGGAAGAATGGCGACCAGCAAATGTCGGTGTATTTGGTGATGAGAATTTCGCCGTGACGCGTCTCTTTCGCTTCGTCGATGGTTTTTGCGACTCGGGCTCGCGCTCGAACTTTTCCCTCGCACACTGCGGTTCCTTTGAGTGTCAGCGCTTTTTCAAATGTTCCGACGAAGTTTGGAGTTTCGATCTGAAATTCGAAATTAAGAAGTCTGAAGTTTTGAAGGAAACCAAAGTCTGAAATTTACCGGATTCATGTGTCCATGGGCGATGAGCGGAAAACTTAAACCTTCAAACTTGCTGGAGATTTGACGACGTCGGATTGCTCGCATCACAAGTTTTGCGTTACGAGTGGAGTTCAGCTCTTTGATCTCATTGATGTTGAGATGCATCCAAAGGTTCGGATCAGGAAGAAAACCTTTTTCATATAATTTTTGTCCTGAAATATTCTCTGACTAGGAAGAAAACAATTGAAGAGGGCTTTTTCAGTTCGTAACCTCGACACTTTGGATTTTTAGGCCATTTTAAAGCGACTAATTTGGTATTTTAGGCCACGTTAAAATTTTTTTTTTTCAAAGTTTCGGTTTCTAGGCCAGCTTTTAACAAATAGATAAGAATTCCAGGCCATTCTAGACCGCCGTTTTATATTTAATTGGCAATTCTAGGCCACCTCATAGAGATAATGTGTTAATTTTCAATAATTTGGATTCCTAGGCCATCTCAAAAGAAATAGAGTCCGGACTAAATATTTGTTACCTAGTAACCGACAAGTTTTTCTGACAGAATGAAAAGTGTGAACAAGATGGTTTTTAGCCGTTTCTCGAAAAGCCACGCCCCGATGCGTTTGAGAAATGAAATATTTCAGCATTTTTCTGAAATTTGTCACAAACATTTTTCGGTTTGATGTTTGCTTGTTTTGGCTCACCGTCGAATTCCTGTGGGCTTACATCGAAGTCTCTCAATGATGACGTCTTCATTTTCAATCGTCTTCTCAACGGATTCAGGACACTGCAACATGCTCTGAAACCATGGATTTTTTGTATTTTGAAGCGGCCGTTTTTTCTCGAAGATCCTACTTGAATTGTGTGAACTAGAAGAGTTGTGTCTTCTTCCCACGTCGTTGCATCTAAATAAAGTTCCTTGGGTCCTCGATGACCATGAAGCTTCAGAAATTGTTCGAGCTTCTTGCCCGACTCTTTTCCGTTTTTGATTATCTCAATTGCCAATTGATGATCAGCTTGTTGAATAACCTGATCGGCAATCTGATCTGATTTTATAGCGGTCGCAAGTTTTTTTAAAGAGTTCGGAACATCAGCGCTGATCACATCGCTTCTGGCGTTATTGGAAAAAACGTTGGCAAAATCGGAAATATTGTCGTCGCTTAAAGTTCCACTATCGGATCCACGAATCAGCATTCCACAGATCACATAAGTGAAGGATGAGAAAACTGATAGTTCGGTGTGATATCTGATCGCCTGAATACGAAGAAAAAAAGTTGGTTTGACACCAGAATTGGCCTTCTTACATCACACAAATGATCCAATTGTTTATCGAACGCCTCGATCAATTCTTCCGCACTTGCCGATTTTGATGGAATCAGATTCTCGCAGTTTTTCGATGAAATTTTTATCGCTTCCAGATGGTTGTAAGAATCATAGAAGACGATCTGAAATTCGATGAAAATTATCAAAATCGGCTCGATCAACTTTTTGTCGACTTTTAACATGTTGAAAAGTCGTTTGATGGCAAAATTTTTGGGCGCTTTGCCAAATCGTTGAGCCGATTGTTTGAACATTTCATCGTTAAACAAGAGTTCACCGGCAAATACAGTATCAAATATTCTATCCTTTTCGACAATTTCCCAGATTCTTAAGGCAATCTGAAAAAAAAACGGGTTTTTTGGTTTTCTAGGCCATTTTTTTCTAGGCCAATGCGAATTTTGGGAATCTAGGCCACAGAAAATTCCCCACCCGCCTTGATTTTTAGTCATCGCAAGAATTATGTGAGCCTTAATATTTATTGATTTTTCAAAAGATCCCGGCTCACCTCTCCTAGATTGATGAACACTTTGCGATGATGCAACGCAAACCCGACACAAGGCTGAGCTGGAATCACATCTTTAATTTCGCGAAGTGTCATACACTGAAAATCAAGATTGGTCGTTGTCTTCCAGAAAAATCAATGCTCACCGATATATTTTTGTCAAACATGACGCAACTCGTTTCACTTTCCAGCGCATTTATGGGATGCGGAAGAACTTCGCTGAAAAAAAATCGATATCTTCTGTTCTGAAAGAAAATCTGGAAAATTTCAGATCAATTTTTGTTTGAACGAAAACGCGTCTTGATCAAAATCGGAGATTTTTACAGAATTTTTTAACGTTTTTAACTACCCGACATTTCCATTGGATAAGATCTCCTTGTCTGTGAGTAATGGAGTGTCAAGTTCATAATACATCTCAAAATCAGTTTCGCGATCCAATCCGGTGATGTCTCGACTCTGGACAACATTGATTCGACCATCTCGAACGATGAATTCGATATCCTGCGGTTTTCCGAACATCGATTCCAGATATTCTCCGACTTTTTTCAGTTTTTCAGTTGCTTCGTTGTCGAGACAGCACACTTGATTTGAGGTCTGAAAATCGAACGAAACGCTCATTTGGGATTCTCTCGATGCTTACATTAACACTGATGACGTCATGAATTCGGTCAATGAAAATCTCGTCGGGGGTCGCCACGCCGCTGACAATTTGTTCGCCACATCCCTCGAGTGCGTTGATCACCATCTCACCTCGATCGAATCTCACCGGATTTGCTGTGAACAATACGCCGGCGACACCGTTCCGATGCATTTCCTGAATCACCACCGCCATCGGTGGATTCAATTGTTGGCCGTGATTTCGGCGATAGTTGAGAATCTCAATTCGGAAGTTTGACGACCAGCACAATTTCAGTTTTTCAAAGACGTCGCTTTTGGTGACGTCAAGATAGCTTTCCAGTTGACCAGCTGATGAAAGATCAGCACCGTCTTCGCCAACAGCTGATGATCGAACAGCATAAAAAGAAGCATTTGGAAGCCATTCAAGAATATCTCGTTGAAGAGATTCAGAAATTTTCGTCAACTGAATTTCTTTTTCGATTCTGAAAATGTTCAAATTTCCAAAAATTCGAAAAATTCCGATCACTCACATCTTCCCAACATTCTCATAATAATTCGGAGACTCACCATTGACGTCAAGCTTCCGAATCAACTTCTGAACGACTGGATTGGAAGCGACGTGTTGATTGAAGGCGGCTGTAGTGACAACGATTCCCGACGGAATGTGAAACTGGAAAAGAAATTGGATTTGATCCAAGAAAATGAAAAAATCTGAATTACTCCGTCGGTGATTGATTGAAGTTTCGAGAGATTGGATCCTTTGCCTCCGGTGAGGATTTTATCCTGGCACGCACGATGAGAGAATGGTAAGACTGGTCGGAGAAGTTCCGAGTCGGTTGCCGTGTATTCTGAATTTCACAATTTAAAGGTATCAAGACGGAAAAAATCAATATCAACCATGAATGAAATCCAAATTCACCGAGTCGGAAGCGATGGTCGTCTCACGGATCCTTGTGACGAATCCTATCCCGTTCGATAAAGCGTGATTGACTGGAAAGGCATCGACTTCCACAAATTTGCCGTCAGGTCGAATGAAAGTGAATTTTGTTAACAACTTTGATTTTCGAATTTCAAAAATTGATTCTGAAGTTTTCATGTTCGAAAGTGCTCAAAACTGCAAAAGAAAACCTGGCGATTCGAACTTGATGGGCAACAAGTTTGAATCATTCAACGAATCCTCGTTTTTCAAATGGATCAAATGAACATTATGACTTGACTTGAAAAACAATCCGTGGTCCACTGAAAATTGTGGATATTCTGGATCATTCTGATATGAGAATCGGTGAGACAACGCGTTGCCATCCTGACGAAAAAAAAACGTGAAATTTCAGATTTTTTTTCTCCGTTAGAATTCTAAAAATCACTTCAAAATATGTGCTGAACCTTGTCGACTCTGTCTCAAATTTCAACGGGGAGCATTCGCGAAGGCCTACAAAACCGAATTTGTTTTAACGTAAGAAGATTACCATTGTCACCTCGGTAACGATGCTCCGAAATGACGTCATCAATCTTCAACTCCGCATGGTATTCGCCCATTTGATTCAGAATAGTTGAATTTCGCCATCTTTGTTTTTATTTTTTTTAATGAAAAAATTTTAAAAAAAAACCTTTGAAAAAACTGGAAATTTTTGAAAAATTTCCAAGAATTTTTATTGATTAAATCTTGAAGACTTGTTGAATTCATATTCGAATAAAAAAATCGAACATTGGTCACACTTTTCCACCAACCAGAAATTGAGATGAAAGATTTGTGATCAGATACCGAGCCACCGTCGAGATATCCTCTGAAATTGATGCGCCATCGTCGGAACGCACTTCGCAGCTCAATGATTAGCGGCCCACACACGATTTTCGACGAGTCTTCTGACGCTGAAATCGGATCGAAAATCGATAATGATCCGATCGATGTATTGATTTTTGTTCACCTCGAGAAACAAATGTTCCATGGTATAATTGATTCTTTTCGAGGATATGAACATAAGAATAATGAAGTTGATTTTTTGTGATCACTTGGATATGAATTATTCCATTGTTTGATGAGCTACCGCTTATTGTTAAAATACTCTGAAAATTCGTGACGAGACCATTTTTTTTTGCTTTAGATTTTCAATTAGTTCTTCAATTAAATTTGAGAGAAAATTTTCAAGGATTTTCCTTATCTTTTTTTAAAGTTTTTTTAAAATTAAGTGTCAAAAGATCACGATTGCAATTCTAGTTAAAATTGATGGAACTGGGAAAAAAATTTAAAATTTAAAGGCGCATTGATTGATTTTTTTTTTGAAATTACTTCATTTTTGATTTTTTCGAGTTCCCACTCTTCTGGTGTTTGTCGAATAATTTCTTTGATCCTAGTGCTAGGCACAGTGAAACTACTGAAAAACGATGAAAACAATTTTGGTAAATGCGGAAACTTCGTAATTTTTTAGTTGTTAAATGTTACCTGATTGGTTTCCAATATTTTAAAAATTCAATAGCGATAAAATAAAAAAAACCAATAGATTTTGAAAAAAATTGTAAAAGCAGAAGAAAAAAAATCATGCTCTTTTTGTGTACAAAATAAAAGAAAGATACACAGAAAAAAGCCAATGATAAGAAAACAGAGTTTATCAGCAGTTGAAGAAAGTCAGGAAAAAGAAAAGATAACAAATATTTGTTAATTAGAGCGTTAATAATTAAGTTCAACAATTTTGTAGAAAAATATTTATTATTCACACAAAATTTCGAGATGAAAACAAAAATTAAACTATGTAGATTACAAAAAAAAATTCTGAAAGGTTTTAAGCTAAAACTCTTCTCGTTTAATGATGTTCACCGTGATGTTCACCATGATGACGATATTTATAATGAAGACGTTTCGATTCAGGAACTACAGATTCGTAGGCGAACACTCCAGCCTGAAAATTTTTTTAATCAAATAAGCTTTAAAGGAACAAATTGTCAAACTTGAATAATGCCCAAAAGAAGGGCGATTCTCCATAAAATTTTTAGATATTGACCATATGGTGATTGGCTGAAGAAATCCGAATTTTTATTCTGTAACTTCAGATTATTTTAAACATGATATTAAGGGTGGAAAAAATTTTACAATGGCGTTGAAAGCTGCGTAGGTTTCTTGTTTGGCACGCCCGAAAAGAAATGGTTTTGGTTGATTATTGATATTATCCCATTTGCCTTCACTTCCCAAACGATTAATTTCTTTCCAGACTGCTTGGGATTGACTTAAAATAATAAATTTCGATATTTGAAAAGTATAATTGAATTCTCACTGAGTTGACGCTTGTCGAGCAGCGATTAAACGTGCTGCATGTCGACCTGCATGCGGTAAAAGTGGCATTTTACCTAAAAGTTGCAATTTTTTTAAAAATTATATTAATAAAAAAAGAACAGAATATTGAAAAACTAAGCTTTTGCCTAAAACAAAAAGGACAAAAAAAAAATTAAATAAATTTCGGTCGGTGAGAAATTTGTGCGCTTGTTTTGATATTGACTGACGCCCTTCGAGTGAGGCGTTTCCTTTGTGGTTTCTACTTGCGCAGAAATTTTTTCAATTGTTTTTTAAATATTAGGAATTTCAATGTCGCACACAATTTTATTGGTTCAACCAACAGAAAAAATTGAATCTCGATCCTGGTCAGATTATGAAACAACAACGGATTGTTTGGATGGTTTCACAAATTCCTAATTTTGTTTTAAAAAATTCGTAGTTGTTTTTTCAGGAATTTGCAAGACGTATGAGGAATTTTTGCGAAAAAAAAACCCAAACGAAACTCAAATTGAATATTCCATTTCAAATCTTTTCGACTTTATTGATAATCTTCATGATTTGTCGATTCTAGTGTTTTCACCGGTAAAAACTACAGAATTGAATATGAACTTTGGCCTTAAAAAACATTTTCAGAGTACTTCTCAATACTCTGCTCACGACAAATGTTTTATTAAAGAACACATTTTTGAAATGTTGCAAAATCGTGGATTATTTGAATAATTTTGTTCTTTTAATTGTTTCTCTTTTTTACAGGTACTACTAAAAACTTAACTTTTTTTTTTATTGTTCTTTTTTTCTGTTGATCTCTATAAGATTTTTAAAATTTCTAAAAACGTGTATTTTTTTTTAAATGGTGATTTGAACCATTTCTTATTTGGATCATCCCAATTCCATTAAATTAGAAAAAATCTCACAGATGATTATGACATCTCAAGCTGAAAATGTTTATTCAAATTCAATGAATGCAATACCAGAAGAAATGGTATATGAAAGTAAGCGAAAAAACAAGTTTTCAGCGAAATTTTTAAATTTTTTCTCAAAAAAAAAGAGAAAAAATTCAAAAGGCTCGCAAAAAGCTTGTTCAGGCAGAGCTTGGTTGACCTCGTCCCCATTCCGAGCTGATGATTTATCCGATATTTCATTTGCTGCAGAAGCAACTGATGAAGTAATTAATGATGGCGATGATCAATCAATAGATCCATCGAGTGAAAATCCATTGAAGTTGGTGAACATTGAAAAAACAGAAAAAGGTTAGCAGATTGTTTGTCTTCTGCATTTAAAATATTTTTTTTAGGTTTTGGATTCAATATTGTTGGCGGAGTCGATAGCCCCCATTTTCCTGGTGATGCTTCAATTTATGTTTCATCTGTAAATCCAGCATCAAAAGCATATAAAACAATAAGAGTTGGAGATAAAATTTTAACGGTAATACTCGATAAAAGTTACTTAAAATTAAAAAGTGTTTAAAAAAGACATAAAAAATATCTCAAATTCATTTTCAAAAATTTAAAGCGAAATAAAAGCTTGAATTGAATTTTTTTCAGTTTGATGGCTTTGACTTGACCAATGTTTCGCATGATGAAGCAGTGAATATTTTTCGAAAAGTAAAACAAGGGCAAGTTGCCAAAATGCTCATTGATCGGGATTACGTTTTGCCAGTAAGAATTGATTTATTTGAAAATAAAAAAAAAAGATAATTTGAAGGAAGATCGAACACAAAATTTGAATACAACTACATCCGCAATTAGTTCTAATGAAAACAAAATAAAAATAATACACTTATCGAAATCAGAACAAGCATCAGTGTTGGCAAATTCAAAATCTGGACGTTTAACGCCTCTTGGTGTGGCAATGATTGTAGAAAGGTTTTGTTGGAAGTCAAAATTTAAAAAAGTGCGTCTTTAATTATGTTTATTTAGAATACGAGGAAAAGCTAATATTGATGAAGATGACGCTCGCAGTGTCACATCTTATGCCCCATCAACACATTCGATAATTGATGATGTTCCAAGAACCCCAAGAAAACCAATGAGCTTGTTAGATCCAAGAAAGTAAGATTAAAATTGAGCAAAAAAAATATTCAAAATAATCAAATTTTTGTTTGCAGCAATTCATTATTCACTGAAGCATTATATGTATCAATTGGGGTAGGAGCGTTGACATTGTCTGGTTACTTGGTTTATCGATTTTTACGAGGACGACATTAAAAACTGGGAAAACGTGCGCCATCCAAAGTATCAAATACTATTTCGTCTGGTGCTATTTGAAAAAAAAATGACGAACGATTTTATTTCTTCTTTTTTTGCTCATATTAATTTTCTTTTTTTTTCTTATGCCGTTTTAATTACGATCAAGTTTTAATTTTTCTTGTCGCATATTTTAATTAATAAATGATCTCAAAGAGAAATTTTAAAAAACGTGTAAAAGTTTTAAAAAGTTAATTTAAACTGTTTTCTTGACAGTCTCAATACTTTATTGATTAAAATTTTAAAGTACAGTTTTTAAATAATTTCAGAAATGGAAAAAAAATGAGTAAGCCAAAACAAACAATGAGCAGCTATGAAGAAAATGGAAGAAGAAAAAGTGGAGTGACGAAATGTGAAGCGGGATACCCAAGGTAATGATTGTTTAAAATCAAAAGTTGAATTTTTCTTTAAAAATTCCAGAAAATGTCAACATTGCCCATCATCGTTTGAAAACTTTGTTACACCGGTCGAATTCGGCAAACACATTCGTTTAATGCATAGCACTCAAGAAGGAGGAAGTTTTTTGTGTCGGTAAGTGTGTTGATAATTGAAAAAAAAACAGCGAACCATTCAAGAACCTCAAAATTTAGTTTTGGCGATAATGAGAATTGTCAAAAATTGCCGCCGGAAGGAGTATGTGACGTTGATTTTGAGGCACACATCAAACGATATCATTTGATGTGTGATGACGTCACCGTTCAGGAAGCAGAAGACGATTGTCAAAGTTTAAAAAGTGTCTCAAATGTCGAAAAGCGAAAATTCAGTTTAACAAGGTTCGTAAATACATAGAAGAACGAGTTTATTAATTTTAAATAAAAAAACAAAAGTGAAAATGGTAGGGGGAAAAAGTGAAAAGTGCCTGAGAATGCTAATTGTGTTAAAGAATTTGTAAAAATGTTTAAGCAATTTTGATATTTGACGAACCAGATGGGTTTGAGCTGTAACCCGGCGGTGTACCATCCTGTAAAACGTTTTATAAAAACTGAAAGGAGAAGGAAAATTTCAAAAAACCTTGTCCAATGACCCTTGATGAGAACTAAGTTTTGATGTTTTACGCGGTGCGTCTGGTGAGCCAGCTGGGAAGAATTCGGCAAACGGATTCTCAGCCAACGACATTTTTTTCTTTTCTTGACCGTTGTCGATTGAAAAGTCGGCGTCATCATCATTTTCATTGTCTTCCTAAGCAAGAAGAAGAAAATGAATAAGTGTCGAACGGAAATGAGGCTTGCTTACCCGTTGATTCTTCTTTAAAATCTTCTCGTTAACAATTTTCTTAGCAAAGTAGGTGTAAGAATAAGTGACAAGCTGAAATTTAGAATAACTTATTTTTAGTTCTTTGTAATTAATAGAATCAAACCTGAATAAGCGACAAAATAGATAATCCAAGCCACATTCCAATAGAGCCACCCAAAGCGGCAATAAATGTGGTTGTTGTGTATTTCCATTGTTGCTCCATTGTCAAATATTCGAACGGTCCCCAACTCAACTCGACCAATGTCAGATCAGGGCGAAGCATACGTCCCTTAACTGAATGATCAACCTCAAATCGAATTTGTCGACAATCGGGATAGCATTTGTTGGCGCAGGTAGTGTCGGAATAATTTCCCTTCTGAACATCGACAGAGCATTGAGTATAATCGCACAGTGGGAAAACATCAAGATCATCCTTTGCAAGATATGATAACGATAATGGTGTACAATGACAAATGTCACGTATCATTTCCATTCGACAACGTGAACGACAATCAAACTCGGTGTCCTCATCTTCTTCAACATCGCGACAACGAGTTCCATCCTCATCATTCTCAAGCATCTGATACAAAGCAGTAACATGAACGGTAACCTCGTGTCGTTGTCCAAGACAAATCTGAAAATTGATTGAATTGGTTTTTTGCTAAAATCCGGATTGGATTATTTGATCAACCTCATCCACGTAACCATCGCGAGATCTTCCTTTTCCTTCCATGAAACGATTCAATGATGATGGTCGACCATGAAAATCAACCGACATACAATCAACTTTTTGTCCTTCAATATTCTCCGCGTTATGTGATAGAAGCATATCGAAAAAGACGCCTTGATCTTCAATATCTTTAAAATTATCTTGATCAAACATCGGTTGGAAGCAGATTTGCATCTGTGAAATCCATGAAATTCGAAGTTTTGTCTTAATAACTTGGTCATCATCATCAAATGTTCGTCGCCTAAATCGTTGCATGGATCGTCGTAAAACTTCAATTCCAGTTTTTTGAGTGAATTCTTCAAATGAAATGCCACGAGAATCGAGAATATCACGCCACTTTTTGAACGTCTGTCGTTTTGCAGCCAATCTTGGAGAATTTTTGAAAACATGAATCGATCGAGCCGAACCATGGGCAGTCGTCTCTCGCTCCAACGAACTATAGGTTGAAATCATATCATAAGCTTCCATGACAAGGCGATAATCCCAAGGTGTCGACATAAATGAATCATGATCAGTCATGTTAGCCAAATTGTCATCGACAATTAAATCCCATTCATCAGCAGGTGCAGAAAGGTTCAATTTGAAATGTGACCAAGCCTGACCGCGAGACATACAAAATGTGACATTTGGCATTGTCATTGACTCATTGAAAACGATATTAATATCAGATTCTTTTGGATACTCGAAATATTCTTGAAACTGGAAATTGAGACAATCGAAAAAATGGGTGAAAAGCTGAAAGGGAGACTCACCAGGTCGATAACATCCTTAACAGTCAAAACAGCCAAAAAAGCGACAACAAAAATGAAGGCGTATTTTCGAGCTCGGCGACCAAACAGAGCATCTTTCCATGATTTCGGCTTATCATCTTCATGATTCCCATCCGATTTTGTTACGCCTCTCATTTCAACAGCCGTTGAATCTTTCACCTTACCACCCATTCTAAAAAGAAAAAAGAAATAATAAAGTTTGAGACAAAAAACAGTTGGCAAAATTAATGAATTTGAAAAGATGTGTTCCTAATTGTAGAAAACTTGAAAAAAAAATACGGTAAAAAATTGACAGGTAAGAAAAATGTTGATTTGTTCTCATTGGCGTCAAGTGGAGAAATGAAAGAAAATTGAAATTGAAAAATAGCGGTCAATGGTAATTCGAATTATTGGTTTTAAAGTTGATGTGAAGATGTTGATAAACATTAAACAAAAAAAAAAGAAAATGGCACGCCTTCAAATTTTTTTTTTTTGGTGGTGGTTACTTTCTGTTTTTTTTCAACTTTAATTTTTTTTTCGAGATGAAGCAAATTGGGAAGATGAAACTTGAATTTCAGGTTTTTTTGTGTGTTGTCTCAAAACAAACTATTTTGTTGTTGTTTGTAGTCACGGAAATGTTTCAGAAATTGAAAAGAAAATGATGAATTCCCATAAAGTTTCAAGAATCGAAAAGCAAAATTTCAACAGACGAATTGCTGATCAATTCAGTTATCAGTTTTCAACCGAAATTGGCGAACGAAACAAAATGTGAAATTTTTTGAATTAGATGGAGAAGAAGAAAAAATAGCTGGCGTCCCCCAAATTGATGATTAAAAAAAATCAGCAAAGAATTGAAAAACGAAGAAGAGATATTGATAAAGAAATTATTTGCGGCAAATTGAAAAAAAAAACAGAGCGACCTTTGATTGAGATAGAAGAAAACAAAATATAATATTTAAAAATTTTTTAAAATAATAAATTTAAACAAAATTGGAGACTTCAAAAAAAAAAAGAAAATTGTTTAAAAAATTGTTTTTCTTACAGCTTTACCCAAAATCTGTCAGCAGTATTGGCGGATCCGGGACGATCGAGAAGCGAAATAACGACTTTCTTCACACGCCACTGGGGAGATTCGTTTACGCCACAGACGACAGTGGCGCCTTCGAAGAATGTGCCAAAAGTGTCGTATGCACAATTCGAGAAGTACTGTCGGACTACAGGAGAGGTTGGTTGGGGAGAAAATGTTGAAGTTTAGAACCCAAGATCTCAACCCACTATGTTTTAAAAAAGCTTGAAAATTTCGTTTGTTGGTTAAAATTCGAAATATTTGTTTTTTAAATCAAAAATGTTATAAATTTGAACTTTCAAGAAGTTTACCGTTTGATATTTTCGAGTGCGGAAGTCAATCGAAATTATCAATAAGAATTTTTGTTGTTGTTCATTATTGAAAATTGTACTTTCCGGATGAGAAATTTTTAACTAAATGTGGGAATTTTTTTAAGTGGCCCGGAATGAAATTTTGATTTAATTTAAAGAGAACAGTGATCAACGATGCACTTGATGACGTTCTAAGTCACCAGAATTAAAAAAAAACACCAACAATTGTTTTGTCAAAAAACAAAAAAATCTCACATTAAATTTTCAATTTGATTGACCCAAAAAAAAAGATCGAAAGAGGAGGGGGGAAAGTGATTTGGTAAACTGGTAGTCAATGATAATGAAGAAGACAAGAAAAAACAAAGAAATTGGCATTGAAAATGAAGAGAACGAGGAAATAATTTCAGGCCTACAAAAAATATCGATCAATACGAAGAGCGTTGAAAATCAGCAATAATCATTGTGAAAATCAGAAAAGTGATGAAAAACAAGATGCGGACGATCTTCCAACGGTAAGTAAACGGTTTTAACAAAAAGAAAAACAACTTGCCTGGAACATCGTTTACGTTGAGCTTCTTGATAATGACGCTCCTTTTCATAGAGTTTGTGACCGAGAGAGACGATCATTGTGAACTGAAAATTCAAAAAAAAAAAGTGATTTTCAAATTTTCAACAAAAAGAAATCGTTTTGAAACGTTTTTTTCTCCAAAAAACCTCGAATAGAATCTTAAGAAAATTTTTGATTTCTCGCGAATTTTTTGAAGAAATCAATTTTTAACCAAATTTTAAGAAAAATTCGATTAATTTAAAGTAGGAGAAGATATTTTTTATACCGGAAAAACTTTCATTTTCATTTTTCAATTAAATCGAGTTGATTAAAACTTTTTTGTATAATAAACTTGTAGTTTTCTTGTAGATTTTTTTTGTTTGAAAAAAACGCAAAAACAAAAACAGTAAAATCCAACCCACCTTTTGTCGAGAATCATAAATTTTGAATAAGAAATTTTGAAAATGATAAATTTTGAAGATATATTGTCGTTTTTCTTGAAAAATAATGTTGTATACTGATAATTGTTAGGAGAAAAAAAAACTGAAGAGATATGATAACACAACGAACAAATGAGCTCTGGAGGAACAATTACATCTCGTTTTTATCTTCTTTTTTTTTCTCCAATTTTTTTGTTGTTTCGTTTCGTTTCGTTTTTTGTGTTCTTTGCCAAGCATGTTTCCAGCTTACAAGTTGAAAACATTTGAGAATGGGTACAATTTCAACAATATGTAGATTGAATAGTTATAAGAAAAATTCGATGGAATTTTTTCTCTCTGAAAATTAACGAATCTTTCTAGAATCAGGATTTCGATGAGCAAGTCTGCGCCGGTTTTATTTTTTCTCTTTCTCTCTGTGTCTCTCTCTCTCTCTCTCCCTCTTTGTCTCTCTCTCGTCTTTCTCTTAAGTTGTGGATAATGAAAAATCTGAAAATGCAAATTGCAGACTTAAACACCAAACTCTATTTGCCTGGAGATAATTGTAGCTAAAAAATAGTTTTATTTTTAATATTCGTTATTGTGTTTGTAATGAGAGAAATAAGAGAAAAGCGATTATTATGATTATTTCAATGTCGTTAAAAAGTACGAAATTTGATGATGTTCGTCAGTTGTCAGAAACTAAATGGAAGAAAAAAAAATCATTCATTTTTGTTGTTCTCCCCCCCCCCCCCCCCCCCCCTCCTCTCCACCCTCTTTTTGTTGTGGCTCGTCACAGTCAGCTGACGGCATTTCATGCAAAGAGAAACAAAAACGCCGACGATTTCCTCCCTCACCCACCCACATCTTGTTTATTTCAGATATTCATTGATCCACGTTTCTCGTTGCTGAAAAGCGAGACGTTCGCATCAGTGTTCACGATACCGAAAAACGAGAACAGCGATGAGCTGCAAAAAACGTTGTCGGGAAAGAATGCGGTGCCAGCAATGCCGAGCGAAATTCAAAACGAATTGGTAGAAAAACATGATGAGGGGGAAAAGGAGGGAAAAGAAAGCAAAAAATTAAAAATTTTCCAGAAGCCTGGTGATTTTCGAGATTATGACACACTTCAAACTCGTTTAGAAATGATGCACGATATTGTTGATGGTCGATTAGCGACGAAATTGGTCTCAAAAACCGACAAATTTTGGCAGGTTGTTCGAAGCTACAGTGGGCTCCAAGAGCAACTGGCACTAGCGATGAAAAGTGTGAAAACAGTCAGGTAAAAAATGGTTGAAGGAGAGAGAGAGAGAGAGAGAGGGGAAAACAGTAAATCGAAATTGGTTTTTAAGAGCCAATTTAAAGCATGTTGATGGATTAATTTGTGAGCAATCGAAAAAAATCATTGGAGTTCATTCGAAAAGTGAGCAGAAGAAAGTGCTCCTTGCCAAACTTCATGTAAATACCAAAAATGTTAACTTAATTCATTCACATTGTTTTTTTTTAGGATATTTCGTGCCTTCGGGATGCACAATCAACAGTTCAAATGATGCTCTCACAAGGTGACTATCCAAAAGCCATTGAATGCATCGAAACAAGCCTAAATGTCTTATCGATAGACTTGGAAGGCGTCACATGCTTTAGGTGTTTTTGTGCTCATTTTTATTCCCAAAAAAAAAAACCGGGAGTTTTTCAGACATTTATCGTCGCAATTAAAAGAGCTCTACGACATGATTGGCAGAATGATGAATGAAGAATTTGCAACGTTGATTCAAAGAGAGCTAGGAATGAAGCCGGAAAACGGAGTTCAGATTCAGGCAGAGGTAAAAAAATCAAAATTTCAAGACAAAAGTTTGAGCTGATTTTTTCTTGAATTTGAAGGGTGAACTATCAGCACTTATAATGGGTCTAATGCGAATGCGAAAATATTCATTTATTGGAGTTTTACGCGACGAGATTGTTGAAGGCGTAAAAAATGTGATGCGTCAAGTAGTGAAGCTTCACATTCTGGAAAGCGGTGTCGATTTAACAAATTTCGATCCGAGTTTAATGTAGGAAAATTTAAAGTTCAAAAAAAAATTGGAAAAAATGTGTTTTTAGGCAACTCGGTGAGCCGGTTCGGCGGATGAAACACTCGCAATATTTGAGCACAGTAAAAGCGGTAATGCAAGAAGAGTTGGCGTTTTGCACACGTCTCGAATCACTTCAAGAATTGATGCTCGAACTGTCGGATCGAGCAAATTCAATAATTCAATCGGCAGAAAACAGCGAAACGATTGAAATCAGCGAAATGATCGACGAAGCGGCGTCAAAACGACGACGACGCCAAATCGATTCAGAATCCGACTCAGATGGAACTTATGATGATAATGAAACACAAACTAAATCGACGCCTGGTGGAGCAAGTGCGACCATTTTATTATCGATTGATGTAAAATCAGAAGCTTTCTTGAAAAAAGTGACATCATTCCGAACTTTAGTATTATTCAAAACGTATTCTGCTTCAGATACTTCCGCTCGTCGTTGAGTTTGGTTATCAATGTGTGCAGCAAAGATTATCACGCCTCCTGATGGCTCGAGCCAAAAACGCGGCGCTCACCGAAACGATGACACCAATTCAATTATCGGAGATAATTCGAATTGTCAGCGATTTTCTATCAAATGCCGATCGACGCGGTTGGCATCGGACACAATCGCAAAAGACGGGTGCACTAGGAAAGGCTTCCAATAAAATCATAATGGATTACATCGAACGATTTCATTTGTCGCGAAAAGTTCGCATCGGAAATATTCTTGACACCGAACTGTGGAAGTCGATTGACATCCCATCGTCGTTCCAAAAAATGATCGATGTAGCGTTTGACGAAGGCAATGAAACGCCAAAATTAAGGAATCGTTCGATGACTGCGGTCGATGAAGCCGCGACGACGGCATCATCAATGAAATCGTTGCGAATCGGCGACGATGAATACGTGATTGTCGGTTCGTGTGTCACAATGATTCAGATTCTCGCCGACTATTGTGAAGCGGTTGAAGTGATAAACGGTTTTGCCCAAGACTGGAATTCGAGAATCATCGAGTTGCTCAAAGTTTTTAACAGGTTAGGCACTTTTTCTAGTTGCGGCATAATTTTCAATCATTTCCAGTCGATGTTGTCAATTGATATTGGGAGCCGGAGCATTGCAACTTGTCGGACTAAAAACGATTTCAGTGCGAAACTTGGGTAATTGAAAAATGGAAAAAACGAGGCGGCGAACTGAAATTTCAATTAAACCAATTTTATTCCAGCACTCGCCGGAAGATCACTTGAACTGATTCATCGTGTGATATCGATCATCGAAACCGAAATGAATCGAGCATTGTCGGACGATCGAAAAACGCTGTTGAGATATTTCAAACAAGTCCGCGGCGAATATCATGAGCACGTCAACGAGATCTCATCAAAATTGATCAGCGTCATTCATCATTACACAACGAATTGCTTGAATCAATGGGAGCAAAACGGAACGATACCATCAAGCGAATTTCAGCAAATATGCCGACACATGCTGAAATTCCATAACGGTCTCGTCGGCATTATGCCAACAAATCAAATTGCCCAACTGTTTCAACGGGTTCATCAAAACTTTAAAACAAGCCTAAAAGCATATGTAAAGGAAAAGGGCATCACACCGCACGACACGTTAAGATATGGGTAAGTAAAAATTTGAAAAAAAAAATCGTGCGGCACACTTTTGTGGGAGGAGTCTTTTTTTTAAATGTTTTGATTCAAAAATTGACGACAGATTTGACTGCATCATGATTTTATGGTTGTAGTTTAAACGGTGACAAAAGAACATCTTGGTGGTTTGAAATTGACTGCCGCATGATATTGAAGGCGTGGCCTAATTTTTTTCCACAATTCTCTTAAAAAAGAAAATTCAAAGTCGCTCACAAAATGAGAAAATCGATCATAGTTACAAATTGATATCTTCAGATACGTGACGAAAGACTACATGTTCTATCAGCAAAGTATGAAAATGATGGAAAGTTGTCGGGATTTGCAGCTCGAATCACTTAATGATATTCTTTTCGAAGAAAACTGATTGACATTCTTGTAAAATAATTCGGGGAAATTTTTGATTAATTTGAAACAAATTGTGATTTAAAGTTGAAATAATTGCGATATAAGAAGAATTACAGGTTTTTGCTTCTTTTCTTTTTTTAGTTTTTCTAATTTTCTTAATTTATAATAAAAAGACGGGAAAAAACTCGATTCATTAATGATATAGACAAAGACAGAGAGAGAGAGAGAGAGAGAGAAAAATGATCACTGAAGGAGAAGCTCATTTACGATTTATGAGATTGAGGAATTCTTCACGAGTCTTCGGATCGTCACGAAAAACGCCCAACATACAAGACGACAAAGATTTGGCATTGATCTTCTGAACACCTCGCATCACCATGCACATGTGACTGGAAATGAGAGAAGTGTGAAAAAAAAAGACGACGAACAATTTTCAGAATTGAAAATGTTACTGCCCAACGCTGGAAATTGATGAAAATCACGAATACCTGGCCTCAATGACGACGGCAACGCCACTCGGTTGGACGGCCTGCACCATTGCAGTGGCGATTTGTTTTGTGAGACGTTCTTGAACTAAAATGAATAATGAAGAAGAAGAAAACGAAGAAGAAGAAAAATAAAGAAGAGTTCACTTTGAAGACGTCGACTGAACATTTCAACAATTCTGGCCAACTTTGAAAGTCCCAAAACTTTCCGATTCGGAATATAACCAATATGAACCTAAAAAGTGAAGGTGGAAGAAGGAAGACAAAAAAAAATGATGAAACTTTGCCAATAAATGGAACCATGTGATGTTCGCAAAGGGAGAACATCTCAATATCCTTGACAATCACCATCTCATCATGATCCTCATTGAACACTGCCTCATTCAAAAGCTCTAAAACTTTGAAGAAATAAGAGAAAGAGAGAGAGAGAGAGAGCGAGAGAAACCATCGAGTTGCTGCTCATATCCGCTGGTAAAAGAGATCATCGCTTCAGCGGCACGTTTTGGTGTTTTTTCAAGACCCTCACGATGAACATCTTCGCCTGAATTGTTAATGTCATCAATTGTGAAGTAGAAGAAGAAGGAAGATGAAAACAATCACCAATATGCTGCAAAATACTTCGATAGGCGTCGCACAACGGTTCGAGATTAGTCTCCGGTTTCGTCAAAGACGTGACAATGGTTTTGGTATCCTCATCTGATCGTTGACTCACCGCATCCGACGAAACGAATCCAGACGACATTTGTGTTTGGGCACAATTCTGATTAAGCAAGAATTGAAAGAGGGAAAAACGTGGGATTCGTCGGCTGGGGGAAGGGGAGTTTCCTGAAAACAGCCGATTAATTGGATCTTCTGAATAATTCATTTGCAAAAAAAAAAAGAAGGAAAAGATTGGGGGGGGGGGGGGGGAGGGAGAAGAAGACAATTTCTGTTTGGTTTGTGTTGAGACAACGTGAGCTTTTCGTTTTCGTCTACCGGATTCAATCCACATCAATCTTTTCCGGTATTTGGGCTTATATATATATACATGGGAATGCCATTATTCAGAATATTTTGGAAATATTCGCATGGAAACGCAGACATATTCTCACAATGAAGCCTAGAAAATGGAAAAAAAAACGAGAGAAGGGGGGGGGGGGGTGGAAGAAAAAAATTGAAAAATAATGAGGTAATTTTTACATTTTTGCCTCTTTCTTGGATTCATATCAAGTAAAATAATGAGATTTTTTATTCGAAGTTTGTTAATGTTCTTGAGCTTTTCTCCTCTCTTAAGTTACCAGTGGTCCGTAAACACCAAACCTCATAAATGACGACGGATTTTTTAAGAGTTTAATTTAATGAAGTCGAATAATGAGGCTTTCAAGAAAAAAGAGCAGAAGTCGAGGAGTTTTGGGATGAATTTTTCTTTTCTTTTATTTGGTAGACGATGGTTTTGGTTTGAAAAGCCACCAGATTTTCTCAAACACAAAACATCATAAATGACGACAGTTTTTTGAGAATTTTAATTTCAAATTAAACAAAACATGGCTTTTTAAGGTTTAATGGTTTTTTAATTCTTTTTTTTTGAAAAAGCCACCGGTGGTCTGCAAACACCAAGCATCAAAAATGACGACTATTTTTGAAGAGTTTAAGTTTGAAATTATGAAAACTTTTTTTGTAAAATTTCGGTTTAAATTCCAAAAGGCTTTTGCAAAAATCCAATATTACAGTTTGGAAATTTTGAATATAAAAATGTTACTTTCAATTTAAGAAATGACGAACCGAATGTCTGCAAACACCAAGCATGACATTTGACGGGATTTTATGAAAACAAAAAACAAACTACAATTCACATGAGAAATAAGCAAAGCTGAGAATTAATTTGAAAAAATTATTTTTTTTTAAACAAAAATCAATAAAAAAATTAATTGACTGTTGATATAAAAATAGAAGAGGAATTTTATTATTCTACATAGTAGATAAGTTTCATCAGATGATTGAAGAGGGGGAAGGAAGGGGAAGACGGAAGAGGTGTTGTAAATCAAAATCGAGTCATATCAAAAATGAGAATAGGACAGTAACCATTAAAGGCGCATCATTTGTTAATTTTTTGCTTTTTTTTAATTTTGGGGTCTTATGGTGGATGATATTGATTTAAGACCAAAACAAAAAGAGATTCAAAATGTCGAAATTGTTCCTTTCATCAAAAAAAAAAGATGGAAAATATTTGGTGATAAAGTTGATAATTTAGAATAAACTTGAAACTGACACAACAATTGATAAGGAAAAAATAAACAGCAAAAAACAAAAAAATGGAGAAAGAAGCGGTGAGAAATTCGGAAGAAGAGAAGAGATGTGAGGATTTCCACAAGAGAGACAGAGAGAGAGAGAGACAGAGAGAGAGACGAAGGCTGAAAAATGAACATTTATTGATTGATTGAAGCTTTCTTGAATTTTTTGCCGAAATCAACTGGGATATCGATTTTATTGATTTTTGAGTTCGAACAACGGGAAAAAAATCCAAAACGAAACGAAACCAACTGGTTTTTGACTTTCGCTTCACCACGAAAAGGAAAATAAATGATTCGTCGTCTTTTTTTCACCACCAAAAAGAGTTTTTATAGATCAATATTCAATATTCCAGTTCTTGAACGATCAAGATATGTAATTTGTCCTTCTGTCTTCTGCCCTGTCTGTGTCTGTGTCTTTCTGTGCGTCTCTCACGATCAGAGAAACAAAGAGAAACGTGTTTTTCAGTGTGGAGACGCAGACACAAAAAGATGAAAACACAAAAAAAACGACTGAAATTTATTAGATTTGAAGACAAATCGAAAATTAGTTTTATTCGTCTTCTTCCTCCTCCTCCTGAATCGCTGAATTGTTGCGACTTCTGCAATCAAAAAAAATCGATGAAAAAAATTGGAAGAAAACGTTGCAAACTTCTTCTCGATAGCTCGAACCAATGTGCCAAGCCGTTGACGATTCGTCACCTTCGTCTCCTCGAGAAGACGTTCGTGCTCTTCCAAGTCTTCGGGTTTTATCAGCTTCATCTCGTTTTCGGACAGTTTGAAGCCGGCGAGATGAGATTTCGGAATGACGTCCTTGAAAAAATTGCGGTCTTCACAAGCGAATTGAAGCCGATACGAGGCCTACCTGAATCTTGAACGACGCTCTTGTGTGTGGAATTCCTGGAAGCATCGGCACTTCTCCTTTTGGTAGTTGATCGGCAAGTTCAGTGGCCATCATGTGAGCAATCGCCGTGTTTCGATCGAGCACATAATTGAGCTCTAGAAAAATGATTTGAATTTATCAAACAAAAAAAATCAATAAATTTGAAAAAAATCGATCAACCGAAATCGTCGTCATCCTCGCCAAACGGATTCATCAAATATTGTCCGACTTTGAGCCAACCAAGATAGAAAAGCATTTGGAATGTGGTGAAGATCGGAAACAGAATTGTGATCTCTTTTTCCATTGATTTCTGATCAAGTTTTGGTTGTCGCCCGATCAGACAAATAAAGAAGTAGCCGTAGGTGGCGATGGCGACGACCTGAGTATAAACCAATGGAATTTTGATCCAATCATAGACAAATAGCATGGCGAATCCATCGCGATAACTGTAAACTTGTTTGAGAAGCATCTCGAGCTGAATCGAATCAATAATTCCTTGCTTCTTCTGCTTCTTGATCAAATTCACGATCCAAAGGATCGGTATAAACCATTTGCCGTGTGGCGCTTCAGTGTTCATGTACAAATCGTATTCCTCTTCGGTCATCAACTTCGCCGCCACCATGTGTCGTTCGGTGGGAAAACGCTTCAGCGTTCTCACCGAGACGCCGGACCATGCGATCGCCGCCTGTAGACTGCTCCATCTGGCGATCGACTGACGTGTGGCCAGATTTTCGTTGCCGGGCAGACATGCGGCAACCATGATCATGAGCTTGTCGGGCCACGAGATCCAATTGAACTGCTCCCACCAGCGGGCGACGATGACCGAGACGAAGAAGCCGAGAAGAAATGAGAGCGGAATGTATTGAGCGCCGATCTCGCACCACATTATCCAGCCGGTGAAGTATTCTTTGCCCTTCTCATCTAGAAGATACCACTGCAATTTCAGAATTTCTTCCAGATTTTGAAGCGAAGTTTTGATAAACCTGAAAGGCGAGCACGACATAATAGGCAATGTAGAAGCCAATAAGATCCTTTAGAACAGCTTTCCAAATGGATCCACGCCATCTTAACATCAATGAAGAGAATTCTTCATCGTAAGATATCGTCATTTCTTATTGATTGGTATTAGTCACCAAGCTGAAAATCAAGGAAAAAAAAGATTGCAAAAATTCAGAAGTGGAAAAAGCGCCAGAAGAAAAATAGAAAAATGTCAAATCGAGAAACTTCTAAAAACGCCTTCAGAAGGAGAAGACAAAGAAGAAAATTCTCAAATAAAAAACCTTCTAGAATCGAAGAGAGAAGCTGAGGTGTAGAAAAATTCAGAATCAGATTCAGAAGAAGAAAAAATTCTAGTCAAATCTGCTGGAAAACTTCAAGAATGGAAAGTCAAAAAAACCAGATTCAGATGGAAGTAGAAGAAGCTTCAAATTCATCAAAACGGCAAAGCTTTGCGAATTTTCAAAAAAAAAAATCAATTTTCAATTTTTCATGGAATTCAGATGGACAAAAATCGATTTTTTTTTCTGAAACTGAAAGAAATTGAAAAAAAATCTCGAAAAATCGACAAATACGTTATAATTAAGAATAAATGACGGAAAACTGGTTCATCTCTGGAATAATTGATAGTTTTCTCGAAAAAAAAAAAAAAAAAACATCAAAAAAGGCTCCATTTTTTTCTAATCAATAATTGTCGTTTTCTCTCTCTCTCTCTCTCTCTCTCTCTTTCTCTCTCTACAGTTTACAGTACCCAGTGAAAAGGAGAAAAGAAAGAAAAAAGAAAAGAAAAGGAAACAAAAATAAATAATTAATTTGTTGAACAATATTATTCGCCGCCACTTTTGGTACTTCTTAAATGATTGCGTTTTTGTCGTCGTCGTCGTCGTCGTCTTCCGTCTCTCAACGCTTATCTCTTTGCTGATTTGTTTTCTTCTTCTTCTTCTTCAATTTGTTGAGAAGATGACATTCTGAATTGAATTTGAAGAAGTCGAATTCAATCGACCTTGGCCAATAATCAACCTCCTCTCTTTCTCTCTCTCTCTCTCTCTCTTCGCTAATTAAAAAGAAAAGAAAAGCGAGAGAGAGAGAGAGAGAGAGAGAGAGAGAGAGAGAGAAACATTAACGACTGATATGTGTTACACCTTATCAGTTGAAGAAAAAAAAATCAAAAAGGGGGGAGGTGGAAGAAGATGGATGCTTCGAAAAAACCAAATATTTTGATTCGGTGACCGAACACCTTCTTCATTCCTTAATAATTTCTTCGTACAAACCAAAAGGGGCGGAGCAAAAAACACCAAACTTTTTTTTCAGTTTTTTAATTAAATGAAAACAGAGGAAGAATTTTTTCAGGAAAGTTGTCCGGAAGTGGGCGGAGCTAGGTGGTTGTCATCCAGGATTTTAGATGGACATTTTTCAGGTCTTAAAATGTCAGGATTAGATTGCTGCAAAGTCATCTGAAAATCAATAATTCTTCTTTGGAGAAAACATAAAATACCGGTAATAATTGACAACAAATTGTGATTTGGCATTATGCCAAAATTATTGATTTCAATAATTCAACGTCTTCTGGAACTACAGTAATCCAAACTAGTTCAAAGAATTCTGGAACTACAGTAATCCAAACTAGTTCAAAGAATTCTGGAACTACAGTAATTCAAACTAGTTCAAAGAATTCTGGAACTACAGTAATCCAAACTAGTTCAAAGAATTCTGGAACTACAGTAATCCAAACTAGAAAGACTAAAAACTACACACAAAACGGATAAAAAAGAAGGAAAAAATGAGAATTTTTGTTTTTTTTTTTTAAATTTTTTGTAAAAAAAAATTAATTGAATTCGTCAAATTTCACACATTCAACCAAAAAAAAATTTTTTTTTTAAGTTGAATCGCGGTTTTTATTCGATCAATTAGAACATTACAACCTCAATCGGGTCATAACCAGTTGGCTGGTGGTGGTGGAAAAGAAAAAATTTCAAATTTTGATATAAAAATTTTGATAAAAATCGCTTTTTTTTTGTTCAAATTTTTACTTCAAATTCTGTCTGATGTATCGATCGACATCGCGACTCATCTGGTTTTTGCTGTTCGTCACCGCAATTTCAGCGACAGTTTTTCAAGTTTTTTTTTTGCCGCTGTCGCATTTTTCCGCATCTTCTCCGTTTTACAGCAGCAACGTTCGAAACGGCAATGGGGTGGTGGTGGTTGGCGTCAGAATCAGTGGAATGGGCAGAACAATCAGAATCGGATGGCGGCCAATCAGAAGCAATATAATGTGAGGGGAAAATCGTTTTTTGTTCGCGCGTAATTTCCTCTCATTTTTCTTTGCAGTGTCAAACTCGGGGCATCAATTTGTTGGGCTTACCGTTGAGCAGCTACCGATGTCAGACGTCAGGAATGGTAAGTAAGATCAGTGATTCAGATCAAACGCTTTACACCGTTTTTACAGTCGGCTCGAGTCGCATCGCAACAATCGAACTTCAATCATCAGGGAGCAGTTCAGGGACCGATTGGTGGAATTATTAATCGATTTATGGGTTGATTTTCTTTCTCTCTCTCTCTCTCTCTCTCT
The DNA here is from genome assembly GCA_963572285.1 of Caenorhabditis drosophilae. Classification (NCBI taxonomy): domain Eukaryota; kingdom Metazoa; phylum Nematoda; class Chromadorea; order Rhabditida; family Rhabditidae; genus Caenorhabditis; species Caenorhabditis drosophilae. The sequence continues at coordinate 1,732,631 of OY751564.1, read as the reverse complement.
CTCTCTCTCTCTCTCTCTCTCCTTTTGGATCTCTTCAATGTTGAATAAAAAATCGATTTTTTTTTTGTGATTTTTGATATTTAAAAAAATGTCTGCGTCTCTTCAAAAAAACTAGAATTGTCTGAACCTCTTCATTTTATTATTATTTTGTCTTCAGAAGTGGAAAAGCAGAAAAAATAAATTTTTCAACAAAAATTGCTGAAAAATGAAGTTTTAAGAGCAATAATCCAGATTATAATTGAAAAAGTCCTGATCAAACATTGAAACATGTTTCGAAAGAGATTTCCACCAGGATCCCTGGAAAAAAAATGACCAACCAACTCTTGTTGAATCAATCTGAAAATAATTTCAGCGTCATGCACATACTTTCAGACAAGATTCGGTTTCAGGTTGACTGCAAATTATGAAACTTTCCGGCTTCATTTCCTTTGGATAATAAATCTGAAAAATCGGAAAACTTCTGAATATCTGATCCACCCCATCCCAGGTCTCCACCTCAAAAGTGTTATGGTGTGGCGTTGGGATGAGTTGTGAGATTCGATACGGAGCGTCTGGAACTGGATCTCCATCCTGAACTACTCGAAACGATTCGTGAACCTGCAAAAATTCGCACTTTTTTCCTTCCAAATCAAATCTGATTTGCTCGTTCCGCACATTTCTATTCAGAAGCTTCACAAATTCCACGTCACCGGCTCGTGGGCCTGACATTGAAAACAGCGAAACCTGACGCGACGGGTTATTGATTGCCACGTGTGTCGCAAATACAGTAGCCAAAGCACCGCCCAAAGAGTGGCCGGTCACCTGAAAAATGAGGGGAGATTTGATCTGAAAAAAAATCGATAATTTCAACAATGATTTTATGAAATGGAAAGCGAGCAATTGTTGATTGAAGGAGTTGATCAAAACCATCATTGGTAATCGCTTCAAAAGCCAATTGATAATAGGCCACCAACTTTCCGCCGTGCCGAAAACTTCTCATCCAGCCGGAGACGAAAACAAAAATCTGCGACAAAAGTTGAATTAAAGAATTGGTTGAACGAAATCCGACGACGATGTGACGCAGATCGTGATTGACGAAAATAATGTAGCCAATCGATCTTCCATCGAATGAGAAGTCAACGTCACGTTCGGTGATGATCTCAACTGAATTGTTGAGCTTCAGAAGACACGACATTGGCTGAAAATGTTCTATGAGAACTCGACAATTTCCTCTTACAATTTTTGCAGCGCGTCGCGGTCAGCGCGCGGCTCACTTTTTGAACAGTTCAAAAAAAAAAGAAGCGACGCGTCGCGGTCAGCGCGCGGCTCACTTTTTGAACAGTTCAAAAAAAAAAGAAGCGACGCGTCGCGGTCAGCGCGCGGCTCACTTTTTGAACAGTTCAAAAAAAAGAAGCGACGCGTCGCGGTCAGCGTGCGGCTCACTTTTTGAACAGTTAAAAAAAAGAAGCGACGCGTCGCGGTTAGCGTGCGGCTCACTTTTTGAAGAGTTCAAAAAAAAAGTGACGCGTCGCGGTCAGCGTGCGGCTCACTTTTTGAAGAGTTCAAAAAAAAGTGACGCGTCGCGGTCAGCGTGCGGCTCACTTTTTGAAGAGTTCAAAAAAAAAAGCGATGCGTCACGGTCAGCGTGCGGCTCACTTTTTAAAGAGTTCAAAAAAAAAGCGACGCGTCGCGGTTGGCGTGCGTACGATTTGTTTACGTCTTTTTAATCAAATTTTTTAAAATCTAAATTAGAATCGAACCGCTCCAACAGGAATATTTGAATAAACTCGATTTGCCGCTTGTATATAATAAGTTATCACAAATCGAAAAAATGAATCATTAAAGGTCGGAAGGATCGGAACCGGGCAATTGATATCGTCTAGAACGGTTCGCCACGAGTGACACATGTATTTCGATGGAACACAGGACAATGAAGACAGGCACCATCTGGGAAAACAATCAATATTGACACTTTCCTTATCGATTTTTTTATCGCAAAAAGCCAGGATGAAGCCTGATTACCGACAACTCATGCCTCCGTCTTGTTGACCAGCACACGATTCACACGAATTGAAATGCTCACATTCGAGCGCTGAAACTTGAGACGAGCACAATTTCAGAACAATAATCCAGGCCAAAAGAAGTAGATGGAGAAGCATCGACATTTTTATTCGAAAAAAAAATAAAAAAGAGAAAAAATAAAAGTGGAACGAAGGAAGCAGGTGAAAAAAAACCACCAAAATTGTCAAACAAATTCAGGCTTCAAGAAAATGTTTCGAGTTTTTCGCTCGAAAAAAAAGACGAGCGTCTCGGCGACGGTGAGCAATGTCGCTCCAACGTACAAACCAATTGTTCCTCCAATCTCGGCTGAAAAAATCGAGTTCGAGGAGCGGCGCGAGGATGGGGGGGAAACCTAGCAGTAGAAACATATTGTAGGATCGCTCTTGAAGAATTGTCTCCTGCTTGAAATGTGCAAAGTAGAATTTGATGTGCAGAAGATTGACGCTGAAAATTCGGAATCAGAAGAGAGAACGACCGAGAATCATCCACTCACACATCGTATTGTGGAGTCGGTGAGTAGGATTGAGCAAGAAGCACCTGATTGCGTAGACGCGAGAGCCATTCGCCGCGGATGAAGCGGCTCTTCTGAAAAAAGATTGTCTGAAAATTGGGTTGAAAACAACAAAAAATTGCCTTCAGAATTGGCGACGCGTCATGAAGACTTTTGAAACACGTCGACCAGTTGGCAAATCGCCACGTCCATTCTTCATCCGATCCGACGCCGGTGAGAGCGGCGAATTCCGATCGAGTTTCAATCGCTGATGACATGATTTCGTTCAATTGAAAAGCCTGGAAAGATGGCGCGTCGTCGTCGAGTATTCAGAAGACGTTCTCACATTTTCAGCAATGTCGGATATCATCATTTTTCGCAATTTCAGCATCTCCTCAATTTCGAGATGATCACGTCCGTCGTCGCGATACGCCGCCTCGAATTCTTTCAGATCGATATCGAAATTCTTCCAGCTGCTCATTTTCAGCTTTTTCTTCATCGATTGAAGGCGTGTCAGAAGTTTGCGAATCATTTCCGAATATGATTTGAATTGAGGATTCGTTGGTGAAAGTTTTGTGTAGACGTGCGAAGCGCTTATGAGCGGCTTATAATGCTTCTTAAATATCTGAAACAAGGTGTTTCTGGTTCTAAAACTTCTTGAAATCCTCTGAAATATCTGAAAATTGGCCTCAAAGTTGAAACTAAACACAAAATAAACAAAAATTTCGCTGAAAATTTCAGAATACTCAAATAAAAAATGAGAATTCGAAATTCGGGATTCTGAAAACTCAAAAACACACAAATTCCGAAACGTCTGAAATCCAGAAAGATCTCAATTTTCTGAAATCTGAAATCTTGAAAAACTCTCAAACTTCTGAAAATTCTTGTTTGAACTTCAGGAAAAAAGCTGAATTCTAAATTCTGGATTCTGAAGGACCACAAAGGAAGAGGAAATGGTTACCAGCCGACAGTCCTGAGCGATTTCCTCAATTCTATCCGTGTTGTCATACATTTTTGTGACGCAATCTTTGACTTCTCGAATCAAGGGTAAAACTGCAATTCATAAAGAAACATTTGGAGGAAGAGAGAGAGAGAGAGAGAGAAAGAGAGGATTGCGTGGGTGGGAAACTAAAGCCGACCTAACTCGACGACAACTCTTCGGGTATTCTCGTGCATCATCGCCAGTCCATAATTGAAGTTGCGCCGCGTGAGCGACGTCTCGATTCCATCGAGCTGAAGCAACGAAATCGACGCCAGCGAAATGTTGACCGCCGACACTTTCGATTCGATGATTTCGCCTTTTGCGTCAAGCGACAGTCCGATGCATTTCGATGTTGCGTTCAATTCGCGCGCCAGCGAATGATGCAAATATCTGAAACGGTTTTCAGTGACAGAATGAATAGCGTGTAGAAGAGAAGACGCAGAGTTAAAATTCTGAAGATTGTTTGATAATGAGAGGCGCAGACAGTTTTCTTTTAAAGCGTAAGAAATAGCATTGAAGTTTAAAAGACGCAGACAATTTTTGCTGCGCCTCTCCTCCCCAAACCATATTTTTCTTCCCGACCAGAACTCGTTGAACTTTCTGATCTTTTCATACGTGGTGATCCTCTCCCAAATCGGTTCATGGCCATTAAACTGATTGATGAGACTTTCATACGTTCTCCCATCTTGAACCAAACATTTGACCTCGCCTGGATTTGTTGAAGATCCAAAAATCTGAAAGGAGACTTTGGTTTTTTCCCGGAGATCCGCGTTGACGTCAACTTTTCGCGCGCTTTCCACAAAATTCTGCAACTCATTGGCGAGCTGCTGAACATTCCGAACCACTGGAATCATTTTATTCGGGATGACTTCAAGAGCTTTTTGATAGGCAGCCACACGCTTCTCCTTCATATCCTCCCAATCGCTTGGCAATTGTGAAACGATTTCCGATGGAGACTGCAAAAAAAAAACAAGTGCGAAAAAACGAGAACAACGATAAGCTGAGTATCAACGACAAAGCTGATGAGTTGATGCGCAGCGAAGTACAAAAATGTTACCAGATTTCCACCAAAAACGATTGATGAGAACGAAATATCTTCACAGTCATCCGGACAAATTTCGTCATCAATTGGAGCTCGAATATTCTGAAAGAAAAAATCGAAAATTCCAAGAAGGTTTTTGTATGATCTTTGCCTCCTCCTCATTTACAAACACTATTTTTTCGTTGAAAGGAAAAGCTGGAAAAAATGGGGGAAAAGGAGAAAGAGAGAATTTATCAACTGTGGAAATATTAGAATTCCAGACGTTTTTTTTCCAGAAAACGTTTGACGAGAAAAAATTCGCAAACCAATTTCTCCTGAACACACTCGATTTCCTGTCGAATCGTGCATTTGTTCATCTTCGACACTTTTCGCCACTTTTTCGGCGGTCGACTCGGCGTCATCGTCATCGTCATCGACTCGTTGTCGATTTGATCCAACGGTCGACTCATTATCGATCGATAGACCGGATTTCGCATCGGCACGCATTGACACTCTTTCTCGATGTGTTGAACGTTCACCGACCACTCGCACGCCGCTTTCGAATACTCTTTTTGGGAGAAGGAGTCGATTTCAGCGGTGCCGCACTTCGTCTCGTATCTCTTCAATTTTCGCACCTCGTTGACTGGAATTGTCACGACTTTGCCCGCCTCCAGATGAATTCCTTCGGAATAATGAGAAAGTGAGCTGGCGCCGTCGTAGATTGACAGAATCACACCCGGTTCGACGACGCTTCCTGAAAAAAAGCTGCTTCAATTGCAAACAAGGATCTTTGCAGAAAATTCGGGAACAGGTTTTGTAGAGCTTCAGTGGGAAAAATTATTCAAACCTGGAATAATGTCATGAACTTCAAGATTTAATATCAATGACAAAGTTGTTTCCGGTCCCGGTCGAAGAATTGTCTTATTCGGTGAGACAGCAAAGCAAAGACCGTTCGGTGTGTATATCGGTCTGATCTCATCCTGACATGATCCGCTTTTTCCGAACTCACAGCTAGAACTTCGTTAATGATTTCGATCCGAACCATTCCAAACTTTGATCACAAAACCAACCTGACAATCAAATCCTCGACAGTTTGAAATGATCGTCGATAAATCGTCAAAATATCGACGTCATCGAAGCGATCGAGTTGATCGATCAGCTTTTGGGTCGCATTCGATTCGGAATTTTCGTTGCGTTGCTCGTCGAACACGTTGCACATTGCTCGCAGAAGCTCCGGATTTTGTTGAGCGATCGATGAAGCTCTAAAATTGAGTATGGAATGGTCGATTCTGATGATCGAAATTCGATTTTTTAGAAAAAACTCAAACTTCATCTGCATTTTATTGCAAACCCCGATGGTTGGAAAGTACATTTTTGGTAAAGTTTCGTAGCTTCTTCGTGTCGCCAAGGGATTTCTGAAATTACAGACAAAAAAAATGGCTGGCGACCCATAGGGAAGAGAAAAAACAAGAAACTAGGCCATGTCTGGTTTTTTCGGCCATTTTCGTGCTGTTTTTCAATCTGAAATCGTTGCGTTTTTGCAACACAAAATGGCCGAACAACTTTTTGGGAATGGCCGAGTTTTTTGGCAGCTGATTTACTCTTCCAGCATTCGGATTAAACATGGATCAATTACTTTATGAAATAATAAGTGATTCGCTCAAAAACTTGATAAACTGTTAAGCCAATAAAAAAGATGAGGACACAAGCCCAAAGAATTCTGAAACCATCGAGTTTCTGAAAATCGATTACTCGCTATTCTCACCGAAACCAGGTCTTGTAGCGAGTGTGAAGATATCTGAAGCCAAGCATTGATGTGTCTTCGGCAAAACTGTTCACCGTTGTGTCGTCGTCGCAGACGCGAGCACCGACTTCGCCGCCGCCGCCGCCTCCATTTAGGCCGTCAACGTCGTCGAACATTCGCATGTTTTCGATTTTTGTTTTTATTGGTGACGTCGCCGTCGAGACGCCGTCAATATCTTCCGATCGTCGTTTACGAGGCATTCGTTGGGTGATGGCGAATAAGAGGATTTTAAATTTTTCTTCTTTTTTTTGCTTGAAGAAACATTAAGAAAAAATTCAGGTCCGGAAGTATCTTGGTTACATTTACGTAGTGGAGGAGAAGAGAGAGAGAGAGAGAGAGAGAAAAACTCAAATTCAGATGAGAAGGAAACGAAATTCAAGGATCGTTTTTCAGATGCCATCAGATGGCTTTTGTCGTCTGCTTTTCCCCGTCTCTTTTTTTAAGCTGAGTGCTTTTTTAAAGTTGGCGAAGAGTCATTGAATGTTGAACATCAGCCTTGATTCATTCAACTTCGGATTCTGAATTTAAAAATGTATAGTTTGTAGTCATCCCAAACACACAAAATATTGTGAAAATGCAGTTCGTGGCGAGACCCGAATCATGAAAAAAAAAGTTGATTTCAGATGAAAGCTGAAAAACCTGCAGTTTGTAGTTTCATAAATTTTGAAAAAAAAAAACAAATTAAAAATTATACGTAGTATTCGTTGCGAGACCCATGACAATTTTGTTGCTTCACCAAAAAAAGTGACGTATTCCAATTTTATCTAATCATCGATTTTTTTCTCCATTTTTACGATAAAAATAAATTAATGACATCATCATTTTTTTGTAAACAAAAAAACCACACGATGAACTCGAACACGCGACGCTCTGATCTTCGCAAATTCCGTGTTACAGTTTCGAACGAGATGTTGTGCGGGGGGGGGGGGTGGGTGGGAGGCAGAAAATTGCGTGCGAGAGTTGCAAAAAAAAAAATGGAGGAAAAGCTTTTTTTGTTTGAAATTTGATTGACATCCTCTTTTTATTCAGATTCAGGTGAACTGCAAGAGAAAACTGAAGATTCTCCTAGAAATTGCCAGAGAAATTTCAGAAAACTGGGCGCTTAAAAATCGTCTTAAAATTATCAATTTTTTCTGAAAAAAAACCGAGAAGCGAAAGATAAGAAAATCAAATTTTTATCAGTAAAAATTTGTGATCGTTTTAATGTTTGCCTGAAATGAATTTATCAAACTTTTCTCCGTCATTTTTCATTTTTTTCAACCAAAAAACGGTTTTTTCCACGTTTTTCTCGAAGAACAATAAATTTCAGGATGAAGCTTCAAATTTCGATTTTTGTCGGGCTTCTGGCGTGTTTTGTGTCAGCCGATGGTGACTTTTCTCTTTAAGCCAAAAAAAAATGAAAAACACACACACACGAATTTTCTAGTTTGCACCGACGATACTGGCTATTGGGTTGCTGCCATTGCTGAAGGCGTCGTCGATTATTATGCCGGTGGAGCGAGATTGAATCAGAAGTGGGTGAGAGGGAGGCGATTCTTTTTCCTCAAACACTGTGGTTTAGGTATTATTGTTTTGAAGGATGTCTGAACACTGGCACCGCATTGCAGAACTACAAGGTTTGCCGATTTTCAGAATAAGAAAGAAATTGTTGAGCTCGGAAACGATTCGAGCTCTGAACCTGATCGGTGTGCGCCGATAAAATATTGAAGCCGCTGAAATTTTCACTGCTTGATTTTTTTTTTGCTCAGATTTCACTTGGCGGCAACGTCACAACTCAACTGCGCGAGCGCTCAAAAAAAGCAGTGCTTCATCAACTCCAAAACGCCGACGACGACGACCAAGATCCAAACGCCGAATTCTGTATTGATCCGGTTCTTCGCGCCGACGTCGCCAAAGCGTTGAAAAAGAATACTCAATCGAACTGCAAGGTGACAACACACAAAATGGGCGGGGTGGTGGATAAAATCCGATAATTTCTCTCTTCTTGCAGGGAATCATCAACACTTTGGTGTTGAATCTGAATAGAAGCGGATGGGCGATGACGTGCATCAGTTTTGACGAATTCTCTTTGGATGGTGTCGTACAAGACGTCAATTTCTGTAGTTATGATCATCCGTCAAAAAATGATCTTTATACAATTCGATTGGCCAAATTGGACATGTCTTAATTCGTTTAAATTTACATTTTTTTTTTCAAATAAAAAATTACGCTTCAAAGTTGAACTTTAAAGTCAAGAAAACAAGAAGTTCGTTGCGAGACCCATTTTAAAAACTACCGTAGGCATCAAATATTGATTGGAACACTTGATCTCAATATTATTGATTGATCCGTGATTTGTGTAGTTTGTAGTCATCAGAATAAATTAAGAAAAACCATCTAAGATGAAGCAAAAGTTCTGAGGTTTTCCGAAATTTTAAGCGATTTTTCTTTCATAATTTGAAGTTCGTTGCGAGACCCTTTTCAAAAAAAAATTACAGTATGTAGGGAACAATTGTTGGTCGAGAAAATTACATTTGAAATTATTGATTGATCACTTGATTGTGTAGTTTGTAGTCATCGCAAAATAAAAAAAGCTTTAAGTGACAAAATATTGCGAAATCGGACTTCGTTGCGAGACCCATTTGAGGGAAAACACACAATTTTTTCCAAAAAATGAAATCACGCAAAAGATTGTTGGTGATATCATTTTTTAAGAACAAAAAGCCACAAACTGGACTCGAACATGCGACGTTCAGTTTTAAAAATTCAATATTTGAAACTTTTTTCAAGTGTGTCGGCAACAAATCATTGCTTCGTAGCGTTTTTGCTCGCCGAGCAGCAACGTGCTCATTTGAAAAAGGTCTGAATTGACTTCCTGAGAAAAATTGTTTTATTTTTCATTTTCAAAAACCATTGAATAACCGGGGAAAAAAATTCTGCATTTACTTTTTAAGCCAAATCTCATTTTAGTCGGAAAAAAACCAATTTTTTCATATCTCATAAATATTTCAACGAACATCTCTCACGGGTTGTTGAAGTGTTTCATCAAAAATTCAAGGACCCAGAAAAAAGAAAAGAGGGGGGGAGGGGGGAATTTTCTTCCATAAAATGTCACCTCTTCTCGGTCAAAAATGAAGCTAATTTTTCTAGTTGATTTTATTTTTATGAAAACGTAACTATGGAGTATCGTTGTTTTCAGAGCAACACTTGCGCGATTTGTTCATATCATCCGAAAAATTGATCAAAGTGTGACGTATTGATTTTTATTGAAAAAAAAACGACGAACCAGTCAGTTCTCTGAAATTTCGACGCGTTTTTCAACACTTTTTTCCTTCCCCTCCAATTTTTTTCGCGCTGTATTTTTCCCTTCGAGACCAATAATTTTTTAATTAAAATTTATTGATGCGTTTCGCTCGTTTTCTTTTCGGTCTCATTCCGAAAAATTTGCCATTTATCAATATTTTGTTTTTTTTTTGGAGCCGCATTTAGAATTCGGATTCGGTGACGGCGAATTTTTGGTTTTTTTTTCTTGCAATTTTATCTTTCAAAAAAAAATTGTGAGGAAATTGTGATTTCCGGTTTCAAACAAGAAGAGTCCAACTCAATTTGTTTCAGCTTGAAAGTTTGTCTTTTCATTGTTTTTTTTCCGCTCCAAAACTCGTTGCTCCGCCTTCTTTCCAATCCTTTTTTTCTTGTTTGTCTTGTGGTGGGAGGGAGGGGGCGTCGTCTCATTTTGGTTTTTTCCATTTTTTTCTTTTTACAGAACGAAGAAGAAGAAGAAGTAGAAGATGATGAAGCTGAATTTCCTCCTCCTTCTTCTCGTTTTTATTGTTCTCGAAGCTGTCGCAAAATCGATGAATCTCGGCACTTCAGGTGGGATTTTTAAAGACAATAAAAGTTGCGCGCGAAACTCAATATTTTGAATTTCGGGGTTCTTTTAATAATTTCAACGACAGTCTGGCGTCTCTTTCTCTCTCTCTCTCTCTCTCTTTCTAATATTCAGGGAAATTATGGAAATTTTGTTTTCAAATATCTCCCCAAGGGAGTCTTCAATTTTGTAGTTCAGGTGTCCTCGTTTTTTGTCTGCGTCTCTTTCTCTCTGCCTCTCGCTTAATTCCAGAAAATAATTTAATTCGAAAAAGGTTTCAAATTATTATTGATTTCTCTGCGCTTCTATTTCTCTCTATCTCTCTCTCTCTCTCTCTTTTATTTCTTTCTAAATTTGAACATTTTTCGAGTTGAGAAAAGCGATGAGAAGAGGTCGAATTCTATTTTTTGTTCGGAGCGGGTGGAAACTTAATTATGTGTTGCTTTTTTGCGAGCTTCATCTTCTTCATCGTCGTCAACTTTTCCCGCCGCTTCTCTTTTCAATTTAAAGAAACTCCTTCGTCAATCATTGTGTACTAAGCGATTCCCCTCCCCCCTACAAATTCGATGAGTGTCTGAATGTGTAAATAGATTGGTCAGAATGTCAGGGCGCTTTTCTTCTTCCTCGCTTCTTTCTATCTTTTTTTTGGAATAAAAAATTGGTGTAGAGGGGGCGGCGGGGCGGGTCTGAGTGGGTTCACGTGAGGGAATTTTTTCCTTCTTCTTCGGAAAAACGTCATTTTAATTGGTCAGGAAAGAAAACAAAGAAAAGTAAACAAATCTCAAAAATGTTTCAAAGAAATTTGATATTTTTTTTAGTTCGGTCAAGAAGAAATTGGATTTTTTTAATAAATTAAAGTCTAAAATCCTGAATTTTTTCTAAATTTTTTGTCTGGCCATTTTTTTGGCTCACACGTTTCCACCTTTTTGGCCACACGTTTTGGCCACACGTTTCCACCTTGCCCTTGCCTATTTTTAGTTTACTAATTGGCCTGGAAAAAAAAGATTTTTTTTTAATTCTCACTGGCCTAGAAGCCCAAATTTTTTTTTAGTTCGCAATCCAGCCTAAAACTTTACTTTTATTTTAGTTTTTAAACTGGCCTAGAAGTCCAAAATGTTTATTTTTTAATAATTTTTAAAGAAAAACCTTTTTAAATTTTTTTAGACAATCAAAACCTTTCCAGACTTTCTTTCCCTTCTCGAAACACCTCGTCAACGTCGCAGCGGCCTTCTATTTGGAAAATTGGCGAGGAACTGGGCAGCCGATGATAAACGCGTCGTTCTTCGCCCTCTCGTTGAATACGAGAATAATTTCCATTATTGATTTTTTCTCTCAATTTTTATAAAATCGTTTTTGCTTGTTTTTATTTTTATAATTTTATCACAAATTTAATTTTTTTTTCTCTGCGTTCTGAGCTAATTATTAGCCCGTTAATATATATATAAAACGATCAATCTAAAAATTAAAAAAAAAACGAAAAAAAAAACGTAAATTTTCTAAAATTCTATTTTCAACATTTTCAGTATTTCGCTTCATGTTCTTGTTGAATGACAATCGAGTTCGTTGCCATTTTTGCCTTTTCCCTTCGATTCTTTAATGAAAATCGATAATTTTATTCCCATTTTCATGAAGATATTACTTTTTCCTCTTCTCTTTCCCGTTGCTCTTGCTGCTTTTTTCGACGCTCCTCACTTTGGCGCTTCCGCTTTTCTAGCCGCTCATTTTTTTGAAAAATTGCTTTTTCAGTCGCCGACCTGACCTCTTTTCCAGTCTTTTCAATTTCTTTCGCCGCCGCGTGTACCTTTAATTCGTTGTTTTTTGCCCTTTTTTTTAGTTTTTTTTCTCTCACTTGTCTTAAAAAATACGGACCACCTTTGTTAACCATCCAATTATAAATGTATCTTGGAATGTTGGCTTCTGGATTATCGGAATATGTTAGAATATAATCAACACCATGCGCTTCCCAATCGTCGTGAGCTCTTATCAACATTCGTGATGTGTAGCTTGTCACTCTAACGTTTTCATTTGACGACGTCGGAAACACTTCTGGTTGAATTGCTTCACTATCAACGACTGCGTATTTTTCATCATCTGAAACCCATGTTCGTCGCACATACACATATTCTCGTGGATATAATGGATATGGAAACTTGGATACCCATCTGATTAACTGAAAAATGAATTATTGTCACCCAACAACAGAAAAAAATTCAAATATGATTAATTTTATTTAAAAACCTCATTCTCGTCTTCTTCTTCAATGACTTCGATCGATTTGATATTTTCGTCCCATTCTTTTCGATAATTCAAATCATTCTGAGCATCTGATTAAGAACAAGAATTTTTTAATTTTCCAGCTAAAACTTACCTAGAAATGTTCTTGGACTTATATCAAAATATGTTCCAACGCATCTATATTCATACATTTCGTAGGGGCCATTGATTTTTCTAAAATTGTTAACATTTTTTGGTTAAATTAGAAAAAAAGGAAAGTATAACCTTCGAAAAGCCAACATATTTTTTTCTTCGTACAATAGCTCCCAACCATTTTCAGTGTTTTTGCAGTTTTCTGCAAAATTTATTTTTTAAATCCGAATCTTGGTGCAAGTATTCGTCTTCCTACCAAACTCGTTTTTACAATTTTTACATTCAGCTATTCGTGAATCACTAATTCCATGATTTTTAAATGTAAAACCGGCGGTTGAAGCAAGAGCGAACATTAATTTTTCATTGTATTTTAGTGTTGACGCCATATTTATACTAAACGATTATTGATTAAGTTTTAAAGGTTGTTTCGTTACCTTTTTGTCTTGAACCTGTTCCACCATTGTTGTCGACAATTTTTCATCAATAAAATCTGGAAAAAAGTTGATTTCTTCTTTCTTTAAATTCAACTTACTTTTCGAAACAAAAACGAACTCCAACTTCTGTTCATTTTTTGGCCAATTTCTTCAATTTTTCATTAATATTTTTTCTATTTTTTTCTAAAACTAGATTTTAAAATGATCAACTTGACATGTTGAAAACCAACAAAAAATAAGTTTCAGGTTTTACAACCATTAAAAACAAAACGAACACATGCTTAACTTTAAATTTTATTTAAAAAATGGTGAAAACTTCAAATTTAAAGCAAAATTTATTTTAGAACACAGGAATTTTATAACTTTATTACATGGAAATAGGAAGTTAGTGAGTATTTTTTTCCGGCACATTTATAGAATTGCTCCTCCAAAGTCATCTTCATCATAGGCGGCTGAAAAAAAAATCAATGCACTTTATTTTGAATTTGAATGCTTAGAAACCTTCTTCTGGTGGTACAATCTGCATTAGATATTCTGCGATCGGAATCAACTTTTCTCTCATGTTGAGCAGCGCTCCAGCGTTTGCCTGAAAAGTTAAAGCTTCAGAAAACAAGAAATTCGTTTTTTTTTTCTGATTCACATTGTTTCCGGCGTGCACAAAAATGTAGTATCGGCAAATTGAATGAACAACGAGTTGTGAGCTGTCGAATTGAAAATATGACGATTCATGCTCGCCTATAATATCGCGTTTTTGCTTAATTTGTTCATGATATTAAGTAAACCCATTAACAGCTTTGGGATTTGTCCAATGACGTTTAGATGTCCCAGAATCAGGCCATTCTTAAATCGTGGCAAGTCACCTAAAATGTTTTTCATTAAAAATGGATTTTTTCTATTAAATAAACATTTTCCATACATTTCTTTTTTGTTTTTGTATTTTTTTAAATAAATTTTTTATGGAGTTGGAATTTCTGATTTTTCGAATTAAAATTTTAAGTAAATTATTTAAAAATTTTAAGTAATTTTAAGTCATTTTTATTTTTTTCTATTCCTCACCAACTGTCAAAACAATTCCTCCGTCGTAATCTGTGAAGAAGATTGAGCTTCCGCCTTCATAGGACAACAATAACTCTTCTAATCGTTGAACCACGTCCATTTCTTTTCTGTAAAAACCAAAATCAACCAAAATTCACACCCAAAAAAAACTGCGGAAAATTTTTGAGGGACTAGTTTTCTAACTCCCATGCTTGCTAAAATTTCTCTTCCACGGCCCCAGACCACCCAAGTTCAAAACTTACATTATTCTTCCCATCTTTCTCTGCACAACACTGTTAGCTTCTCCCATTTTTTTCGTCTCTGCATTTTCAAAACATCTTCATTTACATTTTAAAATTTTTAAAATAATATTTCAGATTTTTCGCTAGAAAAACACAAATTTTCGTTTCTTTTTCTGTTTAAAATTTCAAAAAATGTTCATTTCCACACAATTTCAAATTAAAGCTTCTCAGAAATCTCAAAAATAAAAAAAATAGAAAGAAAAATAAAAGAAAGAAGGAACAATTGAATTGCGTCACAAAATATTGAATCAAAACTGAAATATCATGAAAAACGATGAGGGTTTGGGTGGGAAGTATTTAAAAAAACATTAAATAACCGTGGGTTTCCAGAAATTTTTCCAGCAATTTCTCGACTAAAAAATTATTCACAATTTCCCCAAAAAAAAAATTATCAAAGACCAGTGCAATAAACTCATCAATTTTCGAAAAAAAGTGTTAGAAAAATTGTTAGTATTCCATTATTTGACAAGAATCAATCTTTTAAAAAAATCATAATTTTTACATGAAAATTGTTGTTTTTTTTCTTCGATCTAGTGATTACTTGTCACCGTGTCTTCATCAAAGCAATTATCTTGAAATATCAGTCTAACAAACGGTTTTTCATTAGCCAATAACTGATAACAAAATGGGCAGACTGGATCAAACCGGCAGGTACCTTGTGGCAATGGAATTCTTGACCAATATCTAACAAAAAAAAAATTTTTTTTTTAATTTATTTCATTCAGAAACTTACAAGACGGTTTGTTTACTTGCGATATGACCGCATGGGTTGAAAGCATGATCGAGACTTCCTGAATCCAAATGAAATGATGGCTCCATTCCCATCGTCAACTGAATAATTCGCTCCGATTCTAACAGACAAATCGGGCATTTTCCAGCTCGTTGACCTGTTGATGTTTGTTGAAGACCCCACTCATGTTTTCCTTGAACATGACCACATTTTAAATAAACCTATAATCTTTTATTAATTTTTTTTTTCTAAAAAAATGTTTTTTTGTTACATATGGTTGCCTTCTGCTTGTTCCTCGACTACTCTTCTTTTTTGGTATCACCAGGGTGTTCAAATTCACCGGGCATTGTGGTCGGCCAGCATTTAATCGATCCAACGCCATTTCAAGCTCTTTTAGTTTTGGCGATCGCTCTAATCCGTCAGCTGTTCGCCACAAAATCGTTGCTCCGCACAAATCAATTAATGTTCCATCCTTTAAAAAAAATTAAATGTTTCCCTTCTTTTTCTTCCTCTTCAAACCTGCAACATATTTGTCCACTCGGGCACTAAAACTCCTCGAGTCGAGCTGCTTCTTGTCACTCGTGGCTCATAAACGTCACCATTTATTGATACTTCTCTCCATTTATACATCGGAGTTGCATCGTTGTCTTCAATTAGTTCCTGAACTGGTCAACTTATATATATTCTTTTTTAAATGAAAATCGCTCACATCTTTATTTGGATGCAATATTAATACTCCATTTGTTGTTAAGCCATCGACTTCTCCATTATTTTTTGTCCATTTCAATGCTTTTTGCTAGAATAAAACAAAAAAAATTATTTTTCAATTATTTTCAGATAAAAACTTACATTTATGAAAATATTGTGATGAGAATCAAACCCGGCTGCATACAAATAAGCTTTGTTCGAATTTTCACGATCAATCAATATTCGGCATGCAAATCTGGATATCGTTGATGTCCGATCCCCTTTTTCTAACAACTCCACTTGTGGACGTGACGGCATTGCTATATGATTCGCTTTAAGAATTTCATTTTTTACAAACCTTTTTTTTTCTTCACCCCACAACTTACAATTCTCCGGAAGAAACATCCACGTATCGATAACGGTGAAATCAATTTGTTCGTCTGAAGCTCGACCAATCTGCAATGTTTTATTTTCGTTTAACATTATGATGACTTAGATTCGATGCAGAATTTTTACCTGAAACATATCCTTCGTATTATCACTCGCATATTCAATTATCACTGATTTGTCTTGTTCACATTGAAATGACACGGTGTGCTTTCTCTTATCTTTTACCAACTGGAAATTTTGAAATTGTTTTCAGTTTCAAAAAAAGGAAATAAAAAGTTCTTTCAAACCTTATTTTCCATTGCAGATCCAGTGAAAGTGTGAACCAAACTTTTTTTGATCCCATTTGACACGTCGCGTCGTCGAAGGGTCATTTTGGTTAAATATCGTTTTGAAGTCGCCTTGTTTTCTATTTGCCCATTAAATCTAGAATTTTAAAAAAATGTTCTTAAATACCGATCAGTAACAACTGAAAACTCACCCTAAAACAATCAGCTCTCCATAAATATCGTCATCCATTACAATTTCATTCGAATAAGCCGGTGGACTTGGCGTTTCATTCACACTTTCACCACTTTCCTCAACCATTTCTCTTCTCTGAAAATTAAATTTATTTATTTTGTTTTCACGTTTTCAGGTGAAATATACGGCAAAAAGGAGCATTCTAATTCAATTTTTTTCAAAAAAAAAAGCAAAAAACAAAAAAATGCTGTCGAAAATCAATAAAACAACAGGGGCAGCTGCTTACGAATGATTGAATAGAAAAAATCTAGTCCTTGACCACCACCTTTTTTTCTCTTTCTTCTTCTTTGTTTGTACAACAACTCGTACTATTTACGACGACCTCCTACCTCAATAATACTTTTACTGGACCCCTCATCATCCATCATTTTTTTTTTGCTTGAAGCTTTTTCAAAAAAAAAACGAAACAAAAAAGGAAATAAAAACCTTATCTTTATTAGAAAGTTTTCGATCTCATTCGAATTGCCTATTTTAGAAATGTTTACGAATATTAAAAAAAAAAAACAAATCAAATCAGAGAGAGAGAGAGAGAGAGAGAGAGATAAGAGCCGTAAAACACAAAATAACTCTTCCTTTTCTTTATAAATTTCAAGCCAAAACAACATAAACCCGCTTTTCTGATAAAAAATTATTGTTTGTTCCTCAATTTTCAATTGAAAAAGCCTAGTAATTAACTTCTTCAAATGGAAACACATTTCAGAGTGTCAAAAACTCAAAATTTATTCCATTTGTTTACAAAAACTAGGAGAAAACTTGAACATTTTTAACAAATTTTATTCTTAGTGCAGATTAAAAAATCAGAGAAAAAAAAAGTGAAAAAAATTGTTCATTTTTCTCCGTTCTTTCGCTCAAATTGAAACAAGTGGAGGCGAAAAAAAAAACTTTTAAACATTTTTTTTCGTGCACCTGGGCCGCACAACATTTTTTTTACTACTACTAGATACTAATACTACTGCTGGAGACACATTTATTAATGACGGAAATAAATTCAATGGCCGTCGTCAACGACAAAGACGCATTGAGACGCAGACTCAACGAGAATTGACAAAGGTAGATGAAAAACAAGAGAGACAATGATGGAATATATATTTTTAAATTGAGATATAATTATATATATATATATTATATATATATATATATAAATATATAGTTATATGCAAAACCAAAGACGAAGCTGACAACATGAGACGATGACGAAGAAAATTGAATCCGCTACTAACAACTTTTCGCATAAATCGACCCCTTGTTTAATGACCCAATGATGTGTGACGATGAAATATTATCTCACTACACAATTTTTCTCAAGAAATACTGATTTTAATGCTTCAATCAACAAATTCTCGTGAAAATGTTAACCCCACAATTCTAATAAACTTAGATGAGAAGAGCCGATAGCTTTCAAATAAATTTACAATTTTAATTGTATTGTTTTTTTAAAACGGATCATAAGAAAACTAACGGCGAACTTCTAGGAATAAACTTAAAAATTTTAATAACAGAAGAATTTTTTCAATTTCAACGGTTTGAAACTAACAAAAAAAACGATGAATAATGAATATTCTCTAATTAAAAACGAGAAACGTTTTCTGTCTATCTATTCGCGAGAATAGTTTATGCACTTATTCGATGCACACTTTACTGGAGCCACTTGAGAAATGAAGACTAAAAACTAGAAAAAAAATACCGATGAGATTGTCTCAACTCAATTCCATTTCTCAAAAAGTGACCAAAGCTTAAAAGCTGCTTGTGACGTTGTTCTAAATGAATTTTAATCAAAATTATTGACGTCTTCAATACAAAAAATAAATTCAAAAACAGCCAACATCTTTTTTAATGGCAACAGAAGTGGGAAATAATGACATCAACATTGATGAAAAAAGGATTAGGCACCGGCATTTTTTTTCTTTTAAAAAATTTTTCTCCTCATCATATCTTTCAATTTTGAGCCAAACACCACATGGAGCACATTCAAAAACATTATAAAAACTTCGTTTACGCTCCTTGTTGAGTGCAATCTCGACAATTTCGATTAATTTCCGATGCAATTTTACATGGGTTGCAAAAAAGATGAAGCTGCGATGACGTGTCCTTTAAATGGACTTTACGTTTTTGAAAAACAACAAAATTTGTGACATATTGATGAAGTAATAATGTTCTTAATTACAGTAGTTTCCTTCGTAGTTTTAAGAACTTTTTGAAAAATATTATTTAAATAAATATTTAGTGAAAACTATAAATCGAAGTATTAAAAATAACTGAAAACTGTAGGTATTTCTGTTTTCAACAGCCAAGAATGACAAAAAACCAACGTTTTGTGGTGTTTATGTTTGATTCGGTTGCCCTGAGAGCATAAATGCAAAATCTACGACGCCAAATAAAGAAGAAGTGAATAAAGAATAGAGATGAAGACGATGTAGACGACGACAGCGAGATAAAAGAAAAGAGAGAAGAAAAGAAAGAAAAAGAATTGAGCTAACAAGTTGTGTGATGAAGAGTCAAGCATTTCTAGGCAGACAAAATGAAGAATAAAGAAATCGAAGTAGCATTTTTTTGTTTTGTTTTGTTGGTTTCCTTTTACAAAAACTTGTCTAGAAAAAACCCGAAAAAACTGGTTGCTCATGACAAAACGATAGAGTATCGTCAGCAGATGGTTGAATCAAGGTCGCATTCAACGAAACACCGAACAACTATCGGAAATTCATAGCGAGAACAAAAAATAAAGAAAGAATTGAAATTTGAAACTTTTTCCGGCCGCCATGTGAGCTAATAATTACAAGCTCAGTCAAGCATTGTGTTGCAAGTTTTGAGCGTTGAAAAATTGACGTCCAAACTTTAGCTTGACAACTTAACAATATTCAAAAAGATGAGTAATATTGTTATGTATTTAAATTTTCTATTTATCTAGGGTTGATTTCAACTGAGAAAAAAACTAGTTCTTTTTCTCCGTTGGTTTCCATGTTTTTTTGTGGATGATGACAGCCAATATCAAACATTTATGAAAATGTTTTTTTGTATAAAAATTTTTATCGTTATGTAAACTTTGCGCGTCATTCTTTTTTTTTCATTGAGCACTGTTTTCGATTTATTGTTTTGAGAGAGAAAACATTATTTTGTTTATTTAGATTGTTTAGCATTTTTTTATAAAATAATTTTTTACTTACCCTGCATACAGCGTGAAACTAATAAAAAATTGAAGATTATTATATTTAAAAAAAATTTAATTAAAAATTAATAAAATTAAAACAACAATAAACAAGATTTTTTTTTCAAAATTTGTCGCATACGATATTTAATAAAATCGTGGTGAGAGAAAGCATTTGTTTTTCTTTAATGTTCCTTTAAGGTACAGTAATTTTTTCTACAAAAAGAAATAAATATTTTTAAAACTATAATTATTTTTTAAAACTTTTATTTTTATCAAAAGAAAAAAATATTCAAAGCAATTTAAAAAGGTTCCTATATATACTAAAGCAATAAATTCAACTAAAAATGTTTTATCTCATATTTTCCGTTCACTTTCTGCAATAAATTTCGTTAATTTCGTTTTACTTTCTTCTGCTGCTTCAACACTTTCAAATCTTTCTTCTGGTTTTATACTATCCTTCAGCACTGGCGATGAATTCGGCGCAATAAACTGCAAAATACGAGGAAGTTCTCAATTAATTGACTGATATTATAAATACTCGACTATTAATCATCGCATAAGCAATTCCAATATTTACACCATCAACCATTCCTTGAAATCGTTTCCAATACCATCCAATTAATCCACACACAAACACAGCTCGATCCAATGACATTGTTTCATTATTGCATCTGATTGCATAACACCGATTCTTTATCTCTGATTCTGTTTTCGAAGTCAGTGCCGTCTCGACTCGACTTAAAAATGGCGCTGTTATTAAGCCGACTAGGAGAAATCTTCCTTGAAGCTTTCGACATGCTGCTCGAATTATTTTCTCCGAATTTGGCGTCGTTGTTTCAGGTGTCAATTTTCGTGATAAATGCCATCTGTAGATTGGATGCGCTATCAAACCACCTGAACGTTCTATCATTTCTTATTTTTCAGTTGAAATATCTGAAATGATCTTCAAGAATTCTGAGTTTTTTTTTTCAGAATTTTTAAAATATGATCAAGTTCTTAAGTCTAACGGAAATCTTTTTTTTTGTACAGCAGAAGCTTTAAAAAAAAATACGATTTCATGTTTAAATATTTAAAAAAAAAACCTAAAAATTTTTAATCTAATATTCAACGCCTCATTTTTCAATTAATTTTACCTAGTACACTCATAAGTTCGGCTCCTTTAAACGTATAGAATATTGCATATTCAACATGTGGTCTCGGAACTTCCGCTAACGATCTTGGCGTTATCCATCTACTTGAAATTTGTGAAAAATTTGCAAACCACGCTTCTAATCCGATCATTTCTGAACAAAATTTTTTAGTTTACAAAAAACAACTTTTTTCAATATTTCTTTAGGGAAAACTTCCAATCCTATTTTAATTTTTTTCTACTTTAAAATTAAAACAATTTTTATAACCAACAGAAATATTAAAATCAACAATAAAAACAAAGAAAATCAACAAAAAAATCAAAATGTTATTTTATGAGCTACTCGCTGCCGTTCCCAACACTTTTTTCAATTTCATTTGCTCTTTTTTCGACAACGTTCGGCTGATTTCCTTCTTTCTCGATTTTATATTTTTCTCTCTCTTCTTTTCTATTTCGGCCAGCTGTAAATTATATATTTTTTTTTGGTTCCACAACATTTTTCAGCAAAACAATTACCGCTTCGTTTCGTCTTTTTCTAGAAATCTTCTTCAATTTTTCTTCCTTTTTCACATCAGCTCTGAAAAACTTTAATTTTATCAATTCTTTGAAAATTGTTCATACCTGTTTAGTGTTCTCAACATTGTCATAAATCTCTCTTTCTTGGCTTCTTCTGGTTCAAGAATTACGGCCGTATGTTTTGTAATCAACGAATCTTTTTCTTTCTCATCTCTTTCATCATAAGTTGGTTTTAGTTTAAATGGCAGCGCTTTTTGAAGCTTTGGTGGAACGTGAATAGGAGCTGGCACGAATACCGGACGAACAACTGGCTGAAATGTTTTGTTTTGTTAAACTTTGTTTCAGAAATTTCATCTTTCATTTTCTTACTTTATATTCTGAATCTTTATTTTGCGGAACTCCCATTCCTAATTCGTGCCTTATTTTTCCAACTGTTCTCATTCCGATCCATGGCTCTTCGGCCGGTTGTAAATGATCCGAAATTGGTGTATAAAACCTTGGAATTGGCACTGTTACCCATGATCTTAGAAAAACAATATCTCTCATCAGAATTTTATCTTCAAATGTTGCACGGAATGCTCCAGGCGGCTGTTTCAATGCTTTCTTTATTTGTCCTCGAATTCCAGCTACTGTTCGAATTGTGGCCCCTTCAAACTTTGCAACTTCTAATGACGAATTGAACATTCCTTTGATGAACGCCGTTTTTTTGAATATTTTTTCCGGCGTTCCAATTAACTTCAGTTTTTTCATCACTTGAATTGTTTTATCCAAATCCAAAACACCACCAGTTGCAACAATTCGATATCCAGGCTATAAATTACACAACTTATCAATTTAAAAAAAAATCCCTAACTGTTTTATCTGAAATTGATTGGACTGCTAGCAATCCTGTGTTCTGTGCACAAATTGGGCCAAAGAATGATGCATGACAATGCATGTGCTCTGGAGTATATTTCAAGAATCGAAGCCGCATATTGTGATCCTGAAATTTGGCAAATTTTTCCAGAAATTTCACTAATTTGTTACTTGTATTGAATAAATGGCGATTGTCTGAAATCTTCTCCAACCACAGCTTATAATTAATGGATCTCGTGATTTCAGCGTTTTTTCAAACCATCGATGTCTTTTGATTCTTGTGTGAACAACACCCATATTTTGCTCTCCTGGCAATAGTCCTCCAATTATGTACGGTGCTGATGGATCGAAATTTTTCACAAATTCGCATGGAATGTTTTCAATTTCAATTCGAACGTAGCGACCAGCTCGGAATCCCTCAATCTTTTCTCGATCTTCTTCGCTCATTCCTTCGAAGATTTGACGGTTCAAGTCAGCTTGTTCTAGCATTTCATTCTGAAATTGCTCATTTTAATTTTTTTTAAAGATTGAATTCAATTTTTTCATACTTTTGCTTTATTGTAAAACTTGCAAGTTTCATCGTAATCATCATTAAATCTTTGTTTTAGCTTAATCTTTTCTTCAATTCTTTTCTGCTTTCTTGTCTTATCATCATCTTTGTTAACTGTTTTATCTTCATCGTTATCATCGTCATCTTCTTCTCCATCTTCTTCCTCATCATCTAATTCATCATCGCTTCCTAATTCCTCCTTCAATTTTTCTTCCTCTCCATCATCTTCGGTCCATGTTCCAGTTACAAAACAATCGGCTATTTCAGCTCTTATTTCTTCATCATCATAATTATTTACAGCTTCTCCGAAAATTTCGTTATAGCCAAATCCATCTTCCTCATCTGTTATCTCTTTCTTTTTCAGCTTTTTCACAACAAATAAATCGTCAACACTTTCCTCTTCAACTTTTTTTCTTTCAAGTTCGGCTGAAAAGAAATAAAATTATATTTTTTGGCATTTTTTATTTTACCGTTTCCATAAACTTCTTTCATCCAATTAGTTTTTGCGTTTATCGCTCCTTTATACTGTTCAACAGCCTTTTCTGCTAAATGAGACCATGTATTTTTTTCATCTTTTTCGTCTTCTGACTCTTCGCCTTCTTCTTCTTCTTCTGATTCTTTCTCAAAATCTTCTTCATCTTCTAACTCTTCTTCATCCTAAAAATTAATTTTTTTTTCAAATAATGAGTTTTAAATTACGTCAAACTCATCATCTTCGTCTTCTTGTTGTACATCCAGCGCTACTGAATCGCCTAACAGCTGCAGTGATGATTTTTTCAATTTGTCATCGATTCCAGTTTTGACATTTTCTAGAGCTTCAACTAACCCATCTCTTTTTTGCTGAAAAATTTTATTGTTTTTTTTTTTAAATTTTTTTTCCATTTACATTAAAATGATGGGCATTTTTTGTTTCAACGTAAATTGCATCTTTATCGTAAATCACTCCACCAAGACCAGAAAATGGTGCATAAACTTTTTTTTCTTTTTCGTTTAGGGCTCTTTTTTTAATTTCATCAGGTAGAGGGCATGGATCTGGTAAACTGGTCACCTAAATTGATCTTTTATTAAACAATAATGTTTTTCTCTGTTTTTACATTGTCAATTCTCATATCACCAACACCAGGGACATGAATCGAGGAATGATTCTTTAAATGTGCCCCATGTACCCATCCATACATAGCGATATGTCGATCAATTAAAGGATCTGCTCTCAGAGCCTGAAAATCAAATCATAAAAATTTTAAAGTGTTCAACTAAAAACCTCGGCATTGGTGATATCCTCAAAACGATCACAGAGCAAATACGGATGAGCATCTTTCCAAACCATTGGACGAAATTTGGTGACTGATATAAATCGAGTTAAATTATGAATTTCGTTATACTTATATTGTCCATGAAGCATTCCAGTCATATAAAAAAGTTTGGCCCCTTGATACAATTCAGTCCAGAAACGATGTTTCAACACTTTTTTCGTTTTATTAACTTTAGAAATTCCATCAATAAGGTCGAGATGATTAAGAACTCCCATAATTCGAGGCATTCCATGAACTTGACAGATATTTAAAAACTCAAAAGTTTCCATTTCAAATCCATAAGAAGCATCGACAAGAAGAAGAACCAAATCAGCTACTTTTGCAATATCAATCATATGATTAATATCATTTTTAACTTCCACAAAAGTTACTCTTCTCTTTTTGCCAGTAACAATTGTGACTGGCCCATTAATCTCCCCAAAACTATCGCGGAGATAATATTTAACAAGTCCACGTAGTAAAGTTGTTTTCCCAACTTTATTTGGACCAACAATGGCTACAATTATTGGTGGAGGTTCTAATGGCTTACGATCCATCATGATCGTATGTTTCTTTTTTTCATTTAGATCAGCTGCTCTAAAAAAACTTTGTTAACGTCTTATTTTAATATTTCAAATACCTTCGAATTGCTTTACTAGCAGCAACAGCAGAATGAAAAGTAAATCCTTTAGGATTGCTACCCTTTACTTTTAACTTCTCTTCTCTCTTTTTTGCTTTACCTCCTGTTTTGTGAACTGAAATAAAAAGAAGTTTTTTTGGAATTTAAATTGAATTTTTACCATTATGCGCTTTGTTCTTCTGCCCTTCAAAGGCAGCTGGAACAGGCATTGCTGATCTAAAAAAGTTAAAATATCAGTGATATATTGCCTAAACTTTTTTTAAATAATAAAAACTAAAGGTAAAAAACAATAGCAACAAACTTAAACTTTTTTTTTAATTATTGGCCAATTTTTTATTTTTTTTTTGTATTTTGGTAGTTAATTTAACAAAATAAATCTATTAAAATTAAAAAAAGCACACGGTTTGCGCAAATAAGTAAAGGTTGACGCAAACGCAAAATACGTCAGTACATAACATTTCTATCGGAATTATTTTACTTTTGTTTATTGCTGACGCTACTCGTTGAAATCACATGAATAAAGTTTTAAGTTGTTTTTAAATTTTCAAAATCCTTTTTTAAACATTATTAACGTTTTGTAATGTTAAATTTATAATTTTTTTAAAATCAAGCTCAAATACTTTTTTTTTGCAGGAATCATTATGCCGTATTCCTCACTTGAAATTAATGAAGAAACAACTAGCACAACTCCAGTAACTTCTAGTACTAAAAAACCAAAAAGCTTTAAAACTCCAAATTCAACGAAAGCCAAACCAAGGCCCAAAAGGCAATTTTATTACTTCACCTTATATAAAATATTTAAATAAATAAATTTTTCAGTACTCCCAATCGAAAAGCAAAAAATCATGAAGTTTTGCCAAAACCATCAGAAGAGACGACTATTGATGAAGAAGATGTTCCTTCAGAATCAATTAGCCGTCCACAAAGAGTAAAATTAATAAAACGGTAAGAAAATGCGCTTTAAAAAATGAATCGGAAAATTTTTCTTTCAGGTATTCGCCTACTCCGGACTATCCTCAGAAAAGGAAATCGATAAACACTTTAAAGTCAAATTCGAATAAACTTCAATACGTTGAATACAATGGTGTCATCAGAAAAGTATGTAAACATCTCGTTTATCTTGAATTTGAAGCACCTTCTTTTGAAGCAGAGGTTTATTGCCAAACTTGATCTGAAAATTTTGAAAATAATAGCACAAAATTTTGCAGACTTTAGCAGAATCAGAAGAACCGGATGATTCAACATTGAAAAAAGATTCTACTGAGACAAATAAAGAAGAATCAAACAGTAAAACAAAAACAATAAATTATTGTTCTAAATTTCCTGAATTGCAGTCGAAACTTCTTCCATTGCGCCCACTGAAAAAACCACTAAACGACGAAGAAAGACAAGTCATCGTTCACCAGTATATTCTTCATTAAATGTTTCCACTTAAAATGAAGTTTTCCAGGTAAAGGAAATTGAAAAAGAGGAGCCGGAAGAGCCAGAAGAGAAAAAAGTAAAAAAGACGACAAATTCAAAAAGCAAAAAAGAAGTTGTTGAAAAAGAAAAATCGGTAGAAAAAGAAGAGCCGAAACAAAGAAGGAAATCAACAACACGCAGGTATATTTTTCAATAAAAAGTGTTCTTTTCAATTTTTTATAAATACAATCCGTATTTTTTTATTACCCGCTTATTTTCCATTTTAATTTGCAGAAAAAAAGGAAATGAAGAAAGTTTGTCAAACGAGATAAAAAACTCAGGAGAAAAAGATCAAAACGAGGAAGAAAAAAGTACGTCTCGAAAAAGTGGAGGATCAGATAAGCCGACAATCAAAAAAGTAGATAGAAGGTTAGATTTTAAAAATTCGATTAACCAAATATTTTATTGATTTTTAAATTAGAAGGTCAGTAAAAGTTAAAGAGAAGGAAGATTCTCCTCCAGTTGAACCGGAACCAGATTCAAAACCAGCTGTACTACCGGTAATAGAAGACATTCGACGGTCACGTCGTCGAAATTCACTTCAACGAACGACGCTAACAAATCCGAGCTCTGCTCTGGCAATCAAACAACGTATCGGGTCCATTTCAACTGATTCGAAAAAGAGAGAAAGACGATCGTTGGTTCGAAAAGAGTTAAAACAGGAAAAAGAAGAAATCGAAGAAAAGAAAGAGGAGATTGATCAGAGTGTTGTGGAAGATTCGAAAGAAATAGAAAGGGAAGAAAATGAAGAAACGAATGCCAAAAAGACGAAAGAGAAAGAAGGGGAAGAAGAGATAAAACAGGCGGAAGTTGAAGTTAAAAACGTCGAAATAAATGAGGTAAAAACAGCAAATAAAAAATCTGTTAAGATTATCATTTCTGCAGGCAAAACCAAAAAAAGCAACTTCTTCTGAAGTCGTAACTCAAGCAGCAGTTGCTCCAATTAGAACATCAAGGCGAGTATCAAAACCAAATCGACTATACAGTGACGAGTTTGATATTGATAAAAGCGTTCAAAATATCATTATTGGACAAAGTGGAAGAAGCGGAGCAACAAGATCATCAGCTTCAACATCTGCAACGTCCTCAAAAAAAGAAGAAGAAGATAAAAGTAGTGGAAAGTTGAGAATTCGCTTAAAACTAGATACTGGAGCTAAAAAAGTTTGTAAAAACATTGTAAAATTAATCTGGCATTATTTGAATTATTCAGAAGACGCCACCGCCATCATCAAATGCGCCAATAATAAAGAATGGAGTTCTTAATGATTATACTCTGTCAAAAAAACCAATAATTGAAGATGAAGAAACGAGAAACACACTGTTTCAATTATTCGATGACATATTATTGAGCGTGTGTCAAGACGGTGTGGAGAAGTTTCTAACAGCGACGACTTCTACCAAAAATCAAACAACAAAGAGTCGAAAAGAGCAACTCAACGAAAAAAGAAAATTTTTGGAAGCCAGAAAATTGGAGATTCAAATGACGTCAGCAAGATTGTCACTGTCGCCAACACTGAACGATGAAGCGACGTCGTCAAGGGCTGCAACAGGCGGAGCTTCGTCATCATCGGGAAAAAGAAGAAGATTTGCGCCAATGAAATCAGATGTTTATATGTATCCGACGATTAAACCGAAAAAAAGTCGTGAGGAAGGAGAAGATCCAGATTTTGTGATGGTAATACATTTTGATTTTGTATTCTTTGAAGTTTAAAACAAGTTTTAACTTTAAGGAAGAAAATGAGACAAAAGCACAAAAGGCAAGAGATTATTTAACAAAAGAAATGTGGAAAGAAATGGAAAAAGCAGCTCAAGAATCAACAAGAAGAAGTGTTTTAAAAAAATGTATTCAGTTATAAAATATTGATTTTAGGAGAAAGATCTGGTTCGGAAACTGTTGGATCGCAGATTTTGAAAACGACAAAAATACAAAAACGAATGGTGAAAATCTGTTTTTTTAATTATAAAAGGGAATTTCGAATTAAAGATTTCATTGGAAGAATATATGCATGAAAGAAATGTGCAAAATCGTCCAGAATGTGGATTGAAATTATACGATGAAACGAAGAATTCAACAACATCGACAACAACATCAGCAGTTGGAAGTTCTACTAGTTCAGCAGGATTAGGAGGTGGAAAAGTCGATGATTATTTTTATCATGAAATGATCAGTGATTTACCGTTAGTTTCTTTTCAAATAAAAAAGATCTGAAAAAAAAATACTTTTTAGAACAACGTCTGAATCCGAAGAAGCAATTGATATCGATGATGAGGAAATTATCGATATTAGCGAAGTCGAACTGAACCCAAGTCAATTAAAAGAAGAACATGAAAAATTGTTGCTTCGATGCCATGGCGATTCACTGGCAGCAGCCGATCAAATTGAAAAAATAATGGCGAGACCGACAAAATACGATGGAACAATTTACACGATGGAAGATTTTATGTACAGGTCTGATATATTATTATTATTATTATAACTTAATTAAATAATTAAAAAATTGCAGGGCAGCTGAACAAAGTGTGCAGAAAAAAAAAGTTCTCGATGCTGCGCTGAAAATAATAAAAAATCAATATATTCTGGAGACGACACCACCAGCGAGAAATTATAATGTGTAAGGAAAAAAAGGTTAAACAATCGAAAAAAAATTTTTTTTAGAGAAGCAGCATTGTACACATCAACAAATGCAAATGCTCAGAAATTGAAGAATGTTTTTATAATGTACGATCAAACGCAACAATATATTGTTCAATGGGCTCATCGATTTTTTGTCGAAAACTTACCTGTTCATTTTTTGGCGTCATACTTGGTATTGCTAAAACATGCAAAGCATATGGTAAGTATTTTCTTTGGTTTTGATTTGCTCAATAATTTCAATGTTTTTTCAGACGTCATCCTATATTGGAATAATTGTGAAATGCACAGATGAAGGTCATCCATGGAAAGATGTTTCGGAAATTGTGTCACAACATGTCTCAATGAAAACGGTTGATCCCGAATTAGACGCGTTAAACTCGACAATTCACGTAAGATTGGTTTTAAATTCTCAAGTGAGAAAATTGAGGTTTTTTAGTCACGAAGCATGTCAGACGTGGTTTTTCTGATGATCTCCCCGGCTCTCGCGATCGGGGAGTTTCTCAACAAGCCGCGAGCCCAAGAAACAATATTCAAATGGCTTCGACAAATTGGTCATCCGAATTCGGAAGTGGTTCGAGTGATTGAAGAGGACGACGAGACATCAACAATGGCAGAAGTGATTGTCGAAAATATAATCGATCGAATCGTTTACAAAATTCGACAAAATCTCCAAGAAATTGATGATGACTCACGAATTGTGCTCGTTGGATGGGGGTGGACAACATATGTGGCTCATCGAGCAGCCCTTTTAACAAACGGAGTATCAGCCATCATATCATTAGGTTTTCCAGTGATGAGCGGAATCGGAAGAAGAGGAGTAAATATTGTTCAGTTGAGTCAAAATCAATACATTTTATTTTTCAGTGTGCTGATGACGATATTCTTCTCACATATTGCCCAACCCTTTTTGTGGTTGGAGCCGATGGGGAATCGTACGACAATGTTGCAATGAAAGATTTGAGAACATCAATGATGAGTAAGTCTTGTAAAATCAGTTCAGAAAGACAATACTTAAAACACCAACAACTACAGATCCATCTGGATTGGTGGTAGTCGGTCACGCCAATGATCAGCTTCTCGTTACAACTAATGTGCTGATACGTCTCGGAACGACACAAAAAGTGATATTCCGCCTGATCCTAGACAAAATTCTGACGTTTCTCACGCTGGAAGAGACCAAATGGGATCGAATGAAACTGTTTCCAGTCGAATTGAACAATATTTTCAATGTTGAACCGATGACGTTCCGATCAGATAGAGCTCAACATCAAACTGGTTCATCACCAGCTAATCATATTGTAGCAGCGGCTGCAGCGGCGGCGGCAGCATCCGCAGCAACGTCGTCATCAACAGCGTCATCATCAGTTGCTTCGTCATCAACAGGATCATCGGTGGCGTCGCCCAATGTTTCGGCTGCATTACTGTCGGGAAATCGGCGAGCAACAACAGGAAGTTCGGATGAGGTGACCAGAAGTGCCGCACTGCCGCCGTTAAGAAAAAAGACGCCGTTAATTTCCCCAGCATTAGTAGCGGCAACAATTGGAGGAGTTGAAGGAGCAAGACTGAAGTTTCAGGATGCAATGTTAAGAAAGTGAGTCAAAAATAAAATTTGAAAAATGAAAAGAAATGTGGATTTTTTCAGAGTTCAAATTCCGGATGGAATGCCAAAAAGGACGATATCAGTTGATGGACCAAGACAGGTTGAAAAGGGTGATCTCAGAGAGAGATCATTAACCACACCAGTATCGTTACAAAAAAGTAATATTGATTTATTAAAAAAAAAAGATTTGAAAAAAGCGTTTTAAGGTGTCAAAGAAATAGTACAATCGACATCATCGACGTCCTCACAAGGGCCGATTGATCCGGCATCGATCTCATTATCATAATTAAAATTTAAAAATTCTAGAATCTCTAGTTGATTTTTGTTTTCCACTATGCTTATCAAATAATTATTGAATTTTATAATTTAAATTTCGATTTCGTTCGAAGTTTTTGTAATTTCCATTTTAAATTTATTTTCTGAAATTTGTTTTTAATTACTAGAAATCAGAATTTAAAAACCGTCCCCGTTGAAAACTGAATTGATTAATCTTTTTGTTTTTTTTTTCTTTTCGATGACAGAAAAAAAGCAAATTTTTTAAAAATTTCATTTTATAACTTGACTTGTTTTAATGTTTTTTTTTTTGTATTTATATATTTACTATTATCATTTTCACCAACAACCACAAATATTCCATTTTTAATCATTATTCATTCCTATTGACAAATGTTTTACGTATTTTGTGTACCTTGTCATTAATCTTATCTGAAAATGTAAGATTTTTCATTGTTTCTGAAAATAGACATGAAAAGCGAGAAAAAAAGAAGGAAGAAGAAGACTACAAAAATGTTTTTTGATCAAATGTGCAGATAGCGCGGCGAGCGAGCGCAGAGAAAAAGAACAAAAAAAGTGGGCGGAGCAATGAATGGTAGAGGAGGTGACGATGAGTTGTTTGTTGTTTCTTGTCATTTTTGGTTGGCGTCGTCGTTGACACCGATGTTTTCCCACACTTTTAAATTTATTGATTTTTTGTTGTTTTTTTTTTGAGAATGTCAAACTCGGTTCAACGTCAAATTGTGCACACCGTCAAAGATGTGTTCATCAAAGGAAGCAACGATGCCTGGAATGTTCACGTCATCACAAAATGTGATGCGGACGGGTAAAAATAAATGACTGACGAGTTGATTAACCTCAACAGCTTCCCTCTATTTCAGACGACGCTACGAGACGGCCTTCAACGAAAACGGTGTGACGGCGACGACGGCGATTCACTCGTCGCTGGACTCGTTGACACAAATCAATGAGGCTGACGTGTTGGTGTACAATAAAGTTTTGAAAGAAGTAAGGAGTTTTAAGAAGACGTTGGAACATCAGCTTCTTCAGAAATTTCATCCAAGTTTGAATTAGTTTGTAGTATAAATTCTGAAGCGCGCTAAAACCTTCAGAATTCTAACCAAAAATTGTGTAGTTTGTAGTCGAATTTCCAGAAGCTTCGCCAGCGCGCTAAAACCTTCAGAATTCCAACCAAAAATTGTGTAGTTTGTAGTCGGATTTCCAGAAGCTTCGTCAGCGCGCTAAAACCTTCAGAAATCCAACCAAAAATTGTGTAGTTTGTAGTCGAATTTCCAGAAGCTTCGCCAGCGCGCTAAAACCTTCAGAAATCCAACCAAAAATTGTGTAGTTTGTAGTCGGATTTCCAGTAGTTTTGCCAGCGCGCTGAAACCTCCAGAATTCCAACAAAAAAATTGTGTAGTTTGTAGTCGGATTTTCAGAAGTTTCGCCAGTGCGCTGAAACCTCCAGAATTCTA
Organism: Caenorhabditis drosophilae; assembly: GCA_963572285.1. NCBI lineage: Eukaryota > Metazoa > Nematoda > Chromadorea > Rhabditida > Rhabditidae > Caenorhabditis > Caenorhabditis drosophilae. The sequence continues at coordinate 1,700,412 of OY751564.1, read as the reverse complement.
ACAAAAAAATTGTGTAGTTTGTAGTCGGAATTCTAGAAGTTTCGCCAGTGCGCTGAAACCTTCAGAATTCAAACAAAAAAATTGTGTAGTTTGTAGTCGGAATTCTAGAAGTTTCGCCAGTGCGCTGAAACCTTCAGAATTCAAACAAAAAAATTGTGTAGTTTGTAGTCTAATATTTTCAAACCTGCTGAGAGCGCAAAGAATCCTTCAGAAGACGTTGAAAACGGATTTGTTTTGAAATGCGGTGTGTAGTTTGTAGTCTGTCGATCGACAATCAAACATTGAAGTGTGTACTTTAAGATATTCCGTGAGAAGTTCAAATATAATATTTCGTAAAAGTGATGGCAAGAAAAAAAAAACACTTTTTAATCTTTCATAAAATGATCCCAAAAAAAAAAACGAATGATATAACCGATTTCTCTGCGTCTGCGTCGAATTTCGGAGAAAAATAATTTTTTGATAATATCACACCATTTTCTCCCTTCGATTTTTTGTTCGTCTTTGTATTTCTGCAAAGTCTCGACAGCAAAAAAAAAAAAAGAAAGGAGAGAAAAAAGAAGAAGAAGAAGATAATAATCAATTAATTGTTTTTTTCTCCTCCTCCACCTCCTCCTCCTCCACCTCCTCCTTCTCCACCTCCTCCACCTCCTCCTCCTTTTTTCTTGTCGACAGTTTTTGTTATCAAATCAAATTGATATGATAACAAAGTAAAAACGAAGGTAATAAAAACCAAGAAAAAACTTTGCACTTGACTACTCTCGAAATTATTATGAGGAGATAAAGAAGATTTTTATTGAAAACAGATTTTTTTTTTTTTTTTTGGTTCGTCTTATCATTCAAGAAACGGGGGGGGGGGGGGGGAGGGCAAAGTTTCAATGATGCAACACGATTTTGATCAACTCAGTTTATCAAAAATTATCAGCATTTTTTGACTGATGAAATGAAGCTTGAATTGTTTTCTGAATACATGATTATTAGGTTTTTATTTTGTTGAAGCATTGTTGAGGTGAAGCTGGAAAGGCTACAAACTACAAAACGGGATACATAGAAGAAAATTCTCAAAAAAGTTTTTTGAAGTGAAGCTCCCGCAAGTGGTGCTAATCTTGGAGCATTGTTGAGGTGAAGCTTAAAAGACTACAAACTACAAAACTGGATACATAGAAGAAAACTCTTAAATATTTTTTTTGAAGTGAAGCTCCCACAAGGGGTGCTAACCTTGGAGCATTGTTGAGGTGAAGCTGGAAAGGCTACAAACTACAAAACGGGATACATAGAAGAAAATTCTCAAATATTCTTTTTTGGGGGTTGAGCTTCAGCAAGCATTGTTGAGGTGAAGCTGAAAAAGGCTACAAACTACAAACTAGAAAATTCTCTGCTTTTTTTTTCTAAAATTCAGTTTGGCTTCTAAAAAGTTTTCTGAGAAGACGCTGAAAAAATGATTTTTCAATCGAAAAAGGAAAAAATTTCAGATCATCAACGATCCAGAACAACTCGACGATTTCCTAACAAAAACCATCAACGCCACCAGTTTATATGGTTCAGTGGTGATCCACGAGGATTTGAGTAAGCGTCTCGAATTCAGCAAAAATCGATTAATTTTGTGTGGAAATTGTTTGAAGGCAACAGCGACGATAGCAAACAAGTGGCTCGCCTCACCGACTACATTGACGTCTACCGATTGACGACGCCCGAGAATCGACACTTTGGATTGTATTTGTACGCTGTCGAGCAGGTCGAAAATTCGATTTATCGCAATCAGAATTTTGTCGACTTCTTTTGGGTCTTCACGAAACGCGAATTCGGAAAGTCGAATGATCAGACGGTGACCTTCCGTGATTTTCTTGACAAAACTCAATACACCAATACGGGCATTTATTCCTATGAATGGATTTTTGGCGACAATTTCATTTCGCCAGGTATTTTTTCTTCTTTTTTTTTTGGTGCTTTTTTCACGTAGTTCACGTGTTTTTTGGGGCTTCTCAAAAGACTGGAAAATATACGATCTTGTTGTTCACAGAGTTTCGATTAGACACATCGCGATTTATTTTATTCGTCCTTTTTGTAGTCTTTGTAGTGGGCAATGTTTTCACGTAGTTCACGTAAAACTTTTTTTTTCGAATACACCCCGGGTTTCAGTTTGGTTTTGTAGAATTTATAGGATCCATTTCTTAACCAGAATTATTGATTTTTGAAGATTTTCTAAGCTGAAAATATTGTAGTTTTTGTAGTCTGAAAAGAAAAACATAAAAAACGATGAAATCTTTAGGCGGCTACGACGAAAACATGCGAATCATCAAACGATTCGGAGATCTTCGTGAAGGTCAATCAATGCTCGACATTGGCGTCGGAATTGGTGGCGGTGCACGTCAAGTAGCCGACGTGAGTCATCATCATCATAATCATTGAGAAGCACAGCAAATGTGATCCCCAAAATTTCTCTTCAGGAGTTTGGCGTCAACGTCAAAGGAATCGATTTGTCGTCGAACATGTTGGCTGTCGCCTACGAACGAATTCAGAAGGAGAAGGATGCTCGAGTTCGATACTCGATCACCGACGCGTTGGTGTACAAATTTGCGCCAAACTCGTTCGACTATGTTTTCTCCAGAGATTGTATTCAACACATTCCAGACATTCCATTGTTATTCAAAAGAATCTATGTGCGATCCTTCCCCCCAAGCCGTCACTGAAAATTCTTTACCCTTCAGGAATGCTTGAAACCGGGCGGCAAAGTGCTCATCACCATGTACGGCGCTGGCTACGGAGTTCAATCGGAGAAGTTCCGCGACTACGTCGCCAAACGACAATATCACCTGAAGACGTTGATCGAGATCGAAGCCGTCGCCAAGCAAACCGGCTTCCGAAATATTCAGACGGAAAATTTGACGCCACGCTTCAAGGAAATTCTGGCCGAAGAACGAGCACGTGTCGAGAATAATAAAGAAGAGTTTTTCGAGGTAAAACCAAACACGTTTTCAGCTCAGCTTCGAAAATTTTTTGCTTTCAGAAGTTCTCGGAACGAGAATATCAATCGCTTGTCGTTGGATGGACCAACAAACTTCAATTTATTGAGGACGACAATCATAACTGGAACCTGTTCCTCGCTGAAAAACCCTAGAAGAACACATTTTCCGATTGTCCAATAGGCTTCTCCTTCTTCGACTTTTTTTTCCAATAAATTTTTTATTATTTTTTGGAAATTTATTCAGTACTGCACAGACATTTGCAGCAATTATCCTTCGAAGAGTTTTGAAACACAATTCAAAAATCAAAATTCAGAACTCGATTACTAAGAATATTACATGTACTGCACAGGATTTTTTCCGCCACTGTGTAGTATTTAGTTCTGCGCAGATCACTGGCAAGTGCTTTCCGAAATTTTCAATTTCAGTTATTTCTTGGAGAAACTTTTGTGGTTTCTTTTTTATAAATTTAACTCTAAAGAAAAAACGCCAAGCTTTATCATCAAAGTACTGCAAATCTAAGGCAGTACTTTTGATGCTGCACAGGGGGCTCTTGTTCGAAATAGTTTCTTCAAGTAGGTACTGTAGGTACTGCAACTCAAATAATTTCCACAGCTCGATGCTGCCCATCATTTTTCGGCTCTTGAACTAAATTTTTTGAAATAGAAAATTTATTGGTTGAAAATTAAAAAAAGAAGGAATTTATTTTCTCGATTCATCCTCCCGACATTTTCCACATGTCTTCATACATTTGATGCTCATCAATGATCCATATAGTTCAGAATCACAAAGTGAAGCGGTGGCTGCACAATTTTTTGACGTGTCAACACATGAAGCTAAAATATCAACTCGTTTCTACATGTTTTCGTCTTGAACTTTCAGATATTTCATCTGAAGCTTCCTCGCCTACCATCTTCCTGTACAAGCCGCTGCGGTTTCATCGATTCCAGCACGGGCGCGGCTACAGCGGCGAACAATTGTCGAGTGGCTGTAATTTTTCGAAATATCAATTGTGACGCGGTAGCGGAAGCAGAAGAGCACCATTCGCGCATGGTTCATCGATGATTTGACGACGAGGTCGGCGAACGTCGTCGACTTCACTCCGAATTCCGTTTTCACGCATCGCATCTTCGAATGTCACGTGACACCTGGAAAAAACGGATTGGAATCGATGGAAAAAGTGCGGTGACGATGAAGTGAACCGACCAAGCACAAGCTGAACGACAAATTTTGAACATGAGACCAGTGTAGGCGGGATGAGAGCAATATTCTCGCTTGAATTGACATTCTGTTGAGACGTCAACACATCTGGAGATGACAAATAAAATCATCAGAATTCAGAATTTTTCAGTGAAGTTTCGAAAAAAATTCAATTGGGAAAAAGTTGGATAACGGAATTTTTAAAGATTTTTTTAGAAGCTGAAATTTTTCAGAACATTGTGACCTGGAATAAATTCGAGAACCAAGTTCAGGATTCAGAATTGGAAACTTAGAAAAAAAAAGAATTCAAAGTTCCGAATCAAAGTAGAATTCAGAATTCAGAATCCATGAAAACTTCCTCACTTCATATTTGAATTCACATTGGCTGCAAATGTTGACGAACAAGAATTCAGAATAAAAATCAATAAAAAATTAATCGAACAAATCAAAAGCTTCATTGGTTAACCTGGATCCTGGATTCAGAAGAATCAGAACTTTTTTATTTAAATAGCTTCGATGTTTTGATTGCTCAGCTTTAATGTCAGAACACACATCAACACCAAGTTGTGTTTCATTTTTCAAAAAAAAAAAAAAACAAAAAATAATTTTTTTGTTGTTTTTCATTTCCACAAATTTTAAAAATAACAAATAAATATCAAAAATTATTTTTAATTTTTTTTTTTTGCTCTCCTTGTTTTGACATTTTTTTGAAATTCGCGGAATTTTCGAGACTTTTTCTTGATTTCCGATGAACATTTCAAAGAGACTTCTCGAACTTTTTTTTCTAGAATTTTCAGATTTTTCCAGCTTCAATCGAGTTCTCAATTTCTGTCTTCGTTGGTTTCAGAATCAAAATATTTTGTAGTTTGTAGTCTTCGGGGTAGAACTCTCAAGAATTTTTTTTTCAATATTTTATTCAAAAATTTCGACTGAATCCATGGGCTTCCTTCAGATCTTTCAAAGACCTTCTGATTCAGAACATTTTGTAGTTTGTAGTCTTCGGGGAAAGACTCTCGATTCTGTTCAAAATGTGTCCAAAATCAATAAAATTGACGCTTCAGATTGTTGTTGTTGTTGTTGTCCAAAAGGAAAACAAAAAGGCTTCGAAACAAATAAGAAAATGGCGGGGCGTGAAATTGTTTGCGCGCGCACTCAAAAAATTAATGGCCGAATCGGTTCGAAGAAAAATCACCAAAAGAAGATGGAAAAAATCGGAATCTAACAGATGGAGACGACAACGACGTTGTCAAAGACAAAACCAGAAAAAAATTCTGATTCGAGTTTCAAGAAGGAGGAGAAACACTTTTTTTCTGTTCTTCAACGCGCGTTTTCCTCACTTCGCTTTGAAACTTTTTGTCTCTCCAGATGACAGATGACATAAAGTTGGATCATCTTCTTCCTCTCTCTCTCTCTCTTTCTCTCTCTCATTGTCTGGCGTCTCTTCGTTCCACTTTTTATCAATTATCTGTTAATTTCACCTTCTTTTCTCGTCTCAATACTGGAAAATTTGACATTCATGAACACCACATGGAAATGTCAATTAAAAAGGGAAACAAGACATCATAATTCGAAATGAAGAAGTGGAAAAGAAAAAGAAGAAGAACGACATTTGGTTCTGCATAATTTGAGTTGAAAGTGTGTCCGCATTTTTCCATCCTCCTCTCTTCTCCTCCTCCTCCTCCTCCCCCGCCAAGCCTCCCATCATTCTGAAATTCTTGATTTTCCCTCTCTCTTTCTCGATTTTTCTGAAAACAAAAATGTTGGCCGCGTTGTTGGATTGGAAGGTTAGTGACTTTCAACATTCGAAAGATTCAGAAAAAAATCAAAGATAACATGAATTCAAATCTTGTTGTGCGATAGAAAGTGCGCTCTAAGGAAACTGCGGCAAATGTTCAGTTTCAGCAAATTGATTTGAGTGAAAAACTTGATTCGCATCAACGTCGGCGACGACGATTCTAATCTCATTTTTTTTGCTTCCCCCCCCCCACTTCTAAAAAAAATGAGAAGAAATGTAAATAAAATGGGTAAAACTCGCGCTTCCTCCAAAGCAAAAATCACTGCTGCCGCGCTGCCGTCAGCGCTTTCGTCTTCTGTCATGACGTGCGTCAACAATTTCCAGATTATTTTTCTTCTTATCATTATCAGCTGCGGCACATCACATGGTGTGTCGTCAAATCGAAAATCTCTGAAAATGCTGAATAGTTTGAAAATGCCAAAAGTGCACAAAAATCGTCTGTCTCTAATTATTCAACGTCTGAAAATCGATGAGAATTCCCGTATTTCATCTGAAATCCGATTTTCAGAAGACAAAACTCGACATTTTTTCAGAAAAATGCCCAAAATTTATGGAATTCTCAAAATGTGCCACATGTCAACCGACGTGCTCCAACTCGGAAACGGTGAGAACCAACACTCTTCAGATCGCAAAGAAATGCGGAGAAATTTTTTTGAAGATCTGCGATCAAAATTCGTGCGAACCCGGATGCGTCTGCCGAAGAGGATTCGTCAAAAATTCAAATTTCGATTGTGTTCACCCCGACGACTGTCCGAAGGCATTTTTCGTCTCGTTTTTGAAAACAAAAAATCGATAATTTGTTGAAAATGTTCAGATGGCTCGTCGATTTGAGATGAAGCCTTTCACAAAGTTATATGAAGCTGTTCCAGTTGCTCTTCTACTTCCAAACACTACAACCACACGTAGTCCTGAAGCTTTAACGACGACACTAACTAAAGGTAATAAAAACATTTATTGGGTTACGGTAGCTTGAAAAATGTGTGAACACCAAATCATGGGTTAAAAATTGAGACAGCACACCAGACAGCGTCCACCGTCGCACCTTTCTCAATCCATTTCCCTTCTCCGGCCTCATCGACACAGGTGAACTTGGTATCGTCAATAATAATAATCGGCGTCGAGTCGACCCACGGATATGAAGGTGGAGATGGACACGATAGCGACAATCTGTGATGGGGGGAAAACAAGTTTTAGAAGAAACGGCAAAAAATCAAACCGGCAAATGTGCGGATTCGTTCCCGACCGAACATATCTGACGTTGGAACTCTCTTCTGATAAAGAATATCCACCAGCACCATCGTCAAATGGTTTGATGTTATAAATTCGAGGACAAAATTGACAAACTTCTGATTCTTCAAAAAATTTAAGATTTTTTCTGCGGGAGAAAAAAAAACACGAGAAACGAGATCCAACTTGATTCTGATGGTGTTGTCGTCGTCTCAACTTGTTGAGTCGGAATACAGCAATCGATTAACGATGTTGTTAAAAGGTTCAAAATTATCGATTGATAGATTTTCATGATCTCCTTTGTGAAATTGTTCAAATCCAAAATGAAGGCGGAAAAAACAGGGAACAAAATTTTTATTGTCGGATTGGATCGAATGATCAGAAAATCGACGATTTGTTGTCATCAAAATCTTGTTTTTTCTCAAACTTTTTAATTAAATGCGATATGAATTTTTTATTATATCCAGATGATCCAAGGAATCAACAAGAACTTCTAATAAAAACGCTATTTTCTTGTCAAGTTTTGTAAAATCTGCATTTTTACGTGACGTGTTTGCACAGCACATTCTCTTTTTATACAGTGTAGTTTTTCGAATACAACTCGTTTTTTCTACACGGCCAAGGTAGAGAAAAGTGGGCGGAGAGTCGTTTTGCAAATAGCGCACCAATAATTCAATTTTTAAAAAAATATGTTTCATTTAAAAAAAATCGCTCAAAGTGTGCATTTTTTCGTTTGGTGTTTGCGAATACACAAATTTTAAATTTTCTTTCAAAAAATGTTGCATTTTAAAGGTCCAACACCCCCACCTCATCCACCGATGCTACACCTTCAACCACCACCACCATCATCATCATCATCATCGACGACGGCAACAATGACGTCACCGACTGAAAGCAATGATATGATCGGCGCACCATCAGCGACACCGCCACCCGAGTACGGTCCGCCAGGAATGAACGCGTCACGTGTTCAACAGCTCGAAACATATTTGAAACAGCGGCGACTTCAGCGGATTCTACGGAAACGTCTCAATCGCGCAATGAAAATGATCTGAGCTAAACTAATTTAAACCCAAATAATCTCAGGAAAATCAAAATCAATAAATTTTATTCCAAGAAATGAGAAACACACATTTTCAGACAAGAAGGTGTTTTTTTATAGTTGAGGCCGATTCATAAATTAAAACAGCAAACGCTGAAAATGGTTACTGAAAAAAAAACATCTTTTTCCCGACTAGAGATAAAGAGAAAGAGAGAGAGAGAGAGAGAGAGAGGGGGAGAGGAAGAACAAATTTTAAAAATTCAAATTCTTTGATGAGCCATCAAATCGCTCTTGACACTTTTCTCATCGAGATCCGACATTTCAGATGCTTGAACCTGAAAACGAGATTTTGTAAAACGACACTTTTTAACCATTTTCAACAAGAAGAAAACCTGGAAAAGCGATTCCAATCCAAGCGAAGCTTTGAGCGCACGAACCGACGAAGCGTAGAGCATACGTCTACGAACCGGGGCATTGTCAGGGCAGCTGAAATTGTTTTGATACCAACGTTTTTTTAACCCTGTAACCGGCTCTTACTATTGCACAAAAATAACTTTGTTCAAAGTGCTCGTTCCTTCGGCTCCTTGTCGTTGAACTGTTACTTCAACGTCCACGGCAGCATATCTTCAAAATTCGAAATTTGTTCATCTTTCAACTTTTCTTGTTTTTTTAATAGCAAAAGGTCTCACAGCGAAAAGAAAACTGCCATTTTTAAATTTTTATTTCAACCAACCTGCACTCTTTTCCATCTTGAACCAAATTTCTCATTTCTTCGGCGAACTCCGAGTACGGAGCATCTTTGGCACCGACTTTTTCCACCACAATTGCTGTATCATTTTTGTCGATCTTAAATAATTGAAGTGAAGTTGATTCGCACTTTGATTTCAACCCACCTTGAAAATGATATAGCTGTGTTGATGTTTATTGTGCAACAAATCGTAGGCCGATTTGCATGATGGATCAACTTTGACTCCGGACGCCTTCAAATTTTTAACCGTTTTTACACATTTAACACGTTTCACACATTTTTTTATTTCAACATTTTTTGTTAATTTCAACACTGTTATGTTTTAAAAAAACATCACCGACCAATCATCGTAATATGAAATAAAAAATGTGAATTTGGAATAAATATCGAAAACAATAAATTGAGAGCTCAATTTTTTGTGCGATAAATTAAAAAAGGGGCCATTTACCACGCATTTAAAAAAAGTAACATTTAAATCTTTTCCAATAGTAATTGAAAAAAAAATTGAAAAGGCTTCAACTTTGGAAAATGGAGGGGCTTAAATTAAATGAGTGATCGGAGAGGCATAGGCAGGCAAAGAAAAAACCACACAACAAACACATCACACAATTATGAATAATATTATCGAGTTGAATTCACTTCACACAACCAATTAAAAAACTCAAAAAATTACAATAAGAGAGCGAGAGAGAGAGAGAGAGAAGAGAAGAAAAAGAGAGAACGTGAGTGAGAGATAGAGAAAATAGAAGAAAACATTCCATATTTGTTGAGCATTCTTTTCTAATGATCTCCATATTTCTCCGACAATTTGTTCAACAATTCCTTGTGAGACATTTCAGACTCGTCAGAGACCTGAAAAACATTTTTTTTAAATCCAGTTCGTAATATTTTTATTCAAGCTTTTGGTCAACTTAATTACCTGGAATTGAAGAATTTTTCCAGTTCCAAGCGACGCTTTAATCGCTGATGCCGACGACGCGTACACCATTTTTTTCTTGATAGAAGCTCCATCTGGACAGCTGAAAATTATTATTTTGTTTTAAATTCGAGAAAAAAAACTTGTTTGCTTTACTAACATTTGCAAGAAGACAATCTTATCCATTTTCGACGTTCCAGCTCCAACTCTGCTGCACGTGAATTTAAAATCAAAAACTGCATAACGGCAGTCAGTCAAATTGTCAGTACGCGCCTTGACATCTTCGACAAATTTTTCAAATGCCGCTTTTGACGAATCATCATAGTCATCGCCAGTGGCTCCAATTTCTTCTGGTGTTACTGCTGTCTCAACAATCACCTCACGTTCCTGAAAACCCAACAAATTTTTAAAAGGAGCAAACTTAACAATCTTACCTCAATTTTGAAGATGATGTATCTGTATTCTTTACGTCCTTCCGACAACTTTTGGAAAGTTGATTGGACGTCTGGATGAACCATAACACCGGATGTCGACTAGAAAATTAGCAAAACTCTTGTTAATTGTTAGAATAAAAATAAATAAAACATGTTAATTTTGTTGTTTTACACTTCATTTTCACTCACACCATTCCTTCAATTTCTTTTGAAAAATTGAAAAAAAAACTCACCATCTTTTTCTAGTTTCGTTAGTTTTGTTTCCACAAAAAGAAAATTAAATAACAAGCCGAGTTCCCTGTAAAGAATTTATTTTAATGATGTGTACATTTAAAAATTAAGAAGAAAATTGAAAGAAATTTGTAAAAACCAGTATTAATGCCCTCATTTTGTTCTTACTAAAGTTTTAACAGAACTAAACTAAAATCACACCGAACACGAGCCTCTTTCCTTGTAGGAGTGAAACAAATGTTCGATAAGCTATTTTTGTTGAAAAAAGACAAAAGATGAGCTTATCGAAACAGAGAGAAAGAAAACGCGAACAGAAAAAAAGGAAGAAAAACAGAGAAACAGAGAAAAATGAGAAAAGCCAACTCGAGACGCGACCCACAAAAACTGAGATAAGTGTGAGGTGTATGTGCTGCTTGCTGACTGACAGCGGACCGATTGAAGAGACATTTGTGATGGTGAAGAATAGCGAAGGTGAAACTGAAGAAGCGAACAAGAAACAGAGACGCCGCGCCCTCTCTTCCTATTTCTACACTGACTGAATCGTCGCGTCAACTGGGATAAAAGAAACAAGCAAAAAAAACGGCCTCTTTCCGCAACCCACGAAACCATCAAATGGTCAGTTTGAATCATTTTACACATAGAGACGCTGAGACTGATGATACACAAATATCTATTGAACCTCATAGTGAGAAAAGAGAGAAAAACAACTGACCACAATCGTCACCCTACTAGAAGACCGAAAATGCTGAGAAAAAAAGGCAAAGCAGAAATAGTGAGCAAACACTTCTTGCCTAGTTGGACTCTAAAAAACTGTCCCACACAGTCATAGGAGAAATCAATCAATACATATTAAAATTTATTGTATTTATTCGAACAATTTTTTTACAACAGTTTCAAATGAATTTTCGAAAATGAATTTGAAATAATGTTAAATTAAACGTTTTTTTAAATGTTCGCAAAAAAACGGCAGAAATATACAGAAATTTTTAACGAACGATGACTCAAATCAATGTTTCTGATTATTTGAAAATTTTTCAATCGGCGTGAAACACATGACTCATCAAAAAAGAAAAGCGAAACGATATAAAGAATAGAAATTACGTCATTCTCCACCTTCTGATTAGTTATCTTCTTAACAACAAAATAATTTGAGCGATAAATGAAAACACACACGTTACGCTGAACTCTCTTTGTTTTAAAATTGGTGAAAAACAAATGTGTAAAAACTATCCATCTCAGAATCAGATGTTTTCCGGCTTTTAACCCAGGAATTATTTTCCGCCGAAAATAAATGAAAAACAATTGGTAATTAACACACTTCGACAAGGAATAACAGCTCTACTTATATTTAATACACTGTAGCAAAAAAAAATCTGGGAATTTCTCACAAAGCTACTAGATGTTGTGAAATGTTATATTATGTGTAAAGTTAGTAAAAATGTGAATAGTCGAATGAAAAATAATCCAAAACGAGAATATCTCCAGCATTTAGAGAATACAACCAACGAATAATCGATTCGGAAAACAATGCCAAAATTCTATTTATGTCTTCTCAAGGACACCAACACATACATTTCAATGTATTGATTGGTGGATGGCGAAACCCAGTAGGCTCGTCATTCATCTATGCTTTGAATTGAAATGAACACGAGTCACGATGTGCCAGATGTTGTAATACGACGGACGGACGCTTCCCTTCATATATCAATCGATTTCGAAATGCCCTTCCAATTCTTCTGATTGGTGTTATTATAGGAAGAACTAGAGGGAATTGGGAGAAAAGTAAAGAAAATATTCGAATTTCGCAATAAAATACAAATTAAAGCGATAATAAACTTTTTCGAACTGAAAAAAACTAGAAAATGTGCCGTTGAAATTACGAATATTGAGAACACACACGCTCAACAGACAAAATAATGAACAAATGCGTTTTTACACGCGCGCGCTCGCGCTAGCGCGTGCGGGTTGCAGCCGCTGCTGCCGCTACTACTGATTCATTCAAAATGACCTGGGCCTATTCGTCGCTGGGACACGCGTTTTTTTTTTCTGTCGTTTTGGTGTGTCACCAAATAGAAGAAACAAAAAAAAAGTCATCGAAGAACAAAATTGACATTTTCTATGAATTTCTAAAGAACAAAAAACAGAACGATGTTCTATTTTTTAATTCGAACAAAAAAAAAAAGAAAAACTTTGTTGCATTTATTTTTGAATTAAATTCACAAACAATTTTCCATTGAAACATAGGAAAAAGAAGAGAAATATGTTGAAACGCGGACGCGTTCTTTTTTTTTCAAATTTCGTCATCGTTTCAATGGAGCGAACTTTCTCTATCTAAATTTGGCGGGTGTTCGAAAGCATATTTTTGGAGTTTTTCTCAACATTTTTGAACATGATTTTTAAATGTTTTTTCAAGGAGTTTTAAATCTTGACTTTTTTAATCTAACAAGATTTTAAATACCTAAACTTAAAACTGAAATAAAATTTCTATAGACAATGAATGGACGGGATAAAAAGTGTAATTTTGAGTAGATAAATGCAAATTACACGATTTGCCGTATTAAAATAAACCCACTAGAAACAAATAGAAACGAGAAAAAGAGAATCACTTTTCCTTCTTCAACACAAGACTTTGCCTCGGCGAGCACAACGCAAAACAAGAATACTGCTCTTCCCGCCTCCTCTTCGCCCGTAATCGTCGATAAATAGACGAAGAAATTGAGAGACGCAGCCAACGCCGAGCCTCCTGATCGCCGTCGACCGATACGCAGCTGTTTGTGCAAAAATCTTTTGTGTACAGTGGGGGCGAAATAAGCAACAGCCATTGCGTTCGAGAGCAACCGACACCGAATCGCATCAATAAACGGGGATTGCACATCAGAAATGATTTCAAAATATAAAAAAATATGCTTTAAAACAAAAAAAAACAAGACTCTTTTAAAAAAAAATTTATGATAAAAATATAAAGCAGGGGAAGTGAGTTAGCTGTTTTTATTCGATTTATACATTTAAAAGAATTCAATTAAATTAAAGCATTTTAACACAAATCTTTTGTTAAATCCAATGGTTTTTTTTCTAGTGAGAATTGAAGATATTCATCTCTGAAAAATATCGATTATTGATCGCGTCGTGTCAACACATAATAGGAAAAGAACGCTCGTAAGCATACGCGCGGAAAGAAATTGCTGCAAGATTCTTTTTCATTTAAATAAAGAAGAAACGTGGCCGAATGGTCTAGTGGTATGATTCTCGCTTTGGGTGCGAGAGGTCCCGGGTTCAATCCCCGGTTCGGCCCATTTTTTTCCTTTTAGATCAAGAAATTTAAAAAAAGCCCGTGAAAAAAAAAGCTACGCTATACAGCGAAATTTTTTAAAATAATAATTTAAAAATTTTCAACTTACAATTGCCATGGTTGTTCAAAAGAATTTTTTGCCCAATGAAGGCGATCTTCAGGAGCATCAATTGATGAAATTTCTGCTACTCTTGATCTTGCAAAACAAATTGTCTTTGCAATCATATCTAACTTGGAGTATTTTGCCTTATCCAATCTACCTAAAATTGCGCTATTCACTTCGTTGGCAAGCTGAAAAAATAAAGTTTCTTATTTGAAAAAATGCAATTATTACATTATTTCTTTCATTCGGTCCATACAAATAATGATAGGGTGATGTATCTGACACTTCATATGCCATCAGAGCAAACGTTTTCTCAAGTTCTTCTAAACTTTCTTCATCAATTTTTTCCTTTAGTAATTCCTCTCTGGCGTACATTAAGGGTTTTTCCATTTCTCTGAAGTTAATTTTAAAATTTGCGTTTCTTTTTTTGTTTCGTTACCCTTCTCTTATCATTTCTACAATATTTTGTTTCTTCATCATAAAGTTTAACTTTTTGTCGCTTTCTAAAAGTCCTGGGCAAATTTCTTCAATTTTTTGCATAGCTTCTTCAATTTTTCCAGATGAAATAGCTTCTTTGACACCAAGTCGAATATGCATTAAATTTATTTCTTTAACTGGGATTGGCAAATTGAACTCTTTGCAAAATGTTTTGATTGGCTGGAAATGTTTTAAAAAAATTACGCAATTTCTATAAATCGATATGAGCGATAAACCTCGGCTATTCCATGACAAATCATATAGTCTAGAACAATTTCAGCTAGCTCTGCTCGGCTTGGATCTGGACAAAGTTCTGGAAAAAAAAATGTATTTAAAAATATACTAAAAATAAAAACCTTTAATTTTTCTCTGATAAATGACGTCATTTTTTTCTACTTCTTTTTCATTGTCATCACTTTTTGAATCTTCCTCCATTTTTTCATCGTCATTTTTATTGATGAAAGAGTAAGCTAGCGGTCTAAATAATTAAACTTTGCTAAAAATTGAAAAAATTGAATTTTTACGTGTTGCTGGGCATAAAAATATCAGGATATTGACTAGAACGTTGACGGAGTGGATACCAATCGTCTGTATTTTTTTCCATTTCATCTTCAGAGCTTATCGAATTCTGTAGAATTTTTAAAATGAATTTTCACATTACTAAAAACAATTTTGTGACTTTTTCCCATGTATACTCAGAAATATTGTCATCTTCCTCTTCATGGTCTTTATTATTAGGATTTTCTGACACAAAGTCATATTCGCCGGATTGTCTGGTCTGATCTTGCTCATCAGGTGACGAAGAAATTGTAGATTCAGCTGAGTCTTAAAAAATATCAAATTTTTCTTTTTGAATTAAATGAAATCTAAAATTACCTGATCGATTATCTTCGTCGATTGCATCTTCAACTTGATTTTCTGGGCTATCTGAATCAAATGAGGTGTTCATTCTGAAAAAGATATCAATATTATTGATTTTTTAATTTTTTCGGTTAAATAAAAAGAAAATATCTATTTTTCACATGAATTCAAAACAAAACAATCACAATTTGATGACTGGTTATCGCTCCAATGAAATCACAAGACTTTTTACAAATGTGGCCGATATTTTTACAAGCTGCTAAAATTTTGGGATTCTCGGCCACGGCCATAAATTTATTTACATTTAATAAAGTGTTTTCATTTTAGAAAGTATTATGTTTTCAATCAGTTTTCAATTTTTTTAAATTGTTTAAAAATATTTGTTTAATTAGCAATTAAAGCTAAGTATTAAAAAAAACGTTTTTTAGAGAAAGTACATTTTACCTAAGTTGTACTACTGAAACCTTAATTAAAATATTTTCGCAAAATTGTATACAAAACCACTTTTTACTTAAGAAATGCATTAAAAGCTTAGTAAATTTTTAATTTGTATTTTATGTATAAAAATTATTAAAAATGTGCAATTCTGAACAAATTAATAACCAGTTTTAAACAAAAAAAAACGTTTCTCTCAACCAATTGAATGCCACTTTTTTCTTTTAATAAACGAACACCTAAATGCTCACTGAAACGATAAAAACTCTTCCTTTTTTTTTTCGATTATTTGCACATAGTGGAAAATCGAGTGTGCGTAGGTTATAATAAAATTATTAAAGCCGTAATGATGCGCCAACCAGTTTCCGGTTCTTCTCGATCAAAAATTCCATGACGATAAAATTGGGCGGAGTGAGAAAAAAAAAGAAAGAAGATTGAGACAACTATAAAAGAGCCAAGAGGTTTTGTAAAAATTATCCGATCTTTCAAACAGCGAAATGCATTTTTCTACTGTTTCAATTGCTCTTTTAGCTTGTGCTCTTGTAGTATCAGTAAGGGGAAAAAAGTCCTTTTTGGATTTTTAGATTGGTTTTTTTAGGGAAGTGTAATTCGCGAAAAACGACAAAGTTGTGGTTGTGCAGTTCAACAACAAAGTCAATGCTCTTGTCAGCAGGTTCAACAGACACAATCTTGTTCATGTCAGTCAGCTCCAATTCAAGTCGTTCAACAATCTCAACCACAACAGCCATGTCCATGTCAACAGCAACAACAACAACCTCAACAAATTCCAGTTAAATTAAACCAGAAATAGTCAATAATCAAATCAAGTTTAAGGTAGCTTCAACTCAATGTGCTCCAGCTTGTCAACAAAGTTGCACTCAACAATGCCAATCGAGCCCATCAATTGCTCAATGTCAACCACAATGTCAGCAACAATGCCAATCACAATGCACACCACAATATAATCCACCAGCTACTACCACCACCACAACCACCACTGCTGCACCACAGGTTGTTCAAATTCAATTAGAAATTCAACAAACTCAAGCTCAATGTCAACCGCAATGTCAGCAACAATGTCAGTCATCCTGTGTTGCTCAACAACAACCTGTAGCTCAATGTCAACCACAATGCCAACAACAGTGTAATGTTGCTTGTGATCCAGCTACTACTACCACCACTGCTGCTCCACAAGTTATTCAAATTCAATTAGAAGTTCAACAAGCTCAATGTCAACCACAATGTCAGCAACAATGCCAATCCTCATGCGTTGCTCAACAACAACCTGTTGCTCAATGTGCTCAATCATGCGATAATCAGTGTGGAAATGTTTGTAACCAAGTTGCTCAAGCTTCAGTTGCTCCAGCTTATAACCCATACCAAACTCTTGCTCCACAATACGATGCTCCAACTCAATCCCAATGTGCTCCATCGTGTCAACCAGCTTGTGAACCATCGTGCATTGCTCAAGCTCCAGTTGCACCAGCTTACAATCCATACCAAGCTGTTGCGCCAACTCCAGCCCAATCCCAATGTGCTCCATCATGTCAACCAGCTTGTGAACCATCGTGCAATGCTCAAGCTCCAGTTGCGCCAGCTTACAATCCATACCAAACTGTTGCACCAACTCCAGCTCAATCACAATGTGCTCCATCATGTCAACCGGCATGTGATACGTCATGCATTGCCCAAGCCCCAGTTGCTCCAGCATATAATCCATATGAATCGACAACAAATGCCGCTCCATCTCAGGTTATTCAAATTGTGCTCCAATCATCTGTAGCTCAATCAGCCCAATGTGCACCACAATGTGAATCATCTTGTCAACAACAATGTGTTCAACAACAACAACCTGTAGCTCAATGCCAATCCGCATGTCAAGATTCGTGCTCAAACTCATGCCAATCTTATCAACCAGCGGTAACTCAATGTCAACCAGCTTCATCTCCAGCAGTCAATCAATGCTCATGCCAACAAAATTATTCACCATGTGGAAATGGACAATGCTGTCGTAGAAAGTAAACGGATTCTTTTTCGATCGACTATAATTTTTGTATATATCGAAACTTTTTTTAAAAATATTTCGAATAAATCGATTTTTCGAAAAACTAAAAATTGTTTTAATTTTTATTATAAAAAATTTAATGAGTTTTCCCGTATTTGAAACAAATTATGAAATGAATTAAAAAACTATTTCAATGCATTTTAAGTAGAAATTCCGGTTTGAACAACAAGAACATAACTTTTTTTGTGATATTCTTCAACTTCATAAATTCTATAAGTCTGCAATGCAAAAAAGTTTAATTAAATAATTGATCCTGAGAAAAGTTTGCTCACTTGAAGTAAAGTTAATGAAAACACACTTTCAATTACTGATTTATGTTTTGCACAATGTGGTAGTGTCAACACGGCAGTGATATTCGGTCGACATCGATTTAAAATTGACCGAAAATTTGAGTAATATTCATTTAATACATTGACTGGCGTATTTTTTGGAAAATTACAACGACCGAAAATGCGATCAAAAATAAAAAAATTCAAAAAATCTGAAAAATAATTTTAAAAAAAATATTTTTTAAAACGCTTTTTAACCTTTCATTTCAGCACATATTAAATCGAAAAAAACGTTTTTCTTTTTTAATTTTTGATAACATTTGATATTTTCTAATCCGTATTCTGCTTCTTCTTCGTTTTGTATTAATCCAATACAAAAACACTAAAAGACTTTAAATTGTTTGCTTAAATTTGTTAAAAACCTACATTTTTTGTGTAAAATAATTCAATTAAAGTTTCGCAATGACCAGCATTTAAATCTAACACCAACATATTTTCTCCAACATCTGCTGCAGCTACAATATGATAGTACGATGATCCATATCGATTTGTTGTTTGAAGAGATGGCTGAAAATAATGCCAGCTGAAAAAATTTTCAGTAAGTTTTAAAGAGAAAAAATGGATATTTACTCTAAAATTTGGTACATCACAATAAAATTTGATTTCATTAAATGAATTTCAATTTTAAATGCACTTGGATCAACATTATTTTCAACTTTAGGTCCGCTTCCATTTACATTCCATCCATTGTAAATATCCTTTTGACAGCAACGAAGTATTGTTTTTTTGACTAATTTTTCTATTCGCTTAATTTTATAATAAAATAAGGATTTTATATTGTTGAAATTTATACCATTAAAAAAGGTTTGAATGGTTCATAATTTGTGATTACTTTAGCAA
This sequence comes from Caenorhabditis drosophilae, assembly GCA_963572285.1. Taxonomy (NCBI): domain Eukaryota; kingdom Metazoa; phylum Nematoda; class Chromadorea; order Rhabditida; family Rhabditidae; genus Caenorhabditis; species Caenorhabditis drosophilae. Next base: position 1,681,460 of record OY751564.1, on the reverse strand, counting down.
TGATACGTAAATCTCTTTTAGTGATAAAACCATTCCAGGTATCGCGGTAAACTTCAATAATATTATCGATTGCCTCATACCACTGAGTAGTTTCTGTCAGTTGTTGAATTAATTCTAAATTTTTTTTAAATATTGCAGTTTTTAAACTTTTTTAAGCAAACCTGTCATATCAGAAAATTCTTTAATAGATTCCGGAAGTTCTTCTGAGACACCCCTGAAGAAATGACTGTTTAAACTGACAATATGACGATTTTGAACTAATTCATCAATGAAATTTTCAACTTTTAATGGTGAACAAAAAACTGTGTGTGCTTCATTTTTTTGAGATGGAAATGATGCCTGAATTTAAAAATACGAATTAGGGAACAATAACTGATTTTCTTACTTTAAAATTAGCTTTTTTAAGATGTTCTCTAACGTTTTTTGCTCCAATAGACGGATGAGCCACTACAAACACGTTCAGTTTTTTCTCCATTTTAAATGAATTGAAAAAATACAAATAGAAGTTTTAAATTAAAAAAAATATAATTATTTGAATGCACTCAGAACGCGCTTTGTGGGCAACATTGACGCATGCTAAAAAGAATGAGCGCATTTAAAGTGCTGAAAAACTATTTTTGCGTTTTCATTTTTCCTATTATATTTTTTTCAGTTTTCTAAAATTAGTTTTGAAATATTTCATAATTTTGTGGAATGTTTCATTTTCTAAATAAATTCAAAACAAAATTTTTAAACATATTCCTTACAAGTCAATAATTATTAATTTAAATAAAATCTTTATTTTTTTTATGGCTCCTAAAAACTCGCTTTCAGCTATAATGGTCAGAGAACGAAAAAATAAAAAATCAAGCGTAGAAACAGTAGATGCTATTGAAAAGATTAATATTGATGATGTGGATGAAGTTCCAAAACTTAACAGTAACGGAAGGGAACATGTTAATGGAAAGCAGGTAGAATCTCATATAAATGTAATTTTTGTTTTTACAATTTCAAAATTATTTCAGCTCAACGGTCAAAAACTTGATACTCCAGAGAAGACAACTCCAAAAAAGAAGCAACAAGTAAATGATGAAGAAGCTAAAATACCCTTGGGTGAACGTGAAAGAAAAATATCAGGGTAAATACCTGAAATCTAAACGTATTAATAATGTTCTTAAATGTTTAACATTTCAGATCTTTAAACGGAAAACGACAAAATTCGGCGATGGGTGGTTCACAATGTATTCTTCTCACTCAAGGAATCATGGCAAACGACACAGCTAAAATCGATTCTGTTTTAAGAAACCTAAACACTGATTCAATTCAGGTAAAGCATACTTCTCAAATTTAAAACAACTCGAAATTTAGGCAACTTTACGTGATTTACAACCAATGCAAGTGCTTCCATTATTGAAAATTATTGAAAACCGTCTAAAAACTCGAAGATCCAATGAGTAAAAATAGTGCATAATTAAGTTTTTAATATAATTTTTTCATTTTCAGTATTCGCCCAATCATCAGATGGGCTCAAGTAGCTTTCTCAGTTCATATGCCTTATTTATGCTCACTTCCTAATTTAGAAAAAGAGATTGGTGGTTTATTAGGCTGGTTGAAATCTAGAGTTGATCATCAACGGGAGTTATTAGCATTGCACGGAAAAATTTCTACTTTGGCTGACCAAATTAAAAGAAAAACCAACAAAGTTGTTCTTGCTCATCAACCTCTTATCGTTTTTAATAATGGTTTCGAAACGTTTAAAAGAAAATTATTAAAACAACAAATATTCTTGTAGATTTGGACTCAGATTCCGATGATTTTGAAGATCCTGGATCAGATGAAGATGGTGAAAATAGTGAGGATGATTGGTGGGAAGAAAGTGAACTTAAAGGTGATGAAGATGACGATAACGAAAATGGTTTGTGATTTTATTTTGTCATCATAAAAAACATAATTTCTAGATGAAAATTCGGATGAAGTAGAATCATCAGATGACGAAGAGCAAGCAATGAATGGAATAGAAAGTAGCGATTCAGGATCATCAGAAGTAAAAATTTATTTCAAATTGTAAATAAATAAATTCAACTTTATAGGAAGAAAACGATGAAGAAATGGAAATTGGATAAAAGTATACAAATTTCTTCCAAAAAATTGTTAATTTTTTGTTTTTTTTTTTCAAAATTAAAAAAAATTGTTGTTGATCTTGTTTCTCGTAAAATTAAATTGACCACGTTGTTGTTAGTATTTTGTTCTGTTTTTTGTCGCTTTTTATCTGCCTTATTTCATGTTTTCTTTTGAATTAAATTGTTTGATCTAAAATTGTTTTCAAGACCATCGAAATAGTTCGTAAAACATTTGGCTTCATTTTTCTTGAAGGAAATCTGCTCAAAATACAATTTTTATAAATATTTTTTAAAATTAAAATGTGCTGATTCTTTCTTCACAATTTAAATCGAAGTCTGTCTTCGAGCTGAATTATTCTTTACACTTTAGTTTATATTTTGAATATTGCTCCTCGAGATTGGTAAACTCGCTCCATTGATAATTAAAACCGCGCTGCAATATTTTGGCAGTTAGCAAGTTTCCCAAGCTTACCGCGAAAAAAAGAAAATTGCCGCAGAATAATTTGTTCCGTTTGTTTTTTTTTTTTTTGAAATTCTCATAATTGTCAATAGAGCGTATTTGCAAATCGGTAGAAAGATTAAAGTCAGCGCCTTTTGAGCTTGCTCTTTGTGTTGTTTAATCATTCAAACTTCAACAGAAAAAAAAGAAAGTTTTCTTCGATTTCTTTTTCCCATTTAAAATGCGTCATAATTAAGAAAAAACCTTGAAAATTGGATGAAGATAAAAATAAAATAAAATAATTTTGTGTAAATCAATTCGCCATCGATATCCAATTCGATTTTAGGTGTAAATAAAGTTTTTTTCGCTTTTTTCTCCTCTTCCATCCACTTCGATTTGATTTCGTAATTTTTTCTTTTTTAGTGAGAACAGGCGGAAAAAAAACACACAAAACACAGCAGAGACAAATTTACATGTATCTACACTGTTTATCGCGCATTTTTCAAGCTTCTTCTTCTTCTTCTTCCTCTTCTCTTTCTAAAAAACACACACACATCTAGGGCCTGATTGAAAAAGAGGATGAAAACCAGATTTTTTTGCGGCTAACGCTGGTAGTCGGGTGAAAATTGTAATGTGAAAATCGAAAATCAAAATTTGAATTGACGATTGAAACTGAAAGTTAAAAGTGGATGACGCTAAAAATTTGCGTTTTTTGTTCAATTTTGTTTTTAAAACCTAAAAAGTGTCGTCAAGTTTGGTGCTTGTGATGTTTGCAGACTCTCTTTTGAGAGGTAAAGTACATTGTCGTCAACTTCGATGCCCAGCCATATTTTCAAACTTTATTTTGAAAGAAAACGAATTGTCGTCAACTTCAACGCCCAGCGGTGTTTAGAGAGATTGTTCTGCAGAAAAACAAACTGTCGTCAACTTTGTTGTTTGCAGAATTTGTTTTTTGAATGAAAAAACGGAAAAAAATTGAAAGAAGATAAATTTGTCCTAATTATCAGAAAAATCCCATAATAACAATATTATTATCTTCAAAAACCTAATCAACCTAAAAAAAATATTTCTGACACACTTGATGACATTTTCGTACAACACACATCCAATTTTTACAATATAAAACCCGATTTTGATGCGATTCGGATTTTTTTTTGTTCGAAAATACTTCTCTGAGCGCAGATATTTTTTGTCTCTTTGCCATCCAACCAACCCCAACTACCAAATTATCCTCCATTTATTTCGTCTTCGAAAAATCTCAACACAAATAATTGATAAATTGTGATGATTTAATAGACACAAAAAAATGAGGAGGCGAAGAGTGTGAGGCAAAAAATAAAATATGAGGATAATAAGAAGGAGGAGGAGAAGAAGGAAGCCCGAGGAGGAGAAGGAGGAGGAGGTGGGAGGAGGGGAAAGAAATTGTCGAAAAACTGGAAATAAACTGGTGAATTTTGGTGGGTGATGAGAAGAGGCGGCGCACGCTCGATAAATGAGGAGCGCGCAAGAAAATAGAATGAAAAACATATTCATCGTTAAAATTTTGTCGTCGTCGTCGTCGCCGCTTTTTTCAAAAAATTTTTTTCTGAAAATTGTTTTCACAAATTTTTTTTTCTTAAAAATCTTTTTTCCACCCCCCCCCCCTCCTCTCCCCGCCTTTTTCTCGGAATTTTTTATTTTTATGTAAAGTTTAATTTGAAAAAAAAAACGAAGAAAAAGCTTAAAACAGCTGTTCTTTGAATAAACATTTTATGGTATTGAGTAAACCTACAGTAATCTCTCTCTCTCTCTCTCTCTCTCTCTCTCTCTCTCTCTCTCTCTCTCTCTCTCTCTCTCTCTCTCTTCTTCTTCTTCTTTAAGAGCATCCCCAAAAAAAAAAAAATGGAATTTCTGATGATGAGGAAAGGGGGTTCGTCCCGTGTGTGGTGGTGAAGGGGGAAAAAAAAGCAGAGAAAGCATACTTCATCATCGCGTCTGCGTCTCATATTACCATTCGACTATTTTCCCAAATAGTTGTGCGCGCCCATTTTTTTTTTTTTTGCGAAAAGTAATTGAATTGGTCCTTGTTCATGTGTGCCACCCTTTCACTTCCAACTTCACCCCTACACCGCCCCCTCCCCCCGTTTTTCTTTTTTTTCTATTCTTCATTTTTTCGTTTGTCTTATTTGTCTCTCGTTTTTATGTGCTCTCCTGCTCCTGCTCCTGCTCCTCCCCCTCCTCTCAAATAATAAAAAAAAGGGGGAGGAGGGGGGGGGGAAGAAGGGTGGAGAATTTCTTCGCTTTTTAACCACCTCTCTCACTATTTTTTGGGACTTTTTATTATTTTTCTTCGCACACTGCACTTTTTTTTCCAATTTTAATTCTTTTTTTTTCTTTTTTTTCCTGGACCACGTCCAGCTCACGGGTTTTTCCAAAAAAAAAAGGGTTTTGGTCAGGTTTTCCTTCCAAACTTTTTTTTGAAATAAAAAAGAGCAAAAGCTAAGCTGAGCATTCATCTCAATTTTTGGAACGAGAAAAAGTGAGAGCGCGCGACAGACAGAGAGAAAATTTTTTCTGGGCCTTTTCTGGAATTGAAAAACAACATTACGACCAAAAAGCAGACTGGAATATTTTATGAGAATTTCATCTTTTTAGTTTTAGTTCACATCATAAAAAAAAAAGGTGGTCCCTCCGTGTCCCCGCCCCCGTCACCTCCCCCCCCCCCCTACTGTGACACAAAATTTGTTTGTGAAAAAAGGAAGGCAATTTTTGTTTTTTTTTCCACTTTTTTTTTGAATTTCACTCAACGCCAAAAAAAACCAATCCGTACCTGTCCATCACCCTCTCCTCGATCGCCGGCGCTCAAAACTTGATCCCAAAATCTGCATTGTCTGTCGTCTCATCGATGTCTACAGCATTTTGCACCCCACTGACCAATTTCACTTTTTTTTTCTCTTCTTCCTCTCCCCCACCCCCCTCCTAACCCCCTTTCTTCATCTTCTTCTTCACCCCCACACACACACACACACACCACGACCGAATTCATCACATCAATCCGCCTTTCCCCCCCCCCCCTCCCCCTTCTCCCCGCTTTTCTACTACATTCATGTTTTTCAGGTCAACTCGATTTCGTTTCGTATTTATTTTTGTTTCGTTCCTTTCTCTCTCTATCTCTTTCTCTTCTCTCTTCTCTCAAAAAACCTCCCTTTTTTCTCTCTGAAAAATTCTCCGGAATTACGTGTACTACGTGAACAAATTTCACGCAAACCCTCGTTTTTCTTTATCAACGCAACAAAAACTTGGAAAAAAAGTGCTAAAATTTTTTTTATCAATTCTTGTAAAAAAAAATGTTGTTCTTCCCCCCTCCATTTCTATTTTATCTTTCTCTTTCTTTCTCTCTCTCTCTCTCTCTCTCTCTCTCTCTCTCTCTCTCTCTCTCTCTCTCTCTCTCTCTCTCTCTCTCTCTCTTTCTTCTCTCTCCTTTTTCTCTCATTCTCTCCTTATCCCCTACACTCTTTTCGTCAATTTGATGGCACGATTTATTTTACCGAAAAATGTCAATTTAGCGTGTCAATTTTAGAAATTATTAGAAACGAGAAGAGGAGGGGGGAGGGAGAATTTAATTTCTTTTTGTTTTTTTCAACCAAAAAAGTAAAAAAAAAGTCCCCATCCCCCCTCTTTCTCTCTCTCTCTCTCTCTCTCTCTCTCTCTCTCTCTCATTCTCTTTCATCTCCCTTCTCCATTTCATTTCTCCTCTCTCCCCTGGTGGAATTTAAAAAAAAAACGTAGTTTTCTCACAACTGTCTTCTTCCTTCTCTCTCTCCCCCTCTCTCTCTCTCTCTCCCTCTCTAGACGACTAATAAATTATTTTAACGTTTTTTGTTGTCAAAAAAAAAAAAAATTCGGTTCGTGGTGAGACCTCAAGAATCATTTTTTTAATGATACGAACTCTCAATCGTTTCTTTTACGAGTTGAACATTTTTTGAATTCAAATTTTTTCTCGTCTCTTTGCGTTGCTTCACAAAAAAAAATTCAACGAAAAATCATTTTTCATATCTCCCAGTTTTTGAAGGAGGAGAAAGAGGAGGAGGAGGAGGAGGAGAAAGAAAAAAAGCATATCGAATTGCATTTTTTTCCCCAAAAAATTTTTTTTTCTCTGCGTTTAATCACATCCCAAAAGAGGAAATTTTTTTCAAAAAAAAAAAAAAAAAAAACCAATTTTTCTTCTTTTCCGTCTCTCACTCTCTCTCTCTTTTTTTTTTTTTTTTTTTTTTTTAAATGCTCTTCGGACACACAAAGTTTTCGTCTCTTCACCTCCCTTCCCCTCCCCCCCCCCCCCCTCCCCTCTTTTGTCCCGTCGTGTTTCGGGGCTCGGACGAAAAAAAAATTCTCCAATTTTTCATCATCCGTTTTGTGCAGAAGAAGCTGACACGCAGCGCAAAAAGCAAAAAGAAGACGGCGGCTTTTTGCTTCGCCCTCCACACGTTTTTTTCTCACGCTCCAATATTTCTTGAATTTTTTTTTTTTGCTCGTTGGGCTTGAATTTTTCCCGTTTATTCATAATTCGTTTTTTTTCCGGCCTTCATGGAATTTTTTTTTTTTTTTTTTTTGAAATTCTGAGGAAAAATGGATTTCGATAATTATTTTTCAAAATTCTGAATTCTCTGAAAATTTTGAAAAATTGTTTTTCTTCATTTTTTTCCCGAAAGTTTCAGACTTAAAACTTTAGTGAACGATGCTCCGTAATAACGTGTAAAAATTTTTGGGGGAAAAATCGTTTCCTTGTCTTAATCGGAGAATACAAATCTGGTCCAATAAAATTTGTGTCTTCTTCATAAATCGTTTTATAAAATTTTTCGTTCCTCGGCAAAAAAAAATTTGATTTCAGATCGGCTTGGACGGCTGAAGGTGACAAAAAGCCGAGAATAGCCCGAAAGTAAGCAGCAAACATGATTCAAACAGCCACCAGTCCTGAGTCGGCAATTTTCCGAACAGGGCTCGCGCCGGCGCCCAACATTCCGAATCCGCGAAACGCGGGTCGCAAAAAGAGCAATCCAGTCTGGGAGTTTTTCACCGATCTTCGAACGCACGGTCTCGCCGGCGTTCGTTGTCGCTTCTGTCATTGGGTGACGAACGATCGAAGCCCGACGACGATGAAGTTTCATCTCAAACGCAAGCACGACACTGGTCCCGGCGGTTTGTGGGCGATTTGCGAGGAGAAGATCAATTCGCAGGCGCCGGCCAATTATGCGCCAAGGACCAAGAAAATGGTAAGGTTTTTTGTCGCGTTTCTTCTTCCCGATTTGATCATTCGAACATGACGAAAGGGATGGGGAAGAGAGAGGGAAGGAGAGAATTAGAGAAAAAACCTGCCTGCCTCCCCCCCTCCCCACTTCAAATCAGTCCAAGTATTCAACTTTTTATCATTAGAAAAGACAATTTTGAAAGCCCCGAATAATATTAAAAAACATGATCAACACAGAAATTATTTAAATTGACCAAAATTTGTTTAGAACGATGACCTAGAAATCAGAAGAGAAGAAAACAGGATAAACCGAATCTTCTTCATTTTTTTGTTCTCTGCCTCTTCTCACCCTCTCACTCTCATCATCTCACACCATTACACACCCCCACCCTCCCCCGCCTATCCCACCCACCCACCATCATTAATTTTTCCACTTTTTATTGGATTCAATTGCATTCAATTCAATTCAATTCGATTCAATTCAAAAAAAAATATGGCGGGAAGAGTAAGGAATTTGAAAAAAGAAAAAATAGCACTGAAAATTCGAGGGGGAAAAGTCGAAGAAAAAGTGTTCACAAAAAAAAAAAAAAAAACGAAAATTGGGAGATCAACTTTTTCAAGAAGAAAAGACAAATCCAGTTTTTTTTCGGCTGATGCGATGACGCGGCGACACACAGGCAAAAGAGATTTTAAAATTGGGAATTGGTAATTGAAGAAAACGAAAAATGGAAATGAGAAGAATGAAAATTGAACAAGTCGGGGGGAAAAGCGGGGAAAGGGGGGGGGGTTGAAGAAGAAACCCGATATTGTTGAGAAAAATCTGAAAATTAAAAAAAAAAAACGTTTCAGCCTGAAGACGTTTTAATGAAAGCTCTCAATCAGCAATCGCCCGTATTTCCGTTCAATCCATTTGCGACAGCTGAAATTAAGCTTGGCGCTCAAGACGATTTTCTTGCCGCACTTCTTCAACAAGCTTCACAGTATGCCAACTCCAGCACGTCGCCGTCAGCCAATTCAAATGTGAGAAAATTTATGAGAGGGACAGATCGATATGATTCGTCGTTTCAGGAAGGGAATGGTGGAAATGAAAATGAGGCGATCTCGTTGGCCGATTCGATTTTTATCAACAAAATCAATTCGGTTTATTCAACGGCTCTGGCGTCGGATCATCATCACCATCAGAAGGAGGAGGATTCATCGTCATCATCAGTGAGTGGAATCGCGACTGGAAGCGAATTTCAGCTTAATGATGGAACAAGCATTGCGGCACTTTTACAGGTTTTCCTGATCAAAAAAAGAAGTGAAACGGAAAAAATCAATAATTTTCGATGAATTTTCAGATCGCTTCTGATTCCGATCTCGTCTTTACATTCAACTCGCGAAAGATCGGCGAATATTGTTTCGAATCGAACACGGCGACCAGTGTAACTTTTTTCTTTCTTCCTATCTTGGTTACTGGAAGAATTTCTCTGAAATTTTCAGAATAGAATGGTGACCCTCACCGATTTCGGAAACGAGATCCGTGTCGCTCAACTTGATGCCGACGACGAAATTCGTGTCGAAATGTGGCGCAAATCCGATTGGCAACAATTCACATGGGCGGTCCGTGGCACCTGCCTTCATTTCCTCAAAAGTTCGTCGTCACCTGACGCCTCATCGTCGCCGACGCCACCGTCACTGCTCACAACAACGACAACATCCGAAGCAGCAGAAGCTTCAGAAGCATCAGAAGCGTCACCGTTGATTAAAATTGAGGATGAGGAATTTGATTAATGTCTCAACCGTCGTGTTTTCTTTTTTTTTTTTATTCAAATTTTTATTTATTTTTATGATTTGACACCATTTTGATTAGTGTCGTCTCACTTTCCGGATTCTCGAACTTCCCCAGTGCTATTTTTGCCAATACATTTTTTTTCGTTCTTTGATCGCGTCTTTCCTCATTTTCATTATTTTCTTCGTTTAAATTCTGTTCGAAACGGGTGCCCGCAATCAATTAATTTAGTAAAGAGAGAAAGAAAAAAAATTGCATTTGCCCTAAATTTTTGAAATAAACAATTTTTATATCTCATCATTTCTACTTTATTTTATACAAACAAATTGATTTATCAAGGATCATCAAGAGAAAAAAATATGAGAAAGGAAGAAACAATGCGTGAAGATAGTCGCTTCGATGATAGCGATAATCCAGGAACTGAAATTCATATTCCAAAAGAGACAAAAGTGATGCTTGACAGAGAGGCGTAAGACAATATTTTTTCGATTAACCAAAAAAAAAAGTTATGGAGGTATGGGGAATTGAACCCCAGCCCTCTCCCATGCTAAGGGAGCGCTCTACCACTGAGCTATACCCCCAAGCAAATATATTTGTGATATAAAGGCAACATATACCGCTTTTCTAATACTTCTTCTACAGATATCGATTTCGTAATGATGTTGCGGGAAAATTTGGAAAAGTTGAAGGAAAAGGGTTTGTAACAAAAGCAATGGCTGAATTTCGATATGCTCAAACTGCAAAGTTTAAAGAAATGCTGAAAGTAAAATAAATTCTTTCAAAAAAAAAAAAAAACCCTGAAAACCGCCAAATTTTTTTGCAGAATGAGGCGATAATGGTGGTAAAATTACTTCAGAATAATTCGACAAGAGCGATTCGCATTTTAAAATATGGAGAAGTCAACAATCTGAAATATCTTCTCACCTCACCAGTGAATCATCGCCCTCTTATTGATCCCTTCCCCTCCGTCTAGATGACTTTAACCACACTACGATTTAAGGTTGGCAAATCATTGGACGTTATCCTGAAGAATCATCCACACCTCGAACCGTACGCCTACATACAAATTGTGTTTCAAACGTTTATGTGCATTCGAGACGTTCACATGGCAAAGAGCGGTCATTTCGATGTCGAACCGGGCTCGTTTAGTTTGAAGCGTGGCGAGCCGAAAATCATCATTTTTTCGAGTTTTGCTCGGGCCGTTCCGCTGAAAAGTCTGTTGGATCGCGAAAAAGAGTGAGAAGGTTTTTTCATATTGGACTTTTTGGCGGAGAAGATGTGTGGTGGAAACGTTTTTCAGGGAGCGCGTTCGTCGTGGTAAAATCAACAAATATTCGTCGAGGCGAACGCATAAAGGACAACGATTGGGAGAAGCTGACGATTTTGAAAGCTGGATTTATATGATTGTCGAGATCGTAAATGAGGTGACGAGACGCAAAAATACGCTCTCTGTGAGAGAGAAACAGAAAGAGAGAGAGAGAGAGAGAAAGGGGGAGGGGGAAAAGGGAGCTTTTTCTTCTCCAGGCTCCACCACGAAAATAATTCCTCAGGCTGTTTAAGAGAGAATGTTCGAGAGAGAGAGAGAGGGAAAATTTCCTACAGGTCCCACCACGAAATGACTTCTCAATTAAAACAAAAATGTTTTTTTGAATTTAAGGAGCCGTTAAAATGGGCAAATTTGAAGCTTCCAGCAATGCTTTATAACAAATGGTGCTTCATTCAAAAATATAATAACAAAAATACTGAAATTGAAAAACGGGTTTTTGAAAAAATCGGCAGCGAATTTTTCATTTTAATGATTTTTTTTTAGATGAAATGCTTAATCAATCTTGCCTGGTCATGTAATCAGAATAATTCTGATCTCATTGACGACTTGATGTATCGCGAAGTTTTGGTTTTTAATTTTTTTGTTTTGTTCTCAAACATTTTTATTTTAATGTTTTAATTTTTTTTAAATTTAGGATTGGTATGATCATGAAAATGTCAAATCCAAAAACTATCCATGGGAAGTTGGAGCCAAATAATTTTTTACTTCTTGTTTTTTTTTTGATCAACACTAAACAATTGTTTAAAAATTATTGTTACCGTTTTTTTTAAATTGAGAATTATTCTAAATCTAAGATTAAATAAAAAAATGTTTTTTTTTCTTTTCTAAATTCATGACAATCGCGCTCTATTGAACATTTTTGAAAAACTTTAATAGAGCGTTGTTGTGCCAAAGAAATTCTTTTTCGAAATGATTAATTGCATTTTTGATGTTTATAAATTTTGGTGAATAAATTTGACAATTTTTCGATAAAACGTGCTGGCAACACAATTCTTTACTTTCCTTAAAGAAAAAATCATTAAACTTTAAATTTTCAAAAAATGTCGTCATTTTTAATGTTTTTGCCCTTCGGTGTCTGCACACATTCGAAAGTTTTGCCTTTCCCGATTTTGTGGGATTTTTTTCCTCAAAAATCTAGTTTTCTTCCCTTAAAAATGATAAATAGAAGGGAAATTAAAATTACGTCATTAAAAATAACGAATATCAATCGATCGATAGACACACACTTTTCTCTTTTTTTATGTTTCATAAAAAAATGTGTGAAAACTTGAATTTGATTCGATTTTTCCAATCAACCTCCCTCATTTATTCATGTATACAACTATAACCAGCCAGAACATAGTCACCAATCATCCATTTCTGATCGGGGCATCGTCGTCGTCCATCCACATTGTAATGCCTCGTTGCTTTTCCCCTCCTCTCCATCAATATCCTCCTTCTCCTTCTCCTCCTCCTTCTTCTAGTCCGCTTACTAATCCAATTCGATCCCCCTCTTCTTTTTTCTCTTTCCCAACATTGCCTCCAACTATTTTTCGAAATCAATCAAGCTTCTTAATTTTTAATGTATTTGGTTTTTTCAATTTTTTCTATTATTTTCACATTTTCTCATGGTCAGGTAAGCTCAGTAATTTTAAAAAACCATCAAGCTTTCTAATTTTCTGAATTTCAGCAAGTTGATATTCAGCCTCTTCTGGCTCTTCTTCGTCCTGAAAATATGAGAAGTGTTGCCGAATTGGCAACCGAGCTCGGATCTATGGCGGCAAAAAATGTGGCGAATAACGAAAGAGATGTTCAGTAAGAATTCCATCTCAACTTTCCCCTTACAGATGTTCATTTTCTAGGAAAACCTCAAATTATCCAAAACCTGACGTTGATTTTAAACCAGACGCAAGACCATCGCAAATGATTGGTGGCGCTATTTCAAGTCTTGTCGGCACTGGTCGAAACGCTTTTCTCGATGCTTTAGACAAACTAGAGGAATCAACCAAGCCGACGGCTCCTATCACTTTTGCACCTCCACCAACGTTGCCTTCATCAACAACTATCAATAACAACGTTTTTGGTATTCGTACCAGTACTGAACCATCCGAAGTTATAAGTGAACAATCAGACGGTAGTCGCGATGTTCTTGGAGCGCGCAGTTTTGCTGCAGGCGCGACAGGGCCGCGCGAGATTCGATACGCTGAGGTTGTTCGGGCACTTCCAGCAGCTGCTCCACAAATCGGTTCAGAATCCTCTACAGGTGCCGATCCGCTACCGCTGGCTCGTCCACCTTCACCGGTACATTTTATCTTGAATTTTCAACATGCTTATCCAATATTTTGTTTCTTGATTTTTAGCAAAATCCATTTGATGGCAGTCCGTTTATGAAAATTGCTCGGCAATTTCTCGGTGGCCCTGCTGCAACCGATGCAGCACCAGGCGGACAATCAAAAATTCCACAAATTGGAATTCGCGATTTTGTTTCGGGATCGGATAGCAACTTTGGATTACCACGAGGAAAAGGTCAAAACACAAAAAATAAATAAGATGAAATTTTCCTTTTCCAGGCTGTCTTCCGTTCATTTCAGAATTTATGCAAATCGCCTACGGCGATTGCCAAAACGTCGCCGACGAGAAAACCTTCGACACATGGGCCGACGAGCTTCGTCGAGCCATTCTAACTGGCGAAATTGATGTGCTCAAAGCAAGTCAAGAAACGTGTCGTCGCGGTGCTGAACGGCAACAGTGCGACGCTCTTCGCAACGCTGTCGCCAACTGTGACGTTCTCGCCAGCATCGAGATCGGCTCACAACTTCAGCGCAACATGAAGCGATGTGAAGAAGTTTCGGGAATGATGGATCAATCGCCAGCCGCTGTTCTTGGTCAGCTTAATAATTTAATTAACGGCGAAGTAGCTCAAGGATTTTTAAATAATTTTTTGAAAAATGGGTAATTTTTTTTTGTTATTAGGTATTTTTTTTTTGTAAATATTTAATTAAATTTAAATAATAAAACTTTTTAGAAACAATTTAACAATAACAAATATTCTACTAATATCTAAACTTCAGTTTGAAAAATTAATATTTCTGAAATTTTTGAATGGCATTCTTTACAATTAAACCCCAAGAATACGAAGAAGTTGGCTGTGGCGATGGAAGGCTGACACCTGCTACGGTTACAGCAGAATCATTAGGTTTTGACTAGAAAAATTAATTTTTTCCCAATTCTGATTTTTAAAAAAACGAGTTTCATACCTGAAAAATAGAGAACCTTCCTACTTGTTTTGTGTTATTAATTACTGGTCCAGATGTGGCAAAAACATTGGTGCCAATTCGGACTAAATTGTTTTCGCTTAATCCATTTTCTTCTGCAATCGATGAAGGAATGTACAAAGATTCAAGGCATACATTTGAAGCCAAGAATTTTTTTCCGAATCTATTAATGGCATTAATCTCTTCCTGAAGAAATTGCTTTTTTAAATAAACGATTTGGTGTTTACTATTGAAAGCGGGGATGTTATTCCTGAGACGTTAACTGAGAAAAAGCTGTCACTTACTGAAATAATTAATTTAATTTAAAAAAAAAATGGAATTTAAAGTTTCTTTACTATTGTTGTCATTTATTTTAATAGAAATGTCGAGATTTAATGCATTTTTCAAAATGGAGCCAGTCAAAAGAGAGCAAGATCGCCAATAAGTCTTAAAAAAACTATAACTTTAAATTAAAAAAATAGAACATATTTTTACTTCATTGATTATCTCTGTAAACTCTGAATTTTCAAAACCAATTTTTCGAATTTCAGCTTTATCTTGAATTGGTTGATTTACACTAGAAAAATACGATGATCCTACTGAAGGAAAAACTTCTAATAAAACTGCGTTATCAGCAAATTGTTTCGAAATATCTGAATATTTTTGGAGTGGCTAACACTTTAAAAAAAACTAACGATTTAAAGAATGTGCTCCAGTTGAAACATTGCGATTAATTAGAACAGGAACTTTTGTATCGGAATTCTTTACAATTTCAACCACAATTTTGTCTAAAACTTTTGAATCCCCATATACTTGATGGCGTATGTGCTCGAAAAATTCTGATGTGAGACTTTCACTGGTGACTGAACATTTCTTTGCTACAGCGGAAAACAAACGAATAGATTTTAAAGGATGAACAGCAAGTTTCATTCTGAAATTTTATTAAAAATAAAAGTATTTAAATTTATTTAAATTGAGATTGAATATTTATTTTAAAAAATTCAATGAAAAAAAAATGAAAAAGAAACAAATTTCTTTGTAGATTTACACTAAACCTTGAGCACTTATCAAAATCGGAGCGTTGTCTTCATGCGGTGCTTGCTAATAGGCGTGGCTACAAAAATGCCAACTCGATTCTGATCATTTTTTTTATAATTTTTCTAATTTTTTAATTTTTTAAATTCTTTAATTTATTTATTTGTAGTTATTAGGCCGATCATAATGATTATAGCAACAAAGAAAATACAATTACAACGACTTTGGCGCCAAAGGTGAGTGTAAAATTAAAAAAAATTAAAAACTTTTTTTTTCAGAGGTTGTCGAATATCCACTTACATTATTGTTGGCATATTTGTACTTTTTGGTTTAGTTCATTGGAAAAACGATCAAGTTTAAATTTTTGTTTAAATTCTTTTTAATTATCTAAATTTATTTTTAGAATACTATTTCATCACTCGATTTCGATAGCGGGGCTCAAAAATTCGACGAACTCGATGAGTTAACAAATGCAGAGTTACCAGGAGGTTACGACCAGAATACAGTGTATGTTGAAGATAGATTGGGAAATTATGAACCGAAAGAGCCTGAAGTACCATCAAATCAGCCAGGAGAAGGTGGCAGACCTGTGGGTGTTGTAGATGAGGAAGGTCGCGCCGCTGGAAGACAGGCTGAACAAGAATACGGTTTTAATACTTATGTTTCTGATATGATTTCATTGCATCGAACTATTCCTGATATTCGACCAAAAGAGTAATTTAAAAACATTCATAAGTATGTATAACAAAATACAAATATTTAGATGTCAACATTGGGATTATCCTGAAAAATTGCCGACTGTTTCTGTTGTCATCGTTTTCCATAACGAAGGATGGACGCCGTTGTTAAGAACAGTTCATTCAGTTCTTTTAAGATCCCCAGAAGAACTCATAGCTCAAATTGTAATGGTTGATGATGATTCAAATAAACGTAAAAAAGTTTCAAATTATTTCGCAACACAGCATATTTTCAGCTCATTTAAAAGAAAAACTTGACAAATACGTAACACGTTTCAATGGTAAAGTCATTGTAGTCCGCACTGAACAAAGAGAAGGTTTAATTCGAGCTAGATCAATTGGAGCCAAGCACTCGACAGGACAAGTAGTCCTCTTTTTAGATGCTCATTGTGAAGTGAATACCAATTGGTTACCACCTTTATTAGCACCAATAAAAAGAAATCGGTTTTTTTTAATTTTAGAAAAATAAAAAAGATTGAGATTTATAGAAAAGTGATGACTGTGCCAGTTATTGATGGAATCGATTCAAATACATGGGAGTATCGAAGTGTTTATGGTAGCCCTAGTGCTCACCATAGTGGAATCTTCGAATGGGGAATGTTGTATAAAGAAACGCCAATAACAGAAAGAGAAACCAGAAATCGAAAATATGACAGTCAACCATTTAGGTAACTTATTTTTTAAAAATAAAAAATTGTTGAAAACATGAATTCAATATTCTCCAGATCGCCAACTCATGCCGGTGGATTATTTGCAATCGATCGATTATGGTTTAAAGAATTAGGATATTATGATGAAGGTTTATTGATTTGGGGAGGAGAGCAATATGAATTAAGCTTTAAAGTAATAAACTAATAAGTTTTTTGTTAAAATTAATTTTTGAATAAACTCAGATTTGGCAATGCGGAGGTGGAATCGTTTTTGTTCCCTGTTCTCACGTCGGACATGTTTATAGAAGCCATATGCCTTACACTTTTGGAAAGTTTTCCGGAAAACCGATTATTTCAATAGTAAATGAAGTAAAAATAAATTAAAATGTATAAATGTTGTTTATAGAATATGATGAGGGTTGTAAAGACGTGGATGGATGAATATTTAGAATATTATTTAATTCGTGAGCCACAAGCAGCTCATATTGATCCAGGAGATATTAGCAAGCAATTAGAATTGAGAGATCGATTACATTGCAAATCTTTCAAATGGTAAGGCATTTTTTGATTAAAAAATGTCAGTTTTTAAATGATTTGAAGGTACATGGAAAATGTAGCATATGACGTATTGCAAAGCTACCCACTGTTGCCACCAAATCGTGTTTGGGGTTCAGCACGTAATCCAGAAACTGGACGATGCCTTGATCGAATGGGTGGCATACCGGGACCATTGGGTTCATCTCAATGTCACGGATACGGTGGAAATCAATTGCTTCGTTTAAATAGTGAAGGACAGCTAGCCCAAGGTGAATGGTGTCTAACAGAGGTTGCGACAAGAATCCAAGCTAATCATTGTCCAAAAGGAAGAGTGGATGGAAATTGGATTTATGATGAAGTGAGAATATAAACTTAAACAAAAAATTAATAATTCAAAATGATTTTTACAGAAAACTCAGCAAATTAGGCAAATGTCGAGCAAGTTGTGCATCACAATCATAAAAGACAAAACAGATGTAGTTTTAACAGCTTGTCGAGATGGAAATGAGCTGCAAAAATTTGTATGGAAGGAGTATTATCAAGAAAATTAATTGAAATTTTATTTAGAATGTTTGAATATTACTTTTAATGTATTTTTTTCGAAACAATTCGGGTTTTAAAGCATTTAATAATTATTGATTTTTTACCAAAAATAAGGTTTTGAAAATTTTTTGTTTGTTTGTTTTAGGTTGTAATTAAAATCGTGGCGAATCCCCTTGAAAGTTGTCTTCATAAAAACTCCAAAGTATTTTTTTTAAATATTAGTACAATTGTGATAATGAGATTTTTGATGTGATATAAAAATTATAGTTTTTCTCATTGTGCCCTTTCAAAACGAATGAAGTTTTTGCAATGATAAATATTGGGTTTCATTTTGAATTTTTTCCGACGGAAACATAAAAAAGACAAAAATGTTTTTTTACTATTTTGATAAAAAAATAATAAAATAGGAGCATATAAATTTGGCGAGTAAAAATAGGAATGAGAAAATGTTGAAAAACAACCAAATTTATTTATCGATCGTCCTTTTAGGATCAAATATAAATTGGTTTGGATTAAACGCGATACCAATCGATATTTGCAGAAGAACTGAGCATTGTGAAAAATGCACGAATACAACTGACTCGTTTGGATTTCAATGCGGGTTTTTAATGAAGAAAAAGAAAAGAAGAAAAACTTGAATTTTTTTTGTTTTTTCCGGTGGTGCACTTCAACAAAAAGCTGCAATTCAATTCAAACCTATCAATGCAATGCCGACGACTTCACATTTCATCCCTATAATTGTCCATCAGAAGAGGCGACGGCTCCAATGTGAGAAGAGGCGGGATCTGTAAAGAATCAAAATATTAATTGAATTGATTTTTTCAGTTACGAAGAAAATTTTATGAGAAATATTGCTTTGCCGTTGATTGCAACAACTCATGTTTTTGAAAAGGAAAAAGTAAATTGAAAAACGAAAGAAAATTGAAAATATTTTAAGAATTTTCAGATTTTTAAGGTTTTATCAACATGTTTTGCTGATAATATTCAAATTATTAATTCTTATCAAATATTTTCAGATGATAGTAACATGGTAAATATTTAAATTTAAAAATAATTAGAGGAAGAAAAATTCGTAACTACACAGTACAAGTTTTAAAGGCGCATGTGTACAAAAGTGAAAAAAAACATTTAAAGGAGCGTATCTTTTTTTATTTATTTTTTATGTACTAAAAAATGAAAATAATATTGTTCTTATTTAAATTCAATTTAGGAAACTTTTAAAATATTTTTCAAAGCCAAAAATTTATTCATTAGAATATTTATTTTGAAAATTCGCTGCGTATTTCAAAACAAAACATGTTTTCTGTTGTCTGAGTATCAATTAGAAAGTGTTATTTGAAAAAAATATAAGGGAAAAATAAGAAAAACAACGATCGAAATTATTTAGACGACGTGCTCGGCCTACACTGCATTTTTAAAAAATGAGAACGCTCTTACGATCAACTTCCGTGGAACGAATTCACTTTTCCAGCTGCTCGACGAAGGAATCTCATTTTTTCTCAAGAAAAAAATCGATTTTTCGTGCTGTGAAGACGGCGTCGTCGACGGCTACTATCTGCGATCATTTCAACATTTGTGGGCGTCGGGACTCGGCATCGATCTGAATCGTTGGCTCAGCTCAAACCCGAAAATCAACATCTGGTTTTTCGGTCATTCGCTGGGCGGCGGTTTAGCGTCGCTGGCTTCGGCGTACGTCGCCAACGTCTATCGCATCGATCAGCGTCGTCTGAAGCTGGTGACGTTTGGTATGCCGCGCGTCGGCGACGTCGTCTACGCAGCCGCACACGATCGACTAGTGACAGACTCGTGGCGAATTGTGCACGCACGAGATCCGATACCGTCGCTTCCGCCGCGAACCCTTCCCGACGCCGTCGATCGCGGCAATTTTCATCACAAGCTGGAGGTGAAACGGAGAACGGAAGAAGTGAAAATTTTCCGATGTTTTTTTGCAGGTTTGGTATCCGGATGGAATGTCGATCAACGACTCATACGTCATCGCCAATCGACCCGACGTCACCATTGCCCGATCTGTCTTCCCTTTTTTTATTAATGATCATTTGTGGTATTTCGGGCGGCATCTCTCCACGTGGCATCGAAATGGTTGTAAAAGCTGAAATTGTGACGTCACAACATCATTGTTCAATAAAAAACTTTTTTTTTGTCAACTTTTTGAAATGTCAAAGGAATAATTAGAGGAAAACACCTCCCAATTTCCCCTCCACCCACAAAATATTTTTATTATCGAGTCTTGCTCAGCTCGACGCTGAAATGTTCGCCTCAGTGTTCGACTATTTGGAATTGAGCCGAAAACTGTTTGCACTTTTCTCGCTGCTCCTCAACTCGATTCTCATCGTGCTCATCGTCTTCAGATCGCCGCACGAGATTGGAAAATACAGATTTCTAATGATTTACATGGCGATTTTCAACGTCTACCTTTCGATTATTGACGTTCTTCTGAAGCCGGTTGGCCACGATGTTTTGTCGCCGTCGACACTTTCAGATTTTCAGATCGTTTTCTCGAATGGCCTCAGCTGTTTTGCCACCACTCAAATTTTATCATTTTTGCCGAATCGGAAGTTCAACGCTATGATAAATTGTGAGTTTCAACTCGAAATTAAATATGGGTCTCGACACGAAACTAATTTTTTCTTCACTATTTTTATTCGCAGGCTCGTTTTACGGTTCCTACGTTGGGGCGTTGGAGATTTTTACTTTTCACTACTTTTATCGTTATGGAGCATTAAATTTGTTGGTTTTTATTGTGATTCAGTAGTGGGCATTATATTTTCGTGCGGTGTTTGCTAAATAACTTCCCGCCCATTTTTTCAAGCCGCGAATTTACGAGAAAATTTTTTTAGTGAAGCAAACAACTTCAACTTCACTAAACGAACATTGATGATATCTTTCATTCTTCCGATTCTCTATGGATTTCTCTTCGCATCAATTTTGTATAATTCTTTTGGCGAAACACCAGAAGCCCTGAGGAAAGTTCAAAACTCTGATCTTTTCAAAAACTATGAACATCTGAAAATCAATGAGACGACGTTCATCGACGTCTTCTACCTCACCGAAGACAACGAGAATCAAACTTTTCATTTCGCAGGTTCGAAACAATTGTTTGGCGGAATTGCGCTGATGTTACTGTGTGTATGCGTTGTGTGCCGCGTCGCGGTCATTTTTTTGCTCAATCTTTTTTTGATATTTTTAGGAATTACCGGGCATTTTAATGATCTATTTTGGTGTCAAATGCTATTTTCGATGGACTAAATCAAGAATAGTTGTTTCTAGTCGAACAAAAAATCTCCAGAAGCAATTGCTCAGGAGTCTTGTGCTCCAGGTTCCCAGGATAAAATATTGATAAAAAATCTTGATTTTTAAGACGATTCTATCACTATTGACAATGTACATCCCTGAAGCAATAACAGTGCTTGCCCTCCTGATCCCATTCGATCTCGGCGTCGGATCAATTGCCAACTCTTTTTCAATCGCACTTTTTCCCGTTCTCGATCCGATTCCGACGATTTTAATTATTTCCAATTATCGAAATACGCTCAGAGGCAAATTGAAAAGACGCAGAGAATTTGAGTTGAAAACTTTCAAATTTTCAGATTTCCTTGGTTTCTGGAATCCGATGAAGATTCCACGAAAATACAATAATCATCGCAAAATTTTATCGACAAAATTCTAAAATTTAAAATTTTATTTCGATGCAAAAAAAAAATGAAACATTTTGGGTAAAAAATTATTGAAAATCGATATCTGACAAGGCCTATTCAACAAAGAAAAACGGGGAATTTTTTTTCAGAACTTTAAAACTAATCGCCGAAAAACCTGAAGATGATCAATGCTCAAGGTGATTTTTTGGCCGGCGTTGGCGATCATTTCCGATCCTCTGAACGTTTCTATGAGAACGTCTTCGGCGGCTGTTTGGAGAGCTTCAAGAGCATCGGAAGTTAATCGATACTTTTTTGTGGTTCTTAATGAATTGAGGATGTCATTGACGAATCGATGAAATGATGTCTGGAAGAATATTTAAGTTTGAAATTTTTTTTTTTCAATTACTTTTGGAATCGCAAATTCTGGTGAAGACTTGTCGTCGTCGTCGTCATCTTCTCTCTGACTCTCCTCTATTTCGATGGTTTCTTCCTCTCCTTCATCAGAAGAAACGCAAGATTCATCTGAATTCTCAGAAACCTCAACGTCTTCATCATCGAAACTTTTCAAATATTGATTTTGAGTGCTCTGAAAATTGAGAGGAATTGATTTTTGCGCTCAATTTCAGAATTTCATTCAGAAATGAAAAAAACTGGCCAAAATCGATTCGTCATCGTCGATCGACATTCGACGAACCGCCTCAATTTCATCGATCATTCCACTTTCAACCATTTTTTGTTCCAAAAAAAAAAACGAGATTTTTTTGAAAATTGAAAATTTCTTCAAAAATTTCTTTAATCGGCGGAAAAAGGTGAAATTTTAGATCAAAAATAACAAAATTAGGTCTAAAAAAAATGTTTATTTTTTATTTCCAAACAACTTTTAAGCGATTAATATGAGAATCCAAATCATCCGTATTTCTCGTCATTTTTTTCACGGCTTGTCGTCGTCGATTTATATTCTGACGCATCTGATAGGAAACAATGATCGGCAGGAATAAGTTGCCATAAATCGGCCCATACAAAAATTGAAGAAGACAATGAAAAAGGCTTTCAGATTGCACATAGCTCGCCAATTTCACTGAAAAATCGTCGTAGCTTTTCGTTTTTTTTTTTGTTTGTTTTCAGCAAATGTTTTACCTCCAAGAGAGGAGAAGAGAATGAAAGAGAGTTGAGAGAAAATTACAGAAAATATCGATTTGGAGGTCATCAAATTTAGGTAAGAATTATAGCGAATGTTGGTGTCATAAACATGGTGTTGAATTCTGAAAGAGAAAAAAACCATTTTTTCCACATCGAATTTCAGATTTTTTTTTTGGTCTTCAACTTTTTCTCATGTCGAATATTGTGGCAAAGGCTGAAAACTGTGATGAAAAATGAACAAATCATCAAACATGTTGTGATCAGATTGAAGTCATCGAATCTGGTGGTCAATGGTGGTGGATAATAACAAAACGGAACAAAACCAACACGTGGAACATTGTAAAACATCCAAAATTGAGTGAAAATTGTGAAGAAAATCTGGAAAATAAAAACAAATTGTAAAACCCGCGACGACTTTCAGCTTCACCCCTCCCCCGCCCCGTTTCTTTTGCTTCACAAACCGTTATGGTAACAAATATCCAGCCTAGAAATTTATCTCGTTTTTTGTAAAATTCTTGAAAAAAATTGGAAAAAATTCTGAAAAATTTAAAGTTGAAGCTTGTAATTAAGAAGAAGAAGAAGAAGAAAAGTGGGGTTCTTTTACCCACCTATCAATTGTGAGGCTGAAAGTGAGACAAGTTGAGAAAACATAGCTGAAATAATAAAAATAAAAATCAAAGGAACATTCGGATAAACGATAAAGGATCAAGCAACGATTATTGTCAACAATAATACTACGGTAAAATTGACGAAGCTGAAAAAAAAGAAGAAAACGATTTTCCGAATAAATTTTAGATTGATGATGGTTTGATTCACCCGTGTTTCAATCAATGTGATTTGATGAATCGAAGCGCTGAACAAGCTGAAAATTAACAAAATTCGAATGGAATTCGAGTAAATATTGTGATAAAATAAAAGCTTCAACGCCGGATAACACATGATCAATGTTATCGATCCAACGATCAATGCAGTAACACCATTAACCATCATGAGCGGTGAAGTTAAAGCCTCATAAATTCCATTATCTGCACATTGCTCATCAGCACTTGTCGACGACGACGACGACATTTCTTGCTGAAAACAAAAACACGGCCGAAATGATAGGTTTTAAAGTTGGTCGAGGCGCATATTTTCTCGAATTTTCTTTTCTTTTTTTTTTAATTTTGAGAAAAAAATGCGAAAAATTGAAGTTTGACTTCATTTTTTTTTGGCAGAACAATTTTTGGAAATTATTTTGAGTTGGTTACATTTTGATTGCGTAATTAAATTTGAAAAACAAATTTTTTTTTTTTTGATATCAAATCTCAGAGGATTTCTATGATAATTTAGACAAAAAAAAGACGGCACAAAATACAGAAAATTTTTTTTATTTTTTGATTTCCTCTTTCAAATTATGTAATTCGAACCAACGTTGGAGGGAGACACCTCAGACTTTTTCTAAAAATTATAAAAAGTACAAGAAAATTTGTTGTTTTTTTTTTTTTTGAAAAAATCAATTTCATGGCGATTTATAGACGAGGAGGAGGGGGGGGGGATGAAGCTTGTCGTCGCAACCGACGCGATCGCATGAATTCGATGTTGCGTCGCGTCGCACACAATTTTAAGCGAAAAAAGAGAGAGAGAGAGAGAGAGGCGGGTTTTTTTGCTACAAATTTTTAAGCCACGCCTCTAATTTTTATCGATTTTTTTCTTCACGTCAGAGACCATTCAGATTGCATCTTGATGAAAGCGAAGCTCTGTTTGCGTCAAATTTAAGCAAAAATTGTTAATCTGAGGTCTGAGGCTTTTTTCCTTTACATCACCGAGCTCTTCCTCTTGAGCCACGCCATAAATGGGTTTTTTTCTTTTGAAAAAATCCAGAATTGTAGCTTTATTAAGTAAAAAAAAGTTTTGGGAAAATTTTATTTTAAATATTCGAATTTTCGTGAATTTTAATCCCAAAATTGAAAAATTTTCCAAATGTGAAAAGAATGTTGAAAGAAGAAATTGAAGAAAATAAAATTTCTGCAAAAAATTTTAAAAATCGATTTTTAGTGGGAGGGGGAAAAAATCAATAAAACTCTTCAATGTTTTTCGATAATTTGATACAATAAAAAATGATGGAATTGGCTCCAACATTGGAAATAAACCAATCGAAAAGCTTATAATCGAATTAAAAGCTCCATTATCATAGGAAATTAATAAGCAAAAAAATGCAATCGCGGCGGGAACATACAATAATAATAAAGAAATCGTTGCCTGACAAAAAATCAACTGAAATTATAAGGAAAAGCCTAGAAGACAAAAGAAACCTGAACAAGAAGGGTGTTAAACAATTGTTTATTTAAAGCTTGAACATGTCTTGATATTGAAGTGTTGGCTTGAACCCATCGTAAATAATTATAATATTTGTTACCGAAATAAACTACCAAAACCGCTGGCGACTCCTGGAACATTTCCATCGTTACCACAGCTTGAACGTGCTTCAAGAAAAAGCTACACAGAGAAAGAAAATTGAAGAGAAAGCGATCAATAATTTCCAGTTGACAAGAGTCGAGGAGCCATCAGGATTTTCAGTGTAAATATAGAGGCAAACATAAGTGTGTTCATCGAGAATTAAGCCGAATTTCTCGAAAATTGGCAAGCGAATCAGCCGACTAATTTCAGCATTTTCAGCAAAAAAAAAAAAAAAGATCAACGAATCTAAAAAGCCATAAATGACTGGAAATGAAAAAGCCGTCAATAGTTTTCGGTAAGTGAATTGAGCTTCATGTCTGCAAAAAATGTCTATACTTCTCTCTCTCTCTCTCTCTCTCTCTCTCTCTCTCTCTCTCTTTGTCTCTCTCTCTCTCTCTCTCTCTCTCTTCGTCTCTATGCTAATGTTAAGAAAGAAAAAATTCCAGACGCTGTTAAGGGTCGATATTGATAAACAAAATGAATGGCGAAGACTCCTAAGGCACCGATGTAAAGTCCACACATGTAGCTTGAAAAAAAAATTCAGTTTTTTCCATCAACAAAAATCGTCAAACTCATATTATTAAAAATTAATGAGATTGTGTCGTTTTTAAAAAATTTACGGAATTTTGGTGTCATTAAAATTGTAAAATTTGAATAAGTGAAAATTATCTGAAAATTATTATTTCTTCAACAGGATTTTTCTTCAGTCGTGAGAAGCGCCCCCCCCCCCCTTCCCCGCTTCTTAATTAAAAGGAGGGGGTCACTTCTTCTTACGGGCTTCAGAATAACATCAGAAATTGAGAATAAAATGTTGAAAATTGTTGTGTAGACCATCAAATATTTGTATCTTCCAATTGCCGGCGAAGACTTGAATAAAATCAATAAAAATAAGGTGAGATTTAGAAAAATCGAGAAAAGTGCGCAATAGTTTTGAAAAATGCTCAAATATTGAAACAATAAATTCGATCGCATTTACAGATTTGATTTTCCAAACAAATTTCAGTCGAATTTCTTTTTCGCGGAGAGAAACACCGATTGACACCACACAAAATATCCGACCACCTACAGTAGTGTTTCCCTGTCCTTTTAAATAATTTGTGTACTTTTTCGAGAAAAAAACTTTTTTTTTTCAAATTTCCTGCGCTTCACTCCGATGAATTTAATTATTTATATTCAAAGTCTGATGACGTCAGTTATTCGACTTACACTGAGCTTGGTTCAAGCTCGGTTTGTAAGAAAAATCTTGAGAAATGAAAGTCAAATCGGAAAAGAATAATTTTAAGGCTGAAAATCATCCACTATATTAAATTAATGTAAAATTATCATTAGAGCGCAGTTGAAGCATATTTCTACAAAATTTTTTTCTGAATTTTTGTTTATTTTAAGAAAAAATACAAATTTCGGTCACTAAAATGCTTTCGTGTACTTTTTGAATTCCCATGTGAATTCTTAACAAAAATCGCGTTGCTTTCTGAAAATATTTTTTTCATTTCAATTTTCAGCCAAAAATAAGCATTTTTAAAAAAGCCGAATGGTTGAAATAACAATCATCAATTTTCTTGACGTTTTTCATCCAACCTTAAGCTTAATATCGATTTTCTTCAATTCGTTATTGATTTTTTTGATCATTCACAAATCCCCTCATAAAATTGGTCGCTATAAATATTTAATGAGTTACGTCGCTTTGTGTCAAATTTGCGTTTCAATTATGTCGGCTCTTCAGAAACCAGTTGGTTAACTTTTTTCAATTTTTTCAAATTTGTTTCACAAAAACTCCTTGAATTGAAAAAAAGCTGAGTAGATCGAGGATAATTATTGATTGATTTTTTATCAGGTCATCACTTCTTTCAACACAAAATTGGTTTGTGTCACACAAAAATTACCGTATTTAAATGACAAAACTCAAGAAATTTTGAATAGTAAAAATCGATTTTTATTGCTTAAAAACATTTTTTTTTTGTTTTCAGCTTTAGTTTCGGTTTCATATTTAGCAATTTTCGATCTATTCTCAATTCATTTCGTTTACAGGTATGGAGCGCACACCAGGTAATAATAATAATAATAATAGCCCAAAAGCTCTTGAAAAATTACAGCGCATATTCGAATTATTCAATCAATAAACTGGTTTTTGTCGCCTCATTTTTACTACCAATTATTTCGGCGATCATTTACGGTGCATTGTTGTTCGACTTTTACACGGATGATCCGAATACGGAAAAAATTGTAAAAAATGCGATTTTTGAACGTTTCGGTTTGAGGCCGAATGAAATAGTTTATCAATGCGTATTTTTGCAATACAATGATCACCATGGAGCGTACTTGGATGATTGGCGAATTCCTGTGTTTACAGCGATTATTTTAATAATATTTGTAAGCCATTCATTGATTTTCCTCTTTGAACCAGGTTTAAACTGAAAGATACAAACAAATTTGTTCTATTTGATGATTAGTGAGCAAGAGACGCAGAAATAACTGACGCGTTGCGGTTTGCGTGCGGCTAAAGAAAAAACGTTTTTTGTTGGGTTTTTTAAGGAGCTGCCGGCAGCTATTGTGATTTATTATGCGTTGAAATGTTATTCATTTATTCGTTGGATTGTTTCACAAAAAAACATTTCGCATTCAGTGCAAAAACTTTATCGCCAATTATTTTGGGCTTTGGTAACACAAGTAAAAAAAAGTCGAAGCAGAAGCTGAATTAATTTAGACACATTGATTTTAGACGCTTCTCTCGTTGCTCCTTATTTATCTACCATTAGCATTTGTATTCAGTTGTATGCTGATTGCTTATGACTTGAAAAAATTATCATTTATCATCAGCGTGACGTCAGCAATTTTTCCGGCCTTTGATCCACTTCCAACCATTTTATTAGTTACAAATTATCGAATTGCAGTGAAAAGTTTGTTGAATTTTGTGATTTTTTAAATTCAAATCCATTTTTAAGACATTTTGTTCCGCATTTTTGGGATTCAGAATAAAAATCGATTAGTTAATGTCAACGGTTAACTTATTCCATGTCCCAGTTTTTAAATCACTTTATTTTTTATTAATATACAACGAGAGAAATTTTGCTTTCTTCTATCCAACCTTTTTTTTGGAACCAACTGGGCGCCGTGGCGGGCGCCTGTAAGTTAGCCTAATTGGCAGTAGGTTTTTGATTACCCTGCGTTCTCCTCCTGTCTAACCCAACACCCCGTTCTAATTCATTTCATGATTTGATTTTGAAGTTTTTGATCCTCACCTAACCCATGGTGAAAAGTTTCCTCATCACCACGTCGAAGCGTTTGCATTAAAAAATAATCATTTTTTGAAAATGTCAAAGCTTCAGATCATAACTGCAAGTTATTGATCGCATAAAAATGACAACTTTGTGAAAAGTCGAAGATATTGCATTTTGAAAACCAAAAAAACCGTTGAAAACCATTTAAATAATTGTGACAAAGCACATGTTTACATTAAAATAAAAAAGGATTTAAAAGAGAGAAATTGAGAGAGGGAGAGAGAGAGAGAGAGAGAGAGAGAGAAAGAGAGAGAGAGAGAGAGAGAGAGAGAGAAAAGAGCGTCTTTTTCCAATGTGAAAAACAATTGAAAAATGTTGAAATAAAACGGTTTTGTATTTTTTTTTTTTTTAGAAAAAACCGGTGTCACTTTTTATTTTTAAAACAATTTTTATTATTATTTTCATTTTTTTTTGTTGTTGTTAGTGCTTAATTTGAATGAAAGAAAGAGATGACATTGTAATCAATTATCAATGCTATCGATTTTCGTTTAATTTATTATGCCTCTTTAAATTTTTATTGGCAAACGAATCATCTTTTTTTTTTTTCGATTAGAAAATGAGATATGACGTAAAGTTTCGTATTTATGTTCCCGCACTTCCTTGTAACTTTTGTTTGTTGCCCTTTTTTTGTCTCTTCTTCTCTCCACCTCTTCATCCCTGTCAACTCTGACTACTAGAAGATTCAAGACAAAAATGGTCGAGAGTTTGCAGAACAATAATGTGGTCGACAATGTTTTTGGCCGTTCGATTTCATGTAAATCTCAAATTTTGTTGATTCTAATTTTTTGCATTTTTCAGTCACTTCAAAGTCTTTGCAGAACAATTTTGAATTCATATCGAAAATCGCTGAAAAATGCCGGCCACATCTTGGTCTGACATCTTGGATTCTTCTGATCCTCATCTATCATGGATACCTTGGTGAGAGATGCTCAGAATTTCTTGATTTTTTTCTTTCTTTTTTTTTTTTGAGTCGCCGCTGCCATTCACAACTTCACCAAAGCCACACCATTGATTTGTGTCAGTGTTGCGGTCTGGATCGGAGCTCTTCTCAACTGGATTTCTCAAACCAAAATTGCTCGTCAATTTTGTGACGTCTTCGCCAATCGATTGAATGAGTTGATGACGAACCGTCGAGCAACTCCAATGTAACAAAAATAAAACTGTTGAAGTTCACCTGGAGTAAAAAAATGTTCATTCTTGTAGCGCAATAAAATTGAGCTTCATCCTCATTTTAGTGGCGTTCACAATCATTCAGGCAATTGGAGATTTGTCTCGCCTATCCGGGTCGGCAGCCTATGTCTTCTTCTTGATCTCAATGACGGTCATGTCAGAGCATCGTCGTCATGTAGGATGCGGAGGGGGGAATCCAAACGAGAAAAAAAATCCGTGTTAAGATCAATTGGAATGTTGTTATCAATGCTCTTCTAATGCATTATTGTTTTGCGTTGATTTTATTCCAATGGCCGGCAGCTCAATGGTTTTTTCAGCAGTTCGCCTCATTGGTCGTCGCGTTTTTGGATTTCGCACAAATCGGAGCACAATTCGTGTTTGGCTTCATTGCAGATCCGCCGAATATTTGCGATCTTCGACCAGTCTTCATTTTTACGGTTTTATCGAGAAAATTGTGCGGCGTCACAATTCGATCCTCTTCTTTCAGTCGCTTCAAACTTTGATTTATTTTGCTGCTGTCGCTTCGATCCTTTTTTATTTCGGCATCATCCAGTGGATGCTTGTCAGATGTGGTTGGTTGATGCGTCTTCTCATTGGAACCACATCAATCGAATCCATGAATGCGTGGGCGTGCACATTTTTGGGAATGGTTAGACCAGCAAAAATATCAAGAAAAGAGATGAGCAATCAACTCGATTTCAGACTGAAGCGCCACTGATCATTGCGCCCTACGTCTCACGACTCACCGATTCGGAGATGTTCACAATTTTGACAAGCGGTTTCTCGTGCGTCGCAGGCACTGTGTTCGCCGCCTACGTCGCTCTCGGCGCTTGCCCGATTTATTTGTTGACAGCGTCGCTTCTATCGGCACCGTGCTCACTGGCGTGCTCGAAAATCATGTTTCCCGAAACGGAAGAGACGAGAATAAAAGACGATGATTTTCAAATTGAGACCAAGTTTTTATTTTTTTTTTGGCTGAAAATAGTTGCCCCGCCTCCCCTATCATGAATTTAGACACGACAAGGGTTTCTTCGATTCGTTGTGTTCGTCAGGTGTTGCAATGATTCCAACAGTGTTTGCAATCGGAGCGACACTTCTTGTTGTCATGTCATTACTGGCTCTTTTAGATACAATAATGCTCTACATTGGTGAGCTCATCGGTTACAACGGTTGGAGCTTTCAAATGCTCTTCGGTTATTTTTTTTTCCCGTTTGCTTACCTGATGGGCGTCACTGAGGATGCTCATCAAACTTTGCTGTTTGTTGAATTCGTTTCTTCCATTTTTCGTGTTCGGACGGTTTTTTGTTGAATATCGATTTTTTCAGAGTTGCTCAATTGATGGGCACAAAAACGGCCGTCAACGAGTTTGTCGCCTACAACAATTTGGGAAATCTTCAGAAGAATCAAGAGCTTTCAGTGAAAATATCGATCAAATCATCGATTTAATTATCGATTTTCAGCCGAAATCAGTGTTGATCGCCACCTACGCCCTGTGTGGTTTCTCAAATTTCTCATCAATGGGAATGCAAATTGAGTTTATTGGAAGTTTGGCACCAACAAAACGGCCACAAATATCAAAAATGATGTTGAAGGCGATGATCGCCGGCTCAATCGCCTGTTTTTTGAATGCGACTGTCGCAGGTTTTCAAAATTTCTCAATAAAAATCGATTTATCGATTTTTTTTTCAATAGGAATGCTAATAAGTCAACCAATTATTTGTCAATCAACCAAATCAAATTCAACGTGTTTTCGAATTGACTCAAATTGATTTTTGGTTTTAATTTGTCTTTTTTTTTCGGTCTTCTTTCAATGTTTTTGGTTTTCAACGCGGCATTAAAAAATAGGCGGGCGGAGAGAAATTGATTATTTGCAAACTGCGCACATACTTTTTCATTTTTTTGAATATATAATATTTTGTTAAGGAAAACAAAGAAATTTAAAGGAACATAACATAAAATTTGACGAATTGGTCTTGTCACGAAAAAAATAACGTTGAAACCATTTTCAAACCTTTTATTCAAATACTTTAAACAGTTTTTGTTAACAATGTTCCTTTGTCACACACGCGCTCTCTTTATTTCTGAAAAATCCATGTTTACATTGACAAACATTCAAAATGCATTGCGCTGTACAAAATTCCTGGAAAAAGCAATGCTGAACACAAAAAAAAAACGTTTTTTGGCTCACCGCAACACCCGTCGAACAACTTGGCTCACAAGCAGTTCCGCATTGAAGGAATTCCTCGTTCAAACCACAATTTTTCGATTTCTCTGATGATTCGAAATTTGCAGAAGCGGAAACATTGAAAGTTATTAGAAGGCAAATCTGCAAAAAAAAAAATTACAAAATTCGGCTCTGAAAATGATTTTTTTTTTCAATCGATATTACCAGAAGAGTCTTGCAACAAGGGGCCATGTTGATAAAGAGCAAAGATCAATTTAAAATCCTTCAAAAAAAGTTTTTTATCGATTTTTATGGTGACAAAAGCTAATAAAAATCAATAAAATAAATGGGGGGGGGGGGGGGGGGGAGGGAGTGAAAATGGGGAGAGCGTTGCGAAGGGTAAAAATCTCGTCACAAAACAACAAAAAACTCGACGACGATTTTTTAATTGATTTTTTGCGGGTTCGTCATGTGTGCGAATTTCATTGGTGTTGTCGCCCGCGATGCAACAACAAGTGGGCGGGAACTTGTTGAGCAAACCGCGCACGACTTTAGACTTTTTCTGTTTTCTTTTTTCTAAAAAGAAAACCAAATTTGCTTCAAAAAAATTCCAACTTTTCTCTCACCAAAGGGATGTGGCTCAAATGCCATTCGCTCGATTCGGGGCAGACACCCCACTGGTACTTTTTTGGGTCCCGCCTGGAATTTTTCTACTCTATTTTCAACTTTTTTTGGTCTTCAAAAACATTTATTTGAAAAAAATGGTATTTAAAGGCGCGTGCTATTTTTTTTTGATTCTCACAGCAAATAATTTTTCTTAAATTAAAAAAAAAACAATTTTTTAAATTCCTTTCTTCAAATTGTATTCGATAACACCTTCATCATTGATGTTCAATGAGAAAAAAAATCAGCGAATGATAAGAAAATGATAAACTTTCAGTAATTTGTCTTCCTTTTCACATCAAAAAATCGATTCTTATCATGTTCTGCATTAGAACTTTAGTTCAGGTAAAATTCTTACTTCAACTCAGCTTAACCCTCTAAACTTTCAGCTTCTTCTTCTCATAACTCTAATAGATGCTGGTCTTTTCGATATTTTCAAAAAAACGCCGTCAAAAGAAACCAAAAAATGCGGTGACAATGAAGAATTCCTAACGTGTGGTACCGCTTGTGAAGCGAGTTGTGTCAATGGGATGGTGGTAAGAAATACGGAATTTTCCCAATTTTTATTTCAGATTTTTCAGTCTTTCTGTACAAGACAATGCATTATTGATGTTTGTCAATGTAAGCGCGGTTTTTATAGGAATAAAGACAACAAATGCGTATCGAAAGATAAATGTTAAGTCAAAATGTGATATTTTTCATCAGAAAATAATTATAAAATACCATATAACAATAAACAATTATTTTTTGTCACCGAAATTATAAAAACAAACTTCTAGAAAACAAAAAGCAAAAAAAGCACACGTTTTGACAACGACGAGTAACCCAGAATGATTCATGAAATAAAAATAAACGCTTCAATTTTTTTTTCAAATTCAAATCCTTGCTTGCATTCCTCCATTGATTCCGATTGTTTCTCCAGAAATGTAGCTAGCTTCATCAGAAACCTACAAGTTCCAAACTTATTTCAATTCAACAAGTTTTAGCGATTTTTTTAGATTACCAAAAACGCAACTGCATCTGCACATTCATCTGGATCACCAAATCGTCGTTGAGCAATTTGAGATAACCATTTTTGTTTTTCTACTTCATCAGAGAAAAGAGCTTGTGAAAAATCTGTACGGATGATTCCTGGAAACATATTAGGATGAAACTATTAAAATACTCAAAGCCTTTCGTTACCTGGTGCAATCGTATTCACTCGAATGTTTCTTCTTGCCAAAT
This sequence comes from Caenorhabditis drosophilae, assembly GCA_963572285.1. Classification (NCBI taxonomy): domain Eukaryota; kingdom Metazoa; phylum Nematoda; class Chromadorea; order Rhabditida; family Rhabditidae; genus Caenorhabditis; species Caenorhabditis drosophilae. Next base: position 1,648,134 of record OY751564.1, on the reverse strand, counting down.
TAAGAGCCAATGATTTACTTAATCCGATTAATGTTGACTTCATAATCGAATATGCTCCAATATCATTCATCGGTGAATATCCTAATAGTTAAAAGTAAGATTTAACCTTTTTTTTTCTCAAATTTTTACCAGCCACAGATGATACAAATACAACATTTCCTCTTCCTGATGCTTCTAAATGTGGCACTGCTTCTTTTGTCAATTCAAATGCCGATTTTACGTTCAATTCCAACATTTTATCCCATTGTGAATCAGAAACTGTCATCAAATCACCATAATGTGGATTGACCGCTGCATTTGAAACCAGAATATCTAATTTATTAAACCTAAAGTTACAAATAATTTGTCTTTTTTTTAAACATTTCTTTAAAACAAAAATACCTTTCCATTGTAAAATTCATCAACTTTGTACGATCTTCACTGTTTCCTATATGAGCAACAGTTCCATGTGCATCAATGTCTTCAAGTCGAAGAGCAGCGACAGCTTCCTGAAAAACTAATAATTGAAGATTCCAAAAATTATGAGCAAAAATTATTTATATTTCAATTTCACCTCCACATTTTTCTGCTTTCGACTAGAAACCACAACCGATGCTCCGGCGGCTCCAAGTTGTTTGGCAATAGCAAAACCGATTCCCTAAAAACAAAAATCAAATTGTTTCTGAAAATTTGTTCCAACTTTTGTCGATGCCGTTATCAATGCCACTCGATCTGTCAAAAACTTTGTTGCCGCCACTGATGCCATTTTTTAATTTTAACCCTTCGTTTTATCTTAAAATTAGGAAAGAAAAAAGATTGTTTTGAAGAAATAATTTGGTTTATATATACAAAAAAAACGAAAGAATAAATTACAATTGAGTGCAAAAAATAATTGAAAACAATGAAGAATTTTGCAGTAAAACTGCAATATTTGTCCGCTTTCTTGTGATTATCATGTGTACAACGTGCTGCTGTTCACTTGGTCACTGATAAAATACGAATGATTGAAAAAAAAAACAGAGGGCATCGGGCGGTTTGGAAAGAGGGGAGGAGCGGAGAGAAGAGAAGTATAATTTATCAGTAGAAGAGGTTTGAGAGAGAATGAGACTAGTTTTAAAATCTTTTTTTTATTAACTAAAGAAATTTAAAATAAAGAAATGGTGTTATTGTTTTTGTTAATGTTTTTTTTTAATCAAAATGATCAAAATTCAATTCATTGTACGCTGAAAAATTTTTAAAAATTAAAAAAATTTGTTATCAGGAGTAAATAATGTGTAAAAATTAAAAAATTAAAAAAAAACACTAAAATTTACGAAATCATAATAAATTTCAGAGAAAAAGAAATAAATGAGAGCGTAGTGACCGTTGAGAAATCTGGGAGCAGTTTTCTTTTTCAGATTGGAAGAAGAACCCAGTAGTGCAAGTGCGCTCTATGTAACAGATTAGATTTTCTAGGCCGTGGAATAATTAGATATTTAACCATTAACTGTTTAATTTTAATATTTACTTATCTATTGAAAAAATATAATAATTAAAATTTTCTGTTAAAAATTTTGAAAAATATTATTATTTAAAAAAAGTGAAAAATAACTCTTAATAAATATTTTTTTTTAAAGTTAAACATGTCATGTAAAAGAAAAAATAAATATCAAAGGTAAAAGAAAAACCAAATATCAAATGACTTACTGTTTAACTGAAAACGTCAACGAAAATCGTTCAGCTCAAAAAGAACAATGCTTAAAAATGAGACGTAAAGAGTCGTACAAAAAATGAGAGATGCAATAAAATCATAGAAACGAAGAAGACGAGAGAGTGCACCACACCACACAACACACAACACATTATAAGTATACTTCTTCCTTTTCCCCAACAACCAACCAAACAAATGGATAGAGAGAGAGTTGTATTTTCCGAATCGACGCCACATCTCCATTGCTTTTCATTTATTGTTTGTTTACTATTTATTTTAAATCCAACGGATTATTGTTTTTATTAAACACCTTTTTCTTGTTCATTTTTTTTTTCATTATTTAAAACTGTAAAAACGTGTCTTGTTTGATTTTAGTTATGAACACAGATGTGATAAAACGATCAAATCCAGCTGATGACTATGAACTACTTCAACGCGTTGGTTCCGGAACATATGGTGAAGTATACAAAGCAAGAGACATTAGGTTTTTATTTAAACTTTCCCCACAAAATTTTTTCATCAACAATTTTTTTTTTGTAGAAACGACACGTTGGCAGCGGTAAAAGTTGTCAAGTTAGAAGCCGGAGATAATTTTGCCATAATTCAACAGGAAATTGTGGTGATTCGAGAGTGTTCACATCAAAATATTATTGCCTATTATGGGAGTTATATTCGAAGGTTTTGGGATTTTTTTAAAATGTTTCTCAAAATTTATTTTCAGAGATCGATTATGGATTGTAATGGAATATTGTGGAGGTGGAAGTTTACAGGACATTTACCACTGTGAGAATAAGTCACTTTAAAAAATCGTTTTTTATTCAAATTTTTTTCCAGTGACTGGGCCTTTATCTGAACTTCAAATCGCATTTGTTTGTCGCGAAACTCTTCGTGGTCTTGATTATCTTCATAAAATTGGCAAAATTCACCGAGATATCAAAGGAGCCAATATTTTACTTTCCTCTAATGGGGATGTCAAATTAGGTGAATTATAATTCTCAATAAAACCTAATAAAAACTTTTTCAGCGGATTTTGGTGTTGCTGCTCAAATAACAGCGACAATTGGAAAAAGAAAATCGTTTATCGGAACGCCATATTGGTAAAATTGCTAAAATGAATTTTTTGCGCATATTTTAAACGTTTCAGGATGGCTCCAGAAGTTGCGTGTGTCGAAAAAAGAGGCGGATATGGAATGCAATGTGATGTATGGGCGACTGGAATAACAGCAATTGAACTTGGCGAATGTCAACCACCACTTTTTGATCTGCATCCAATGCAAGTATTATACTTGATGACAAAATCGAGTTATAAGCCGCCGCATCTAAAAGATAAACATCGATGGTCACCACTGTTTCATGACTTTATCAAGCAAACGTTGACAAAAAATCCGAAAAAAAGACCGTCGCCAGAAAAATTGCTAAACTCACACCCATTCGTTTTGGGATCATTGTCATCAAGAATGACAAGAGATTTATTAGACAAGGTTTTTTTTTAAATTTTTGTTTAAAAAATTCTAAAATTTTCCAAATACAATGAAAACAAAAATTGTTTTTTCTTTTCATTTTTTTTTTCTAAACAAATGTAAAAAAATTTTTAAAAACATTAAAAAAAAAATATTTTGACAGGTAAATGGCGCCCCTACAGATGTTTACAATCGAATGTCTAAAACATCAGACGATCTGACAGAAGAAGAAAGTGATATTGATGAAACTCCAACAATTGCACAAACGCCAGAATCAGCACCAATCCGATTCAAATTATCTGGACATCTTGGAGACGTCGCTGATCAGTTACCATCAACGTCGTCATCCCAATATAACTCAGATCGAACGCTTCCCATTAAAGAATTACCGCCATTGCCAGATGTTGTTGGCGGTGACGCGTTTCTCCAAGATAGAAACGGCGTTATATTTGAGGAGGATGAAACGATAAAGCCACCAATGCCGAGACCACCGCCAAGAACTTTGAGAGCAGCGCAGAAAGCGACGATAAGAAAAAATGAAGAAGAAGCAGAAGATGAAGAAGAAGATGGACTACAATTAACGACTTTTTTTGGAATGCCGATAACACCAAAAGTAACATTTTTGTCATTTTCTGAAAAAAAGGAAAAGAAAACAGTTGCTAAACATTTTAAGGTACCAATGGGCGCTTGTTTCTCTAAAGTTATTGATGGGACAGATATTCGAATAAATTGTGCATCATCATGGGTTCACCCATTGACAGGATCACAATTTTTATTATTCGGATCAGAAAGCGGTATTTATTCATTTGATACAACATGTTTACCAGATGGGAATCTAACCAAAGTAACTTTTTTCTTAAATTCTGTTTAAAAAAAAGCTGAAAGTTTTAGATTCACCATCGACGCTGCTCTTGGATGTTTGTGCATTCTGATCGTTTGATTGCAATTCAAGGAAACACTCCATATTTGTATCGACATGACTTGGTGGCATTAACACAGAAGAATTTGACGTTAAAAATGAGCAGAAATTTGAACAAAATACCAGAAAAATTTGTGCCTAAGCGATTGGCAATAACTGTTCGAATGCCGGAGACGAGGTAGAAAAATAGAAAACAAAATAATTAAATAAATTTTTTTTATTTCCAGAGGAGTGCTCCAATGTACAGTGAAGAAAGGCGATGGAGCTCATGCAAACTCATTATTTTTGTGCTGTGCAATTCCAAATGCGGTTCATTTATTCCAGTGGTAAACTTTAACTTGATTTTATTAAAACTTTTATTGTTTTTTGTCAGGTATAAACCAATGCAACAATTTGTGCTAATGCGAACTGAGCATCTATTTTCTGGTGTCAGATTTCCGATAAAACCGTTTCAAGTTGGAAAAACTGAATAAAAAAGGGTGGCTGAAATAAAATTGAAATTTTTGCAGCTTATCAACACGAAAAGCTCGGATTTCCCTCAACTTTGCATTGGTGTCGGTAAAATGACAAACATTTCAACTTACTACTTTAAATGGATCAATTTTGGAACGGGAAAAAAGGTGAGGAAAACACGAACAAAAAAGTCGGAAAGAATGAATTTATTCTGCAGGAAGTTGAAGAAGAAAATGAGAAATTCGAAAGATTGGCTGAAGATGAATTATTGGATGTGGGAAATATGCATCAAATCGATCGAGAAACCATTTGTTTTGCTTTTCGAAATAAGGCAAAAATGATGAGAATCAAATTGGAAAATAATTTTTCCAACTTTTTTCAGGTTGTTTTAACAGATATTCAAGGCTTCGAAAAGCCCAAGCCGTCAATTTTCACGTTTAATTTTCACATTGAATATCTTCACGTTTTGGATGACTCAATTTTAGCGTTTCATTCGAATGGAGTTCAGGTAATCAATGTGATTTGGAAAAAAAAACTGAAATTTTAAAAATTTAAGGGTCGCGATTTAAAAAATAATGTAAACAGTCAAGATTTGTGTGATGTTTCACGAATTTATCGGGTAATTGGAGATGATGATCGGTGTGTTTAAGAAAGGAAATAATAAAAATAATTTGTTTTAAAATTCAGAATAATCGTTCTCAAATCACAAAATACAACAAATGCAGCAATTGACACTTGTGATATTTGCTTATTAACTGGCCACACAAATATTAAACAATTGTTAGGATCAAATTTTTAAAAAATGGGGATTTTTCAACGAAAAATTTTGGTACTTGATTACCTGTCTGCCTGTCTGTTCTTCTTGTTTTTTTTTTTTTTGAAAAGACAAACCTCACTTTTTTAGTATTATTATTCAAAAAAATCTAAAAGCTGCTTAAGAGAAAATGTAATTTTCAAATTTTAATGTTTCGAGCTTTCCTAATATAATTTTTTTCCGGTGTCATGTTTCTTCCTACCATTTTCCTAGAGAGAAATTGATGTTTTTTAGAGCTTATTCAACATTTTTTTTGTTTTTTTTGTTTGTTGCTTTGGTTCTAACAGGTTTTGAGCTTCATGTATAGATTAAATTATTTATTCAAAAAAAAAGAAAATAATTTGATTTCAGTGCATTTTAAAATTGTTTTATGAAGAAAAACACCGAAATGTTGAGTGCAAAAAGACCAAAGTAAAATGTGCAAATTTGAAAAAGACTGAGATTTTTTGAAAAGAATCTGAAGCTTTTCATTTATCTCGAAATGTGTGGACAACTCACTTTGTTGCAAAACCAATGTGAGTCTTCTCTTTGTATTCAACCGGTTCTTTGGATTTTTTAGGAGTTCTTCTACCCATTTTCAGATCTTTTTCCGTATAAAAGGAAAATAAAAATATATAATTTTGTTTAGTTGAACGTTTTTCAGATCACGTTTAACAAGAATTTAAAAAAATTTATTTAACATGCAATATAAATTAATTTAAATATTTAACAAATTTTCTTACCCTAACTTAAAAAACGTAATTTAACTTCTAAAAATGTTAAATTATTAATAAATTATGATTTTCTTTCACCACAAACTCTTAGAACCCGACACTTTAATGTATAATTTACTATTTCCATTTGACTGACTGAAAAAAATATTTTTTCAACCTTTCTGAAATAATGAAATATAAATAAATCTTACTGTATTGTTTAACGCTGCAATTGCTTTAAACGATTCTGCTGAATTTGGTTTTAATGATTTTGAATATGCTGCTAAAGCTGCTCGATCTCCTTTTGCTGTTAAACATTCAATCACCATCTTAAATTTATATTTTTTCATAGAAATTATCGAATGCAATTTAATTACTTCTGGTGCATCAAATAATAAAGCAAGTCTTAATTTTTCTTGCCCGTCAGTTTCTCCTCTCAAAATTTGATAAATTAGCTTTAAAAAAACTTTTTTGTCAACTTTTTGTCTGTAAAGTTACATTATTCGGTGGATTCGGATGTGATCTTTTGATAATCGTTAACAAATTATGACTATTGATTGGCACATTCCATTTACTTGTCGTTTTTTTGCCTTTAAACACACCTGAATGGACAAAAATAAATTTTTCATACGTTTCAAAAACTAAAAATGTTTACTTTTTGCTACATTTAAGCTCAATGAAATTGTTTTTGGTTGCAGAACTTTTTCAATGTCTGGGAAACGACATTGTCTTGTTAAAACTGACACAATTGTCTGAAGTGCCAAACGATCATTGAATCGAATAAACTGACGAACATTTGGCACGCTAATAGGGGAAGTCTGAAAAATTTTTATTATCATTTGTTTTCAATCTAATGAATTTAAAAAAAACCGTATCGTCGTAATGATACATAGCGGAATAATAAAGAGTTGACAAAGCTGGTAATCCAATAATTGAACACGTTTTTGGAAATTTAACAAAAAACTCGCTTTTCCCAGCTGCATCCAATTTCTTAAATAGAAATGAAAAAAACGCTTCAATTAAGAAAAATTTAAGTAAAACCTCAATTTGTAGCTGAATTTCATAAATTCTAAGTAAACTTTCAATTTGTTTCGCTTCCAGCTTCATTTCTGGTATTGAAAAACTTCCGTAAAGCATTGTTCGAAGCAACGGGGTTCGTTTATCCGGTGTCGATTTATATTTTTCTGTAGCTTCAAACTCTACAATTGCCGCGTGTTGATATTTTCCAACTCCTCTGAAAAAAAAGGTTTTTTATCGATTTTTTTTTAGAAATCACTTTAAAAATTGTTTTATTTCATCCCATTTTCCATGAACTTGCAGGTTTTTAACAAAAACTCGACACGCTGATTTTTGATTTGACATCAATTGAAAAAACATATTTTCTTTTAACGTTCTTTTGAGAAACATCACAACCTAAAGTTTTAATTTAAACAAATGATTTTGAAAAAAATAAATTAGAGAAACCTTAAAAATTGTATTATTATCAAAACTATCTACTGCACATTCTAGCAATCGTTGTTTTTCCTTATAAGATCTATATAAATCCAAAGTTACATCATTTCCTTGCAATAATCGATCAACTGCTTTTTCAACACTCAATGGTCGGAATCTATCATGTCGAACAGTCTAAAAAAATATCATTAAAAAACAATATCGATTATTTTAAACTTCTAAATGATTTTGTAGTTTTCGATGCTCTGCTTTGAGTCGAGTGTAATCGAGATCTAAACGCTGAGCTTCACTAGGAAGACTGCTCGCACTAGCTTCTGATACAACTGATGGTGCTGATTGAATTGGTTGAGCCACTTTCTAAGAAAAAACTTATTAGAAATAAGCAAATCATTACCAAAATTTTACCACATTTTCTGAAAACTTCATGTAAAGGAAGTCATCTACAAGTTTTCCAGCTGCGCTTGGCGATGAGCTGAAATAGAAAAAAAATTGAAAAACGATGTATAAAAAAAGACTTAAAGCTCACGTTGTTAGTCTGATATTATTTTTTTCAACTGGCTTAACAGCAATGGATCCAACGTTTTCAGCATTCGTAAACGGTTTTGGGGTTTCTTCTCCACCGAATAAATTATCAACTGCTGCCCGAGCTTGTAGCTTAAATCTTCGTTTGTTTAGACACATTTTTACAATGATTTTCAATTAAATTTGAATTTAAACTTAAATTAATTTACGGATCACGTAATTTTCAATAAAATTTTCAATTTATTAAATTTTTACCTGTTTAGATTGTAAATCATCAAAAAGAGAAGAAGGATTTGAATCGGATTCATTCCAATAACTGTCTTCCGGATTATCGAATGTGAATTTATGCCTTAGGGCCATTTTTATATACATAAAGAATACTTGAGCATTATAAACTTTAAATTAATATGAAGCTATTAACGTATATAACGTATATACTTCCTGTAATAATTAAATAATTTTAAAAATTACACCAGGATATTTTAAACTTGTAAAAATAAAAAAAATAAAGAAAAAATGCGATTTTATTAAATGCAAAAACTGCGAAACGTTATGCCTTTGCCTTGCAATAACATGCGCCAGAGCGCGAATTTTAAATTTGGAATTTTAGGCCAGAAATTTTAAATTCTTTAATAACCCGCTGAACTTTTGAAAATCAATTTGAAAATAATTAAATTTCCTTTACCGTGTTTTCTCAAAAAATTTTATTGTAACTGAAAAATTTTTTGACCTGAAATTCATGTTTGATCTTATTTAAACCGTGAAATAGTTGAAACTTCAGTTTATCTTCCCCATTATTAGTAAAATTTTTTAAAGTTAGCGTACGATTTATGTTTGCCTACGGTTTTAAACTTTTTATTGCCGATTTCTGTTTTAAATTTATAGTTTTTGTAGGATGCAAAACTCACAAATGCCTAGCGTCAGTAACACTAACCAAAAATCTAACAATGATATTTTCGCCGATGGAATTTACACGTTTCTAAACAGCAATCTTGATTCCAGTAAATTTGCTCCAAGAGCTTGTGAAAAGTAATACATTTAATGCAGCATTAAAAATGTTCAAAATTATCATTTTTTTTCGCAGATCAACTACAAATGACGCAAAAGGCCCGGTTTTAACGATGCCTATTTCGGTCAAACCGAAGACACGCGAACCGGAGAGTTTTACCGATAATCGAATTTATGTTAGCAATATACCATTTTCATTTAGAGAGCAGGATTTAGCGGCAATGTTCTATAAGTAAGCTGTTGTTAGAGTTTGAAAATTTCCTGATTTTAACATTTTTTTTCTCAGATATGGTAGAGTCTTAAGTGTTGAGATCGTTACCAATGATCGTGGTTCAAAAGGTTTCGGATTTGTCACTCTCGATTCACAATTAGCTTGCGAAAGAGCTCGATACGCTTTGCATGAAACTCATGTTCAAGGACGAATCATTGAAGTTCGAAGGGCAACACCAACTCGCAGAAAAATTTCAAACAATCAAGGTGAAGTGCTGCCGCCACCAAAATTGTGCGTTGATCTTCGAGCTCCACATAGTCTCTGGCGTGCCGAACCACCAACATCCAATGAAAACTTCAATTCTGAAATTGGCGTCTCGAGAGCTTTCGGTGAAAACAACAAAATGGGGGCACCAATTAGACAACCATTTGGATTAATTCATCCGAATGTTGTAAACCGTCGACTACCGCCAAGTCAATTGAAGTGTATGAAACATTCAGACTTGAAACTATCTGCGAATGGAGACTATTTCCTTAAAAATGGAGAGCTCACAACTGATACAAGTTTATTAATGTGCATCAATGGATCAAACACAACATGTAGAACATTCAATGAAAATATTGATAATTCAACAGTAAAATTCGAAACCGAAATTTTAAAAAATTAGTTTCTGTATTCAGAATGACATTACCGATTCGGAGCTTACTTCTGTATTCCCTAACCATATTCGTGATCAAATCACCGCTTTGTTGGACACATCAAACCCATTGCCACCAAATTCGGCTCGCCGATCTGGTTCTGTTGGATCTTCGGAACTAAGAACGTCAGAAAGCGAAACGGCATCAGGTTTAAATCAATTTTCAAACGTCTTGATTTTATTTTGAATTTTCAGACGATGAGGTGCATCCCTGGACACCAAACAGCAACCCAGATCTTCTGGCATCTCTGTATGAAGGATCAACATCCTATCACAATACCAACTAACTGAAAATTAAAAATTAATTCTGTTCTCAGCAAATCTCTCTTGTACCTATTGGTGCTGTTTTTTGACCAGAATTTGAAAATAGCACCCGAAAATTGAATATGTTAGATATTATTTTGTTTGAGAAATGCTCACAGCATTGTCCTATCTTGTGATTATCCTTGTAGGTTTTTCTTTGTGCCCAAAACTGCTATAAATAGCTATTGGATGCTACTAATGTCTTCAATTATTGATTTTTCATTATTTCTCTTTTTCTTTTTTTTGATTGTACTTACCAGAATGTTTGCGCCGGTTGTTTTGTATTTTTGTATTTTCTATAGCCTTGTCTTCTGTTTTCCCAAACACAGAAAAATACAATGAAAATGTGGTTTGTCGCTGTTTCGAATTTAAACAATTGTTCGACAAAAAAGAAAATTAATCCGAAACAAAAGAAATTGACAGATAGCAACACCATTGGCTATGTTCGATTAGCGACCCCCATGGATGAAGAGGAGATGGGGATGGTTAACCCGGTATCTAGTGATTAACAATATCTTTCCCCCCTCCCCCCGTCGTTTCTCTTTCTTGTTGCGACTTTCGCCCGATTGACCGACAATCGGCATACCCAGTGGTATGTCTATCGTGAAATTCCGAATTGACTTTGCTAAATATATTTTTAAATTCAACTTTCTCGTATTTCAAAAAAAAGAAAAAAAGAAGAGGATTTTTGTCCGAAATAGTCCATTTTAACCAACCCATTTAGATTGAAGAAGTTGATAAAAACCCAATTTTTTTTTGTCTTTCATCTGTGAGGGACAAGATCGATATCCCCATCGAGAATGAAGATTGGTTGTTTTTTTTCTCCGTGGCTTTTAATGTTTTTTTTTGCTGACGTTTTTTGATAGAAAACCAAAAAATTTCAGATGTTGAGATGCTTCTTTTGGGTTCTTGTCACCCTATTAGCGACCAGCTCAATGGGACAATATGAGCCATGTATGAATCGAAAAAAAAAAGAAAAAAAAATTTTGTTTTCCAGTGATTTCATCATCGTGGTCAATGTGGTCGCCATGGTCATTTTGCTCGAACAATGTGATGATTCGAGTTCGAGCTTGCTCAACAGTTCGAGGCTATAAATGTGTTGGTCACAATAAAGTGAGAAGAGATCGAGAAACTCCCAAAACGATTTTTTCCCGTTCTGACAGGAATTCCAATCGTGCAACTCGCCAGTTCCACGACGCAATTTCGCTGATTATGAAGACGTTGAAGAAGCCGATCGAGAAATGGCAATGAAACAGTTATATCAAGACTATGAGCCAGAAGAAGGTGACATCAATCAATAAATCGATATTTTGAATTTTCTTTTTTCGTTTTTCAGTCGTTCCCCGACGTAAACCAACCAACGGGAATTTTCATTTCATCTCACCATCAACGCCGAGTAATCAGAATTCAAAAATGATTCGATCGGAATGATCAATTTTTTTCTTGCAGAGACAACAACAAGGCAACCAAATTTTCCAGCGCTGGAAGAGATGGAAACGGTGTCGACGTTTGATTATGATAAATATCCAAAGACCAATCAAGACATCACTATTCCAACCATCAGCACAACAACAGAAGATGTGACAACAACGACGACGGCAACGATGACGACGACGATGACGACGCCAATGAAGATTCAGATGCAAAAAAATGAAACAATTGAAAAGAATGACGAAGAAGTGTTATCTTCTTTTAAAGGCAAATACACATTGGAAGAAGAAATGGAAGTTCCGATGGTTTCACTGCCGACGATGGCGTCAACAACCTTGATGAGTTATGGCTCACCACCAGGATCTGAAATTGAAGACGTTGAAATGGTGACACCATCAACGGTGTCGATAGAAGAAAGCAGGGAAAGAGATTTTTCGACAATTCCGACACTTCCAACAATGCCAGATGAACGATGGAAAAGCATTGAGAATCACAGTAATAAAGGATCATTTGCAATCGGAAAAGATCCAATGTTTTCGACCGATTTCACAGATCGAAATGAAGAAATGGAGGATCGCCGAAAAGAAGGATCGTTTGAGATTGAAAAAGAGCCAATCAGCCCGACACTTCCAACGTTTTCAATCAAACAAAGTGAAGAAAATAAAGATGAGAAAGACGAGGCAGAGGATGTTGTGGCACGAACAAAAGTTGAATTGCCAACTGAAATCTTTAAAACTGAAAAGTTGCGAACTTCTCAACAGATGCGTCCATCAAGAGTTTCGTTGATCACCGAGCAGCAAAAGCTTCAAACTTTTCCAAAGTTGATGAACGAGCATGAAGTGACAAAGCGACCAGCTCAAAAAGCGACAATAAAACCAACGCAGGTCAATTTGGTATTCTGAATTCCTCGATGATGAATCCATTTTTCAGATCACCATGGAAATATCGAATAAGCCGCTGAAAAAGAAGCTGAAGAAGCGTCGATTGAGAAAATTGAATCGAATGCTGAAATCGAAAAAACCACTTCAGAATCAGAAACAGAAGGCGTTGACGTTGACGACCACCCAACATTTTCCAACACCAACTCAACAATCGGTTGAGGTAAGAAAAGTTTTCTTTTTTTTGTTACTTTTTGTTAGTTGAACAGTTGGCATTTTTCACTATTGGGTTCTAATATTTGATCAATTCTAAACGATGATTGGAAAAAAAGTTTATTTACAGTTGAACTCATGGTCGACCGATCGGAATCAAAGAATATATGAGGAGACAAAAGAACTTGAAGCTCGATTGTTGGCTTTAAAACATCGCGTTGATCTTAATAAACAATTATTGGAAAATTTGAATCCGATCACAACGTCAATGACAATGACACCAATAACAACAACAACAACAATGATGACGTCGTCGTCGTCAGATTCTGAAGATGTTCCGAATATTTTCAACAAAACATTCAACAATGATTTGTTTCAGAAACTTGAAGGAGATACAGGTCGAGCGTTATCATGGCTAATCAATGATATGGAAAGAATGATTGAGGATAAAGCAAGGAATGAGACGAAAAAAAAAGAGGAAGAAGAAGAAGGATTCAGAATTGGTGAAGAAGTAAGAAGCCAAAAATTAAAAAACGAGTTTGTCAACAAAAAATTGTCAGATGACACCCACTGAAACAACGACACAAGGCTCGCCATTCCCATTTCCGGTTGAAGATGGATTCTCATGGATTCGAACCAAAAGAGCAGCAACCAAAAATAAAAGTGGCGAAGAAAAAAAAGTGTCCAAAATAATCGATAATTTTCAGTAATTTGGGGACAATGGTCAAGCTGGACAACGTGCCAAGATGGTCGACAATCGCGAAAACGAAATTGTCTGAAAAAAATCGGAGGATTCGGATCATCGAAATATCCATATGATTATCGTTGGTTTTTTTTTTGAAAAAAAACCTCAAAAAAAAATTTTTCTATCAGAAAAATTCATCAAAATTGCCAAAAACGACAACATAGTCGACACGGATTTTGGTGAACCAGCTGATTATCCGATGAAAAGATCACGAAGATCAACAAAATGCTCACCACCACAAATCGAGCACAGAGATTGTTAATGAATCGTATTAAATCGCCTGAATAGTGTATCATCATTCCGTTAGTATGGGTATCCATAGCTTTTCCTTTACATTTTTCTTTTCGTCAATTTTGTTCACATTTAATAATGAATTTTCAAATAAAAAAAAAGAAAGTAAAAGCTGAGAGATAAAAAAAAACTTTTTTTTTTTTTTTTTGTTTGAAAAAAGGGTTGGGTTTTGGGTTTTTGAAAAGTCAATATTTATGTAAGAAATAATGAGTATAAATAGTTACTTTTTGACACTTTACAACAGCATTCACTGATTTTCGAACGAAAGTAAACCAATCAAAAAATGTCAGCCAAATTGTGAGTTTAAATCAATTTTTAATTAAAGTTCAGCATGAACCGATTTGCCTTTCAGCATCATTCTTGTTTCCCTAATTGTCGCTTGCGCTCTATTGACAACTTGTGATGCTCAATATTACGGATACGGTAACTACTATGGTTGGCCATCATCTTACTATGGTAATTATTACGGAGCATATGGTTATGGATATCCATCGTATTCCTATTATGGATATTATGGAAAGAGAAGTGCTGGATTTGGCTCACAGGGAAATGAGCAACAACAACAACAAGCTCAACCAATTCATCAATAAAATTGACAAAAATTTGTATTTTTTTTGTATTTTTCAATAATAAAAGAATTTTTAAAAATAATTGTTGTTGCTCGGGGAGCAAAAACCAAACTGCTTGAATGAAAAAAAAAATTAATTTAAAAAAAAATTGTAAAATCTGAAAAAATAAAAATTGTTTTTTTGTTATTCTGAAACTCGGCAAGTCAATATTTCCTTTCTTGTGAAAAACGTAGGCGGCTGACGTCTTAAAACAGAAAACTCATCTCTTCAAATTTCATCAACATCATCAACGATGCTCCACTTGTCCTTCAAGTAGTTGAAATTCAAAAATTCAATTCATCGGACTTTTCGGCATTTTGATTTTCCCTCCAACACACACACACTGACACCAAAACCAATGGACTTTGAATATCGAATTCTGTGTTGCCACGTGGCAGTCGACGTGGCCATCTGGAGCTGCTTGGAAATCATCGTCATCATCGTCACCTACCTATCAGGTTTTTGTCTCGGTACAATTCTTCAGAATACCAAAAAGAATTGGTGTCTTCAGGCTTTCAGCATCCACTGATGACGTGTCAGTCGTACAACGTCTCCTTGTTGGAAAAATACAATGAGCCAGCGGTGTTGGCGCAACACAAAATTTGTACCACCAGCGGGCCACTTCTGTTCTGGATCATAATTCATGTCTTCACAAATTTGATGACATTGGTCTTCTTCTTTTTTTTTCCTGAACTCAGAATTGATTTTTACTTTGATTTCAGATCGCCATTTATACAAAAAATACCAAATTTCTTTTCGGATTTCTGATTGCAACATGCGTTGATCTTCTCATGTCATCCGCCTATTTGGTCGTCCTTCTGGCGTTCATCACACTTGGTGAACATGTTGATAAAGTCTGAAGAGCTAAAAATTGCTCAATTGAGTTTTATCAATCAATAATTTGTAGATTCTCGTTATGTTTATGGTTGGAATGGTCATCATCAAAACCTATGAATTTCTGTGTGGTCGACGTCTTTATTGGTATTTATTATGGCGACAGGATAACATGATGACTCCAAGATCAGCTTTGGTTAAACAAGAAGATGAAATATTTCAGTTTTAGTCATTTTTATAACTTTTTTGTTTTTTTAAAGCTTTTAAAAGGCTTCTTTTTTTCCTTATTAAAATTGTAGTGGTACGAATGGCCGTGGCCGAGTACCCTAACGTACTTTTAGGCCACTGTATATTACCCATTTTCGCTCCGCGCTTTTGTCAATTATTTTAATAAAGTTTTTAAGCTTTTGTTTTAAAATTCTGTTTTTTTGAGTTCTGAAATTGATTTCAGCTTTTTGTAGGTTTCTTTAAATAATTGTTAAATTACAAAAAACCACCAAAAGTAATATTTATAGGTTAAACATTTTTCAGAATAGTGATTTCTGATTGAATGATTTATTATGACACACATTTATCGAAATATATTTGTAAGTTTTAAATAAAAATTTTTATTTTTTTGTTTTTTCCAGAATACAAAACTTAGCGAAGTTGTAACAAAACGAACAGTGATAGCTGTGACAGCCGGAATCGGAATTGGAGTAATTTTTGCAAATTTTGTAAAACTGTAGGTTGTCTTTTGTTTTTTCATTAGTATTTGCTCATATTTTCAGATGGAGTAGAAGAAAAGAAAGTTTGCAAAGTAAAGATTTGTCTCAAAATGTGGAAAATAGTCTTGAGAATATAGCAAATGAGCAATCTTTAGGTTTTGAAAGATCTAAATTACGTACAAAAATCCCATTATCCATTCTTAGAACTTCGTCAAGCACCAAGTGTTCGTTGTCTCCGACCAACTTCATCACAAGGAGAACGTGGTTCACTTCGGAATAGTGTACGACAAAATTCGTCGAAAAGTTTGAGCATGAATCCTATTGAATTAGACATATATAATGGTAAAACTGACAAAAAATAAAAAGAAAATTTTTCGTCTTCAGGTCAAGAGTTATGTGTTGAGTTAAGGAAAACGGTTGAAAGAGTTTTTCATAACTTGGAACTGGTGAAAAATCGAAGTAGTAAAGATATGGAAAGGTATAAAACGTTTTTAAAAATAATTTCATAAGTTGGTTGCAGATCACTTAAAATTGAAGAAATTCTGAAATCGATTAAAACTGTTGAAAACGAAATTGTTCTTCTTGTTCCGGATGTTCGAGAAAGTATTAGTTTGAAAAAAAATATTTAGAATTCTCTTTTTTTCAGATATTGAGTTTCATTCAATCAGTGGTTACGCGGCTAGTGTTCATACTGGTAGATCAAGAACATTATCAGTGCTTTCAGATGATTCATTTCAATCCGCATTAGAAGAATTCGTATGATTTTATGACGAATTTCGTATGTTATTTTTGCAAAAAATGTGTTTTAAGGCATGTAATTTGGAAATTGATGATATTGATTTTGTGAGTGAAGCTGCAGCCAATTTGAAAAAAGATGAACTTTTATTCCTTCAAGAAGGAATGAATGCAGCAGTCAATGGACAAGTATTGAAAAAAGCTAAATTAACTTCCAAACGATGTGTTTTAGGTAAAATACCGAAAAAGTCGAGCAGAATTCTGCAATTGTGAATCAGAAACGGATTTCGCTGCAAAATTGTATTGTGTTAGACAATCTTTAGCGGTAAGTGAGCCCTGAAAATAAGTGAGTGCCCAATTTTTTTTTGATTTCAGAATTTATTGAGCGATGAGCACAAAAAAGTGTGGCTTGCCAAATGTGGTCGAACACTTCTGGCAGATTTTATTCGTCACACGAAACAGGATCCAATGAAATTTTACAAAGTTTATGACGAAATGATTTCATTTGTATCGCTCGAACAGAATTTTGACTTGTTGAAAAAAGATGTTCAAGAAAGAGGGGTTTTTTTTGAAAGAAGAACATTTTTAATTAGTAGAAAAATGCTTGAATTCAGGTAGTAGAAACAGGATTTTATGATCTTGTTATTGATTTTATCATTCTGGATTCGTTTGACGATTTGAAATCACCACCATCAGCAATTTATTCAGTGACGAAAAATTATCTCATGTCAACATCGATGAAGTATTCAACATTGAAAACAATAATTTGGTCGATTATTAAAGCAAAAAGACAAAGACTGAAAGTAAACCAAAAAAAATCAATAAAGCTTCATTTAATTGATGGAATTTTTACAGAATCAAGATGGATTTATAGCAAGATTCTACAATATTTCAGAAGCTGTAATGCCAGCAATAACGCTTGGATTATTAGGAACTGATGAAAGATTAGGAGAATTGTGCCAATATTTTAAAGTATTTTGTTTTGTATGTAATTCTACAAAAAATATTTTTTCAGGAGCAAGTTCTTCAATTTGTGCTTGATATTTTCAATACGCAACGTGTTTGTTATCGATCTTTAGAAGAAATGTCAGAAGACGTTTGGATTGTGATGAGAAATCGTTTAGAAGCGATTCAAACCAGATTAAGCAATGAATTATTGCCACCATGAATCTTTAAATATCAGAAAGAATCAGCATTTTTTGTCCAAGCACGGGTTTAGCAAATAGATTTTTGTAAAGTTTGTTAGGTTTTGTATTTTTCATTTTTTGTTAGTTGGCAGCTTTAGTTGACATTTATTATTAAGTTTTTATATTTTCAATTATTCAAAAAAAAAAAATAAAGACTTGGATCAAGAAAAAAAGTTTGTTAAAAAAGGATTTTTTTTCCAGATTTTATTTTAATTTTTCAAAAAACTGATAACATTTTTATTTATTTTTGTGCAAATATTGGGCAGAGAACAAAAATAATCATATTGTATTTGTGTTAAAAGAAAAAAATAATAAAAAAACTGATAAAATTGATAGATTTTTACTTATCTCTTATTGTCTAATTCTCCATTCGTTTTCCTGTCTTCTATGTCAGGTTCAGAAGTGGCGTGATAATGAAGATCGATAAGATTTTCGAATTATTCGATGACTTTTTTGTTTGTAAATTTTGCATTTTTTTCAGTTTAACGAAATGAGCGCCCAACTATATTTGGTCACTTATAATGTTCTTCAAATTTTGGGGTAAGGATCATCTTTTGTTTAAAGGAGCATACATGTTTTCTTTGCAGATGGTCAGTGATTTTAGTGAAAACGTTTTTAGGAATCGCTGAAGGACTTCCATGGGCCGAATTGTATACATCAGTGGAATTTGAGCTGAAAATCTTTCAGACAGCTGCGATTTTAGAGGTTTTGTGACTTTTCAAATAGGTAAAATTTGTGAGAACGAATCGAATGTTAAAGGTGATCCACGCGTTGATTGGATTGGTAAGATCACCAGTGGCAACAACTCTTACACAAGTCACATCACGAGTTGTTCTTGTTTGGCCGATTCTTCATCTCTGTTCAACTGTAATTTTTAGCAGTTTTTTTCTCCGAATTAATTTCAAAAGTCTTGAATTGTTCAGGCGCGTTACAGCATTGGAGTACCGCTTCTTCTTGTCGCCTGGTCAATCACTGAAGTGATCCGATATTCATTCTATGCTCTTAGTGTCTTAAAACAACCGATTCCCTACGGTCTTCTCTGGCTTCGCTACACTTTGTTCTATGTTCTGTATCCGATGGGAGTATCTGGAGAATTGCTCACACTGATTGGAGCACTTCCAGAAGTTGACAAAAGAAAAATTTTGACGCTCGAAATGCCAAATCAATTGAACATTGGCATTTCATTCTGGTGGATTCTAGTCATTTTTGCGCTTTACTACATTCCAGGATTCCCACAACTCTATTTTTATATGATTGGTCAACGCAAAAAAGTTCTTGGTGGAAGTGCAAAAAAAGCGAATTAAATTTCTTGTTACGTGTAAAAAAAGAAGAAGAAGATAAAAACGTATTTATTGATGGTTTTTCTTGTTGTTAAACAACAACAAACAAAAAAAAAAGAAACGAAAAACGAAACCCGAAAAAAGCGAATTGAAAAAATCCCCGAATTATCATGTTTTATTTGGATTGCATTTGAGCGAGCGCTTCAGCTTTTGCCATATAATTCAAATAAAGATAATAACACCAGTAGAGGAGATTGAGTAGACAGAACGAGAGTGGAAAAGCCTTTCTTAAACAGAATTTCAGCGTTTTTTCGAAAAAAGAAAAAGAAAAACCTGCAAAATCTGTCAACGTTTTGAGCTGTCCATTTTGTTGACTCCTCGTCGTCTTCGGTGAGAAGACCTGAAAGTTGTTGAACAGATTTAATGGGGGTTGATCCAGAAGAATGGGTTCGTCGTATACTCCTTTCGGAGAATGTGTAATACATATGTAGAAAATTCAAGCGTCGAAAAGTCGGTCAAGGAAACTCGAAATCTTCCAATTGTACATTACTTACCGATTTGGGCTAAGGCATGTAACGATTCGAACATTGTGTTAGCTTGACGTGACGTCACCGATATTTTTTGTCCATTCTGAAAATATTTGTGCATTTTTCTATGCTCATTCAAGGAAAAAGAAACAGACGCTAACTACTGGCTCATCATAATTCGCTCGAAGATCCGCTTCAGCCGCAACTGGATTTGTCATTGTCGTCGAGCCATAATTGTTTTTCTTTCGATTACCTTTACTGAAAATAAAGGAACGAGTTGAGGTGTGCAATGGAGCGCATTCACAACGTCTCAACTCACCGACGTAACGCTTCCATTCGTTCGCGTTTTTTCTGCGACTGTCGCTGTTTTCGTCGACTATTACTTTCGCTATCCAAATAGCAGACGAATGCCACTTCGATCATCGTAAGAAAGATGAAGCTGAAAAATATTGATTGATTTTTGTTTGAAATGTTTATTGAAACTCACGCCGTTGTCAACACCATGTAGACATCAATGGATTTGACGTAGCCGACTCTCGGCAGATTTTTCGCCACATTTCCATACTGAAATTGTAAAATCTCAAAAGAATCCTTTCGAGAAGAATCAAGCCTACTTGAAACGTCAACGCCATCAGAGAGCTGACGCCTAATGTGATGCGAGCCGGCAACGCTTTAAGATCAATCCAGAAGCTGACGAATGAGAGGAAGACTGACGAATAGGTCGGAATGTACATCTGAAGAATGTAGAATCCGTAGGCCCGTGAAAACGTCAACGAGACGGTCAGCTGAAATGTCGAAACTGTGCAATTTTTTTCCTTCCCGGGATTTTTTAAAGGAAACCCACTTGATCCCATTGACCAGCGGCATATTCGAAACTATTTTTTGTCCACTGAAGACCGTACAAGGTGAAATCCGAAAGTTTCGATTTGGCTATTGAGAACACCTGAAAATCGGATTTTCAGTCCACCCACACAAGTTTTTCGATGAGCACAAAACAAATTGGCTCACTGGTTGCCATTCCCGCCAGTTCAACTTTACTTTCGCCGCGTTGTAGGCGTAGCTTTCGATGATCAACTCGCAATTCTGAAAAATTTCAGCCAATTTTACTAAAAAACAACAGAACTTTGACGAAGAATAGTTGAAAATGAGAGAAGCAGACGACGATAGTGCGTCACGGTCAGCGAGCGGTCGCCTGCACTGCAACCATTGTTCTTCAACTACATACATAGTCTTACCATAATATCCATCGGAAAGAGGACAAGATCGACAAGGCACGGACTCTGAACTTGAAGTCGGTAATTGACCCAGACCGTTCCATTCGGATAAATCATCAGGAAAATATTTGGTGTCGGCGACGAGTGAACTTCGGTTTTTTTCGAATTCACAAAGCAAACGTTTGGCGTCCAAATTTTGTCGACCATCTGATTTCAAAAAAAAAAAAAAATCAATAAAAATTCGAAGTTCGACGGTTACCGAATATCCAAGAGTCAGATTTTGAAGACACGATGTTATGTGATCAAATTGAAGGCGAGGATCGTGCCAAATTTGGCTGAAATCGATCAAAATTGCCCTCCAAAAAAAAAAAAGAAAGTTGCTCAAAACCTGAACAGCAAATCCAACGTGAAGCTGGCGGACATCTCCGACACTTGTGCAATATTCTGAATGCCGAACTCGATGGAGACGACCGTCGCCGACGTCTTCAACGGTACCGTATTTTTGTTGTAGTTGTCATCGAAAAGCTGCCGCAGAACAAATTGGGAAATCGTGTCGTTCTCCGGCTCACTGAAAAAATGAAGCGTGGAGCATTATTTTTTATGACTTTTCCTTCCCCCCTTCTCCACTCTTTTTATGGGTTTTTTTTTGTTGGTTGATAACACTTTTTGGGGCTTTTACTCGCAACTCCGTACAAATGCAGCTCATTTTCTGGCTGGCTCTCAAAATTCTTGTTCTTCAATGTCTCTCATCCGTACTGGCGGAGGATTGTTCGATTGGCGACACAAAAAACACTCATGAAAACTGTGTTCACATCGAGAATCAGGCATCGTTCGTTGTTTTTGTTTGATTCATAAAAGTGGAGGCAAATCCACGAAGCTCGGTTTTTTCAGCAAATGGGAAGAGGCTGAAAATTTCTGCAAAGCTCGTCACGGTCATCTTGCGTCAGTTCATAACGCTTTTGATATGAACTCTCTGCGAGGTTTGAGCAGCCCCGTCTTTCTCCAAAAAAAAAAAAAAATCCTCTCTTTTCTGCCAGGAATCGCTGGCTCGTGCCAAAATTTTTGGCTCGGCGGCAAGTGTGACGGCGGCAAAAATTGTCAGTGGAACGACGGCACAGCGTTCGACTACAACGCGTTTCGAAATGGAAACGCGGGCAGCGATGATTGCATTGTGGCCGACACAAAGTCGGGCGTTTGGACGACGAAAAGATGCGATTCGACGAGTTGTGTCGCGTGCGAGATTAGCGGTCGAAAAATGAGAAATTGTCAGGATTGGCAAAACGCTGGATTCAATGAGTACGCGGCTTTAACGCGATGGAAGAGAAACTTAGATAGATAAAAACCTAGGCCACCTTTATTTTTTTCGATTTTTCTTCTGGAAAATTGATTAACTCTTTCATTATTGCGCGCAAAAAAAAGTTTAAATTTGAAAAAAAACGAGCTTTTCCCTTTTTCTCTGCGTCTCTATCTCTCTAAATACTTAGTACTTAGAAGAAATAGAACGTTAGTAGCTTCCAATTTTCAGCAACGGAAAATACACAATAATTCTGAACGATAAAGAAACCGAAGTTTATTGTGATATGGAAACCTATGGAGGTGGATGGATCGTGTTTCAAAAGTATTCAAAAACCAAAAAAAAAAAAAACAAAAAAAATGACGACTATTTTCAGTCGCGTTGACGGAAGCACAAGATTCTGGGATCGAACGTGGGAAGAGTTCAAAAATGGGTTCGGTGATGATCTCACCGAATCATCAAACTTTTGGCTTGGCAACGAGCCGCTGCACATCTTAACATCATCTGGCTCAAACGTGACGCTTCGTGTCGAGCTTCATGGTGACCGTACGCCAAACTCGAAGACGTCATCGACTTTCTGGTGGTCACACTATTTCCGCTTTACCATTGGACCCGAAGCTTCCAATTATCCTATCGATTTGTATATGGAATGGCCTGATTTTGTGGGCAACGCCTCATCGGCCTGGTATGATTTGACATATTCGGCTGGTGCACAATTCTCAACAATTGATCGAATCAATGATCCGCGAAAAGAATGTGTGACACAATTTCAAATGGGGTGAGCATTAATTTTTGGGCTCCATTTTGTCAGAGCCGGCGGCGCGTAAACATTTTTTGCAGAGGATGGTGGCTCAAAAATTGTGCTCTTTCATCACTCAACGGAGCTTATGTTCCAAAAGATTGGAACAATGGTTATGGCCTCTTTTGGATCGTCGATGGTGGTGACACAGTCATTCATCCCTACCGAACTCGAATGCTATTAAGAAACACGATTTGAAACAAATTCGAGCAAAAAAAAATCAATAAAATCAATCAATAAAAATTAAAAAAAAAATTATTCTCTCACTTGCAACGCATCGAATCCACATTATTTTGATGCTCCAAACTCTGCGGCAACAACGTCGACACAACATTTCCGAGACCCCAAATCAGCGTAAATAAATTCAGATGGTGTTCGACATGCATCGTCGTTGTGTTCATCGTAGTAACACGGAAAATTTCACCTATAAGGAAGGCGACGATGAGTCGGACGATGGTGACAAGTAAAATGTGAGCATCGTCTGCAACATTAAAGAAAGATTTCTATTTGGTCAGGAAATGAGATTTTTATAAAAAATGTCAAAAACACACAATTATTATTCGACTGAAAAAAAGAAGAAGAAGAAAAAATGAGGATGAAAATGAAAAGAATAGCGAAGATAAACATTTTCTCCTTGTTGAGCTTTTCCTCTCATTTTTTTTCTTCTTTCCACTTCATTTTATTTAAAGGATTTCTCCTTTATTTATTTTTTTCATTGCTTTTAAGGAAAAGCTTAAACGTTTCAAGCTCTTTTTTGTCAGTTTTACGTGAGTTACGTGATCAAATTAATTAAAATTGATTTTGTTCGAGTCTCACACAAGTTTTTACGTGAAGTACGTGAAAAATCTGATTTTAATTAGAGTTTGAATTTGTTTTGCTTTTAGATTTTTACGTGAAGTACGTGAAAAATGAAAACAAATTGATCAGTTTTTAAATTTTCTCTTGTTTTACAGGTGAAAAAGAAGTGAAAAAAGAAAAAAAAGCCGCGGTGTGGGAAAAAAAGACGAATTCGACGTCAAGCAACGATGAAAAATTGTCATCTCGGCCCGAAAATGAGATGCAGATTTCTCTCTGAAGAAATGAAAGCAGGAAATGGAATTGTCCTGTCCTGATGTGCACCACCTTCTTCAGCCAGCTTCCAACTTGTTCGGACCCGATTCAGCTTTTTAACTCACCAACCACCAAAAAATATAAAAATAATAATAAAAAAAACCCTCGTCAGTAGTATAATAATACCCGTGCAAAAATGTGTCATTTTCACACCGTTTTTTTTTGGTGAAATTTTGATGGATGTCGATTTTAGAACGGATGTGGTATTATCCCCGCCCCCGCCCCCCGGCCCCCTTTGAGAATAAAAAATAAGCCTCATTCTTTACACAAGGCGAGTTCATTTAGCAACGTTTATCAGAAAATATACAAACAAGAGAAATAGGGCCTGAAAATAGAAGAACCCTCAGATGGAGTCAGTATCAGAACCACGAAGCGACACCTTCCGGCGAGCGAAACCGTTTCGTAGAGACGATCCATCAGCTGTTCTGCTCGAGCTAAGACTCCATTCAGAAGATCTACTCTTGAGATATTCTTGAAGCTCTAAAGAATCGAAATAATACATTTTTTTCCATTTTTGGAATAGAAGACCTAATGAGATCCATTACCTTCAGAAGGATCTGAATTTGTAATACCTCTTCACTTTCTCATATAAAGTAGCGGACATAAAGAAATGACGTTTGACTTTTTTTGCTCTAACTTTTCTCAAATATGCCCGATCGAGCTGAAACTCAACCAAAACCTTGGAAGCTCATTAACTTGAGGGCTTTTACAAGTACAACGAGATCTTGATTAGTTAGTGGTTTCAAAGTTTGATCTAACTTCACTAGATCAGAGATTTAGTAGACTGAATTTTTATCTTCGAAGATCTTCAGAAGATATTACCACTTTCTTTCTAAAATCGATATCCTTGAAGCTTGAAAAAGTTTCGAGCATTAAAGCAATTCGGTCAAAAATGCACAAAAATTATTGAATCCGGGGTTTCGTAAACCTAAACCTAAACCTAAACTTAAAAAACCTAAACCTAACACCTGCCAAGGCTGGTATTAACCTAAACCTTTTTTTTTCTTCTTGGCGGGGTTTTGGAAAAAGCTGAAAAAGATATTCTCAGCTTTATCTGATTGAAAATTGTCGTGTGCGATAAGAAAAATTTATTTTAATTGAAAAAACCCGCTCGTAGAATTAGAAAAAAAACGGGGGGAGGAGTGTCGGGGGAAAAAAATGCAAAAAAACAAAAAATCTAGAGCCGATTATTATTGGTTTGTTTCTGTGGCGACTTGGAAAACGTTCGGAACATCATCACCGATTTTTTGGCTTGTCCACCACCGCCGCCTGTCGCCGTACCGCCGTTCATCATGACGCCACCGCCAAAACCGGCGCGAAACTTCTCGTTGCCGCGTTTCGGTATCAACGACTTCTGATTTCGTTGACCCATCTTTTCGGTGATGCAGTTGGCCACATAGATCGCCGCCACCACCACCGACAGCATGATGCCGCTGAGTGCGAGAGCCCAACGTGGGATGGAGGCGTGCGCCGGTGTCGAGTCAACGTGAATTAGGCGACTCGCGTGCGACATGGCGTTTTGAAGCGAGATTAGAGTTGTTTCGCGAATTGAGGTGACAATCGGAATTGAGAAGCGTCGGAGGTGTGGCCATTGATCTCTGCAATTATTACGGAAAAATACGGATGCACCTTTAAACGTTTTTTTTTTCTCGACTTGAAAAGCACTTTTCTTTAAATTCTTGACGAGACCATTTACAATGTGCCGTAAAAAATCAGCCGCGCCTTTAAATTTACGATAACTTCCATGAAACTTTTTAAATCACATTTTTTCCAATTTTTTTTTGTTTTTAGTTATCGCGGTAAGACCATAAATGTGAACCCTATGCGTCTTTAAATTTAAGTGCCTCCATGCTTCTCCCCTGTTTTTTTTACAGAAAAAGGTGAGCATAAATTAAAGGCGCAAAAACACTTCAACACTATGGGTCTCATCACGATTGTCATTTAAAATATGTGCGGGCTCATTTTTCATTCTAAAATGGGCAAAAAAAATGAGAATGAATAAAACATTGAAAATTCTCGTTACCCAAATAGTGGAATGAGAAGTGGAGTGCGAAGACGTTCAGTCTGCCAATTCCGAATGTAGAGAAAAATGACGTCAGAATCGCAATGATCTGAAAAGGATTCAGATGAAATCTACAAAAACCTTCTTTTCTCTAATTCTCTCTCGAAGTGATGATGATTAGGACGAACCTTGCCATCTTGACGCCAACAATTGCGCATAAAGAATTGTCGTCGTCGAAATAGACGTCGACGAATACGTCGGATCACATTCTCGAATGCTGAACCAGCTGACAAACGGCAAAAACACAATGGCGATTCGAATTCCCGACTGACACGCGACACGACTTGACAACGAATAACGTTGACTACAAAAGCACGACGTCATGTTCAATCGAATCGCCGTTTCGTGAAGCATCTCAACTTCGGTTCTCGACAATATTCCGCCCGGATCACAGACGTAGGAAACATTATGATAAGGAATCTGACAAAAAACGCTAAAATTTTTGAACGTCGGCAATGGAAAGGAGCACGGACCGGCTGTGATGACGCCACCTCGTTTTGTGAACACGCTGCAATTATTCAGAAGCAGCTAGAATTCGATCGAATTCTGAAGTCAAACCTTGATAATACATTTGGAAACAAGAAGAAGACGAAGACGAAAGAGGAAACAATCAATAAATTTCCCCGATTTCTCATTTTTCCCCCATTTTTAAACAGTGGAAATCCTGAAAGAAAATAATCTGTTAAATCGGTTAAAACGGGTTTTTCAAGCAATTTCAACTAAAAAAAAAAAAAAACTCTGAAATTTGAGAAGAGCAGAAAAACATTGTGGTGGAAAAACTAAAAAGTAGAGAAGAAGAGGAAAAATTCGTTTTCCTTCAGAATTTCACATCAACAACAATCATCAAAAGAAAGAGTTTTTCAGCCCCACACCAACTTTTGATGGGAGGGGAGAGGGGCGGAAGGAAATCGGGATGGGGTGGGGGAGAAGCGATGGGCTCGATTTCATTCAGCTTTCGTTTGATTCTCTCAAGACGAAAAATTGAGGCGAGGGGGAGAATTAGAAGAAAAATGGACAACTATTTGAAAAATGACGACGAAGGAGGAAAAGAGGGGAGGAGGAGGAGGAGGAGGAGGAGGAGGAGGAGGAGGAGGAACAATGAGCTACATTGTACATATGCGAGCATCGTTGTCACCGCGGAAAAGCAATACGCGATGAGAAGAGCAGGAGAAAGCAATTTTGGTTTCAGTACCCCTCCCCCCCCCCCCCCCCCCCTCTCTCTCTCTCTCTCTCTCCCTCTTCTCTATTACTCCTTCATTTTTGTTGTTCTCTTGTTCCTGCGCAGTCAACAGTGATTAATTGAAAGAAGAGGCGGACATTTTTTTTTCCTTTATTTTTTTTATTTTTTAGGTAAAATTGTGATTTGACCGGGTTCGACTTTCTTCCTCTCGTTGGAGACACAGAGAGAGAGAGAAAGAGAGAGAAAACCCTGGAAAAGATTTATTGGAGAAAAGCTTGAAATTCTGTCAAAACTCATGGGAATCGAAGCTGTCTTCTTCCATTTTCTTCAGAAAAACAAAACGTTTTTTTTCCTTTTTTTTTTTTTGAAACGGAAACGAAGAGCAAAATAATAGTTTTTTGTTTCTCAAGTCGAATATTGAAGAAGAGGGGGAGGAGGAGAAGGAGAAGGAAAATGAAGACACTTTTCGGTGTTGCACATACACCCAAATTATGCTAATTATTTATTTCCACACCCTCATTTTTTGCTCTTTTTTTATTAAAAAAAAAAAAAAGAAGAAAAATTTGGAACATTTTTTGCAAGGGCAAAAAAAAGTTCAAAAAAAAAAAAAAAAAAAAAATTTAAACCGCCGCCTTCACTCTCTTCCGCCCGCCTTCTCATTTTCTCCAGCTCAAAACTGTTGCCACAATTTCAGCCAGCGCTTTTTTTTTTCAAAATGAGACGAAAGAAAAAAAAAAGAAAAAAAAAATGAACAAAAAGTTTGATTCGATTCTCGCTTGCCACAAGCCCATACCGCACTAAACAAAATTTGGCACAGCAGCAGCAGCAGCAGCAGCCAGCGTTCGTCACAAAGTGCAGAAAGAATAAGGGTGGGGAGGGGGAGAAGAGAAGCGAAGGCGAAGAAGAAGAAGGAAACAGGGGGAAGGGGGGGGGGGGAGGAAGAAGTAGAAAATAAAAAAATTCTGTGCGCGACGATAATCCATGAAAGAACGCATCGAGACGACACAAGTGGTGGAGTAAGAAGAAAAAAAGGAAGGAAAAGCTAAAAAAAAAACGGGGGAAAAGACGGGGGAAACGGGAAGAGGGGGGAGAAACTTTTCTTTCAAAAGTTTTTTTTGCGATTGTTCTCAAATTGTCTCAACAAAAATGACATTGACTGACATTTGATTAGCTGGAGAAAAACTTGTCCGTCAGAGTCGGACTCTTTTTTTTTCTCAGAAAAACCTGGAACAGCTCCACCCTCCCCCTCTATACAATCAGAATATTTCAAGAATTTCAGTATTCTTCAGAAATATTCTGCCGTCGTTATTTGAAAAACTTTTTTTCGCGCCAATTTTTTTGTTGGAATTTTTCCCTGCGTATCAAGCTTGGAACGGTTTTTTCCAGAATTTGAATCAATATTTATCGAGCTGTGAAGGGAAAAAAAAATAAAAAAAGTGAGAATTTTTCGAATTATTTGGCTGACAATGATGGTTTCTGACTCAACAGTTCAGCGATTTTAGCTTCGGAATACTCCTTATAAGCCTTCTGATCCGACTCGGCAAGTGTTCTCAAATAAGCGTCGACCTCAACATGAATCGATTGCAGCACACTCTGGGCGACGTCGACGTTGCCGCGACTATTCTCCAATTGCGATTCATACTTTTGCCCAATTGCGACGAACTGAGCAGCAGCGTCGGCTGAAACGCCAGCAGCGATCATCTCGTTTCTCACCTGTGTGTGGGCGCCGTGAGAATTGCAGAAATTGTCAGCAAAAAATAGCCGAAAATTGCAGCTGATCGCATCATGGTTGTTTGTTTCGTTGACGATGTCGAGTTGACGTTGAAAAAACCCCCCCGGTTCACAACCCCGTTTTATACTGGTTTTCATACCGAATTTAATTGGCACTTGAAACAAAAAAAAGAAAAAAAAATCCAAGTTTATCTAGTTTTGTGAATCATCGAAATAAAATAAAATTTTGATGACTTTTTTTTCCAAAAACAAAAAAAAAACCAAAAAAAGTTCAAAAATCAATCAATATTTTTGTTATCAAATTAACAATTGAAAAACAAGGAATTAAAATTAATTTGTTATCAGCCAACCCAACAATCAACAAAAAAATCCTGACAAATGAGCGTTTTCCTGTTGATTTTCCTCACATTTTTTATTTTTTATTCAATTTATTTCTACTTAAAAGTTGGCAAATATCCAAAAGGTCCAACACCACTACCAGTTTTTGGGAATTTATTATCAGTCAGTGTGTAGCTTTTCCTTCATTCCAACTGTTTTTTTTTCTTCCCGTTTTCAGCTTCCCGGTGAGCATCTTCAGGAGTATTTTGATGAGCTCTCGAAAATTTATGGGCCCTGCTTTACTGTTTGGGTGCCGCGACCAATGGTGATTCTCGCTGATTATGATCATATCAAGGAGGCTTTTGTCACTCTTGGTTGCTTTTCAGTCTCATTTGGTTTTTGGTCAGAATCACTCATTTTTCGATGATTTTCAGGCGATGCTTTTACTTATCGAATGCATCGACCTCCTGAATCATTGCTTCAGGCTCATGATAACACTGGAATTTTGATTGCCGATGGAGATGTTTGGCGTTTTCAGCGGCGAACTTCGCTCAAGATTCTTCGTGACTTTGGCTTGGGCAAAAATCTGATGGAGGAACAGGTTTGTCGTCTACGTCGAGTTGCGTGAATCAACAAACGTTCTGCAGATACTTCGATCGACACGCGAAATGCTTCTGCAGCTCAGTGAGCATCCCAACAAGTCGCAAATCGACATTTATTGGCCGATTCAATTATGCGTTGGAAATGTGATCAACGAAACATTGTTCGGCTATCATTTCAGCTATCAAAATTGTGAAAAATTTCAAAAATTCGTCCAAATCATCAATGATCATTTGAAACTAATCAAAGTTAGCTGAAAATCTTGGGAAAAAACAATTTTTTCTTTTCGTGGCTCCATTTGAAGAATAATTCAACATTGGTGATGAGCTCATGGCCATGGATGAAGCATTTACCGATTATTGGTGAACAAGGATATCATCGAGTCAAAAAAAATATTGATTCAGTGATAAAAATTGATTTGATACACAAAGTAAGCCAGGCTTTCATCTGAAAACTTCCAGTATCAAAAATTCATCGAGTCCGAAGTGAGGGAACAAATCAAAACTTTCAACGCCGATAGTGAGCCGGACAATTTTGTGCACGCCTATCTGAAAACGATGAAAAACGACAGAATCGTTGAGGAAGAGTCCGATCTTTTCAGCTTCTTCTTCTTCACGCTGTTTATTTTCAGCTTTCGTAATTTGTGCGCAACAGTTTTAGACTTTTGGTTGGCCGGCATGGAGACCACGTCGAATTCGTTGAGATGGCATATCGCTTATATGATCAAATATCCAGAAGTTCAGGTAAAATTCAAACAAGTTTCTGAAGCCAGATCGGTTCTTTTTATCTCAAGGATAAAGTTCGAGAGGAGATCCTCAACGTCATTGGAACATCAAGACTTCCATCAATGGCTGACAAATCAAAAATGCCTTATACAAATGCGGTGATTCATGAAGTTCTACGTCACTCAAACATGATTCCGATGCTTGGAAGTCATTGCAGTACAAAAAAGCTGAAATCAGTGAAGCGAAAAACATGGCTGAAAACATTCTTTTTCAGATATTAGTGACGCTTCAATCGGCAATCACAAAATTCCAGCTGGAACATTGATCGCCGCACAAATTTTTTCCGTCTTGAAAAACGATTCCAACTTCAAATCGCCGCTGATTTTCAATCCATCCCGATACATTCAAGCCGATGGGAAGACGTTGAACAAGGTCTGACGAGAGAACAAACGACAACCACAACAACAATTCGATGATTTTCTAGAATCTTCTCGATCGAACCATCATTTTCAGTGTCGGTCGACGATCATGCGTCGGTGAAGGTCTGGCTCGTATGGAGCTTTTTCTGATTTTCACCTCGCTGATTCAAAAATACGCCTTTCTTCCCACCCACAACATTGATCTTTTTCCAGTTTACAGCTCTGTCTTAATTGCCAAACCATACACTTGTAAATTAGTTGAACAATTTCAATAAAAACAAAAAAAGTAGTAAAAACCCTTGTTTGAATATTTTTTTTTCTTGTCAAATAAATGCAATCCGAAACAAATTTGATTTTCGTCATCCCCGCACCGGCAAAAACAAATAAAACGGATGTCAAATCATTCCGGTATCCTTGAGATTCTCCTGAACAACTGTATCAATCACCGAGTTGATCACAATCTGAACTGTGTCCGACACGGCGCACGTTTCATGAACATATCTGCAAAACAAAGCCGAAATCAATCGATTATCGGTCAGCGACAGTTCTTACGGCTTTCGTGACTTTGACAGAATGCATTTTTGGAATTTTTTACGGAAAAATGCGACGCCATACTCATAAGTGTTCTCTTCTGAATGAAAAACGATCGATAATCAATCAATAAAAGGGGGCGGGGCGAAAAAAAGGAAAGGAAACTTTTAAAGTCTGGAAAATGACTTGAAATAAAGACGCTCGAGATTTTCTTTTTGAACAAATCAATTTTGTTCAGGAACAGAATCATCGATGACTTGGCAAAATATTTCAAATTGGAAATTTCAGCGAACAAGTGAAGCGCTTCTTCAACACGATTCTGAAGAGTCAAAACATGCGAAAATACGTAAATCGATCGGAATGAGTCTCGCCCACCGTTGCGTTGTTTTCCGCCACTTTTTGATCGAATTCGCTGATGGCGGCGACGAATAGAATCGCGTTGACGTCGTCGAAACAATGGATCCATTTTTTTCGTTCCGATCGTTGACCGCCGACGTCGAAGACCATAAATTTGATGCTTTTCATCACAAAATCGACGCGAACGACGCCGGTCGTCGGCACTCGTGTATGAAGAATGTCGGTGCTGTTCGGCGTGAAATCCGCATCAGAAATCCGATCCAAATTGTCGAAGAAGCTGAAAACGAGCAAAAAAAAGTTTTAGGTTAAGCTCCACTCAATGAGCTTCTCACTATTCAGTGCTGTCGGTTAAATGAAATCGGCTCCGATTCTGATAGGCAATTTTGATGGGCTCAGAGTTCCACAATTTTTTCAGATTCTCACTCAATTCCTGATCAATTTCCAAAATTCCCAAGCCATGCTTCTTGATATGATTCATCACCTGCTCTTCAGCCTGAAAAAAGCATTAAAAAAAAACGCTGAAATTCTATGAATCCCCCCCCCCCCCTCTTCTCACTTCACGAATATCATTCGGTAGGCGGAGATTCATCTCATAGGAAAAGTCGAGAAGAGCTTTGATGCCTTGCATCACATTCAGAAAAATCAAATATTTCTTCTCAATTAGCTCGTGATTGGAGAAGCCGATGTGATGCATCAATCTCAAAAATTTAGGAATTGAGAAGTCGTCGAAGAGGGTTTTGTTGATCGATGGATCCTCACCTCATTTGCTTCATCACCGTACTTTTTCCACTTTCTCCCGGTCCTAACAACAAAACTTTTTGAATGAGAACATTCGGCTTCTTCTCCAGCTCCTTCTCGATTTCTCTGAAGCCAAAAAAATGGTTCAAAAAAAAAAAGCCGG
The DNA here is from genome assembly GCA_963572285.1 of Caenorhabditis drosophilae. NCBI lineage: Eukaryota > Metazoa > Nematoda > Chromadorea > Rhabditida > Rhabditidae > Caenorhabditis > Caenorhabditis drosophilae. The sequence goes on along the minus strand of OY751564.1, from coordinate 1,615,257 downwards.
CCGGGGGCTCAAAAAACCGATTGATTTTGTATTGTTCTCGAAGCTCCGTCGTGGAGAGCATTGATTGGCACACACCCATTGTTATCTCATCAAAATCTCATCAGCCGTTTTTTTTCTTTTCAGAAGTCGGTCGGTTGCCGTGCGGCTTCTTCTATCTGAAAATCAAAACAAGAACAAAACCATTGTTTGGGTGTCTGAAAATGGAGCGAAAAGAGAGGAGGCGGAGACTTTTGGTTTTTGTTTTGTTTGTCTCTCAGATTCCCGAAAGAAGCAATGCCGGAAATTTCAGCCAATCCTTCCGGATTCAATCCCTCCCACCGTTTTTTTTGGGGAAGAGGATTCAGGAAGAAAATTGGAGAATGCAGTTGGACAAAAAAAAAAAAGTTTTTTCTCGAGAACAACAAATTCTCGTTTTAAAGCTTTTTTGTTGTTGATGAGGACGATGATGAGGCTAGACAATGTTAAATTATTTCACCTGCTTCTTCTCATTTTCTCTCCGTCTCTAGATGAATAGAAAAGAGAGAGAGAGAGAGAGAGAGAGAGAGAGAGAGAGAGAGAGAGAGAGAAACAAGTGTTCTTCCTCATAAAAATATTCAGAATTTTTTTTTCAGCGCTCATTCAAAAAAATTGAAGCTTTCAAAATTAATTTTTGCCGTGTTTTTTTTATTTTTTCAAAAAACGTTACCCCGGTGATTTTGGCGGTTTTTGCCGTAAATGCCAAAAAGTCGTAGAGAGAGAGAGAGAGAGAGAGAGAGAGACAGAGAGAGAGAGAGAGAGACAGAGAGAGAGAGAGAGACAGAGAGAGAGAGAGAGAGAGAGACAGGCAGACAGACAGACAGAGAAATCAAAACAAACTATAAATTGCGAGGCACATCAATGAATTTATGAAAGAAAGTGGAAAAAAATATTTGAAGGTGACGAGTGCGGTGAAAATGTGAAAAATAAGCCAAAGTAATAATTGCATATCTGAAAAATGACGAACAATGAGAGAGAGACACAGAGACACAGAGAAAAAGAAAAAAGATGAACTCTGGTCACAATTCTGATTCTTCTGATTCTTGATCAATAGAATCTATGAGGAGGTGTGTGAAAAGAAAAAATCAATTTTCACCAAACACGAAAAGCGCAGAGGAATTTTCGTCTGTTTCCTCTGATCCTTCTGATCCTTGAACAATGATATATCCAGATGAGTCTGGGGAAGAAAGAAAAAAAAGAAGAAACCCTCCCCTCCCCACCCATTCTGACTCTTCTGATCCTTCTGATTTTTGCTTGGAAACGGGATGGTGGTTGTGAAGAGAAAGAATGCGAATAAATTTGAAAAATGAAAATAAAAAAGAAAAAAAAAAAGGTTTTGAAAATGGCAAATACATAGAAGCTAATTGAATTCAATTTTATATCGCGCAAAACTTGAGCTGTGGGCGGAGCAGCAACGGAGAGTAAATGAGCAATTTTCAGACCTCGTTTGCAAATCAATTCAGAATTTATACAAATTTATGGGCTGAAAATATTCTTTCTTTTTTTTTTTTCTTCAATGATTATAATATTTGAAAAATCAAGAAAAAAAATGAAGCTGAGGGGTGAAAAAAAAAAGAAAAAATAGGAAAGGAAAACAATTCTTGACAAGACTTTATTCTTCTCCTTCTTCTCCTCCTTCTTCTTCTTCTAATTAGCTGACAATTTCAGCGGTTTTTCGATTTTCAGAATTTCAGAACCGAAACCTCTTTGTCTAAAAAAATTTTTTTTGTGTGACTTGTTTCAAACCTTTTTTTTTGTTGAATAATTAAAAGTTTCGAAAAAAAAATGTTCAAAAAACATTTGTTCTCTTATTTTTGGCACAATTCCAAAAAATTCGTTTCTTTTTTTTTTCAGAAAATCCCTTGATTGATGGTCGTCTTCATTGCTCATTGAAATCAAGCGTGGCTGGAAAAAAATCTTGAAAATTCTGAGCAAAAAAAAAGTGGAAAAAACAATTATTTTTCTTTATTTTTCAACACTAAAAATTTATTGAGAAATATTGTTACAGCAAAAATATTTTTCACTTTTCCCTGTTTTCTTTACTTTTTTTTTTTTTTTAATAAAATATAATTCGACTATTATTGGGTTTCAGGTGTTTTTCAGCAGAGAAAAACTTTTGGAAAACGTTTTGGCCAAGGAGGAAGAAGCTGAAAGAATCAAAATTGCCGGTGTTGAACACGCTGATGATTTTATCTTTTCAATTCCACAATTTGTCGAGAGAGAGAGAGAGAGAGAGAGAGAGAGAGAGAGATTTTTAACAGAGAAAAAAATAGATGGCAAATATTCATTGTAGCGTAAATAAATCCCTTGAATGAATAAAAAAATTGGCTCATTCTCCTTCTCGAAATTATTGGAACAAAAAGGGGGAAGGGGGGAGGCTTCTTCATCATCCTCATCATCACCATCTGCATGAGCAAAAAAAAAAAAGAAGAAGAAGAAGAAGAAGCTTCTCTCTTTCTTATTTATTTTTATTTTCCTTCAGCTTCTTCATCAAAATTCCGACGCGACGGACCCTTTTTTCTCATTTATTCTTTTCTACGTATTATCGAATCATCGCTTCCTATCCAATTTGTTCTCTCTCTCTCTCTCTCTCTCTCTCTCTCTCTCTCTCTCTCTCTCTCTCTCTCTCTCTCTCCGGTCGCCAATAACGACAATTTCTTTGTTTTTTCTTTTTTTGATGTTGGTGGCTCGCGATTTCTTCATCGCTTTCTCTCTCTCTCTTCATCGCTTTCTCTCTCTCTCTCTCTTTTTTTTTGCACAAGAAGCTTGTTTTTTCCGCGCCCTTTCCTCACCGTCGTGTTTCATTTTCGAAGCAAATCTTTGGGGCTTTTTCTCGAGAAAGAAAAAAACTACTGTAACATCTTTATCCGTCTCTCTCTCTCTCTCTCTCTGACTGAAACTATAAAAATTACAGAAAATGAAAGAGAGAGAGAGAGAGAGAAAAAGAGATGAATCATCCTTAATTCTAGAATAATTGGATAATTGTTCTTTCAATAAAACAAAAAAAAATAGAAAAAAAAGGGGAAGAAATGTGATCTATTTTTCCAACTACAATTTTCATGTCCTGAAACACATTTCTGACAGATTTCTCTCTCTCTCTCTCTCTCTCTCTCTGTCTCTTTCTCTGTGTCTCCTTTATTATGTTGTGTTTTTGTGGGTATTAAAATTGATTTTTGCCGTGCATTAAGTACAATAATTGAGCAGTAAATGTCAAATATTATTTTTTTTTTGTGCTGTGGCTCGAAAAATGTTTTTTTTCTTTTTTTCTTTCCCCCCCCCCCCCCGCCCTTCTCAATTTTTATTCTGAAAAGAGCCCAAATTGCGTGCAAAAATTTTCTCCCAATTCTTCCACAATTTTTAGTTTTCAAGAAGAAGAAGAAGCCGAAGCCGCGAAGCCGATGATGGTTGGGGGAAAAAGACATTTCCGTCTCATTTTCCGTTTTGAAAATTTCACTGCTGCTTCTGAGTTTTTAACTCTTTTCTGTTGATCAAATGATATCATTTTTTGTCACCAAAAAAGAGCAAAAATTTTTTTTTCCTTTCAAAAAATTGTTGGGTGTCATCCACATTTTTCAATTCTTCTACGTTTTTCTTCTTCGAGAAAACGGCAACAATTATTTCACGTTTTTTGACAGAGACAGAGAGAGAGAGAGAGAGAGAGAGGATAGGTCATCTGGAAAAAAATGTGTTACTCACCGGATTGTGCTCTGAACTTTCTCCTTCCCTTCCCGTTGTGTGTTTGTGTGTCCTCATCTTCTTCCCTATCCGCCAGGCCACACTTTTAATCCTCACAGTGAAACTAGAGAGAGAGAGAGAGGTCCTTTAAAAATTGGCATCGTTTTCTTTCGTTTCAATTCTGTTACTTGCTCGGCGGGGTCGCCTATATTCTTAACAGAGTTCACGTGTACGCGCGCACGCTGATGTTCGATAGCAAATCGCGATGAATCAGATTCTTCTTGATCTTCGAATTTCAGAAGAAAATTCGCCTTTTTTTTGTGTCACCTTTAAAGCGGTGCGAGAAAAAAAAGAAAGAAAAGAAAATAAAACACCACACAAACTTTTCTAAAAAATTTGTTTCCCACAAAATATTTGTCTCGAAAATTGCGCGCATGATAAGAAGACGAAGAAGAAGAAGAAGCAGAAGCAGAAGAGAAAAAAAGAAGCGGAAATTGTAGTTGAAAAAAAAAGAAAAAGAAACATAGTCGGACGTGATCATCGGAGTGTTGTTGTTTCCTTCTTTCCTTCTCTCTCTCTCTCTCTCTCTCTCTCTCTCTCTCTATCAATTTTTTCAAATAAAAAAAGAGAGAGAGAGAGAGAGAGAAAAACAATTGTGAAATTGTTCAGGGTGGTCGAATTCATTTTTTTTTGTTGCTCCTTCTCGATGAACCCCTTTTTTCCAGAAATGTGTTTGTTGAGGGAAGGGAAAGGAGAACCATTTTTCGGCTTAATTATACTTTTCGTTTTTATATTTATATCGAAATTTTTTTCTTCCTTCCTCATCCTCTCCTCCCCCCCCCCCGTTTTTCTCATCATTCTCCCCTCCCCCCCCCCCCCGCCACGTTTTTCTCGTCAACTTCTTTATTCATTCATTACTATTTTCTTTTTCTTGCTACCCTTGCCCCCCCCCCCCTTTTAACCCCAATGCAACCAACGATCTTCTATAAAAAAAAAGAATCATGGTCGTTTCAGTATCTGAAAAAACTAGGATGAAATCCTGTTATCATCACCAGGAAGAAAGAAGAGTTTCAGTGAAAAACTGTAGTCTTCTCTCCTCCCGCCCCCTAAGTCCTCACATGATGATGACGATGATGATCCTTCACTTGTTCTTCTTCGTTTACCCGCCCGCGTTTGTTTCGCCGCCGCCGCCGAAAAAAAAAAACGAAACCCCGATGATCGAATGAAGAATGAATGTGTGCATATTCGAATGATGATTCTGAAAATTGTGTGTGTGTGGCAGCGGCGTCGGCGTCGGGGCAGCGGCGGCGACGACGACGACGGTGTGAAAAAAATTTTTTTTTTTTTTTTTTCACAATTTTGTTTTAATAACGCAGCGGCGGCGACCTCTTTTCACGAGAGAAAAACCAAACCAAACCAAACCAAAAAAAAAAAAAAAAAAAAATCAAATGAGTGGGAAATTTATTCAGTTTTTTTTCCTTTTCATTCTTCTCCATCGTCGTCTTCGTCTTCTTTTCCTTTCAGGTATATTTTTGTTGTCAACATTGCCGCCCGAAATTCATCCTCTCGCGTTTCGCCTTCTTTTTTTGTTTTGTTTTGTTTTGTTTTGTTTTCTAACTGGAAAACGAGATAGGAAGAAGAAGCTCTCTCTCCACACACACACACACACACACACACGCAAACACAAGTTGGATTCCCGCTCCGCCCACTTTTCACCCATTTTGTGTTATTGCTTTTTGACAACACACACGACGCCGCGCATTCATTTTGAGTTGTCCCTGGAAAAAAAGAAGAGGAGGAGCAGGAGGAAAGAGGCGAAGAAGTGAGCCGCCGCCGGCCGGAGCAATTTTGACAGTTTTTCTTCCTCTTCTTCTTCTTCTATTTTGGGCTTCAAAATGACGTCGTCAACCTTCTGTTTTTTTTCCTCCTCTCAATATCAGATGCAAAAAAAAAAAAAAAACTTTTTTTTTTTTTCGACAATTTTGTCTCAAATCCATTTTTTTCAATTTCCATTTTCTCATTTATTTTTTCTCATTCAAAATTATATCCGTTTTCTATGAATTCGTCAATGACTACATACAATGCTCCACTTTTACACCCTCTCTCTCTCTCTCTCTCTCTCTCTTCTAAATTTCAGCTTCTTCTCTGTTTGAAAAAAAAATTCGTTTTTATTATATAAATATTAACTCTATTAAACTTTATTCATCACCCTTTTCTCTCCTTTCTTCTATTTTTTTCATTGAGAGAAATAACAAAAAGAAAAAGAAAGAAAAGAAAGCGAATTTAAAAATTTTTCTTTTGTAGAGAGACGTCGACGTCGCTGCCAAGCGTTGACTTTGAAAAAAATATTCAGGAAATCGTCCCTCTTCCCCGTTTCCTTGACTCTCAAAATAAAAAAAAAAACGAAGGAAGGAAGAGGAATGGACAGTCAACAATGGATGGCGTGCGCAATTCTAGTCATCGTTATCGTAGGATGTTTCGGAAATATTTTGTCATTTGTACTTTTCAGTCGACCACACATGAGATCATCATCGGTGAGTTTCTTGGTCGCCGTTTTTTTTCAGACAATTTCTTGCTTCTTCTTCGCCTTCTTTCAGGTTAATGTGCTCTTATGTGCTCTTTCTTTTTTTGATTTTTCATTGTTAATACTTTCAATACCAATTTTTGTGATTCCAAATATTGATTTATGGTGAAAAAAACCTTCTTTTTTTTTGGGTTCAAAATCCAGTTTTTTTTTGTGTAGGCACGAGGAGACGTCACTTGTCACTTATATGGCATACATTTTAAAAATGATTTATCCGATTAATTTGATGATGCAAACCTGTTCAGTGTACATAATGGTTATGATAACTTTAGAGCGATGGATTGCAGTTTGTAAGCCGTTACAGGTGAATCGAAAATCCATGAACCCTATTCAACACTTCTCGCTTTTTATTCTTTCAGGTTCGCGTTTATTGTACGCCGCGAAAGTCGAAAACCGCAATTATTATCATTTTGATCAGTGCCGTTGTTTATAATTTTATTCGATTTTTCGAATATCGATTTGTGTAAGTTGTGTTGCAACTACGCTCTACTGATAATTTTGAAAAATGATGGGCAGCGGAGCAAAGCGTACAGAGAGAGAGAGAGAGAGAGAGAGAGATAGAGAGAGAGAGAACGAGATGCACATATATAAATTGTTGCAACTACGCTCTAATGATAATTTCGAAAAATAATGAGGAAAGTTCGGAAAACAAAAGAAAAACTTGAAATAAAATGGAGCAAAAAATGCAGAGAGAAAGAGAGAGAGAGAGAGAGAAAGAAAAATTGTTGCAAGTACGCTCTATTGATAAAAAAAAATCATGTAAAAAATAAACACTTAGAAAGTTTGTTGCAAGGATGCTCTATGGAACTATTTCTTTAAGTTTCCCCTTGAAATAATTGATTTAGTGGTGCAAACATGCTCTATTGAAAACCTTTAATGAGTTTAAAAAAAATCAATAAAATAAAAATAAAACTCGCAACACTCTTGAGCAAAGAAAAAAAACCGGGTGGGTGTGTAAATCTCAAAGAATCCCAAAAAATTTCAGCGCAACCGACACAGGAGCAGTGTATGAAAAATGGCTTCGCGATCCCGGAACACATCGGTAAAAAAAGAAAAAAAAATTTCTTCAAGAAGAAGCCTCATTCTGATTCCTGATTCCAGCTGGTATTACGTCGGCTACTACACAATCTTCTACATTGTCACACATTTTCTGGTGCCGTTCACCGTCATGGCATTCGCCAACGGTCACGTAATTCTAGCCATGTGCAAATTGAGCAAGACACGGCAGATGCTCACTCGTCAAGTATTCAGCACCTCTTTAATGTCCACCACCATCAACGATCCTCGTTTTTCAGCAACAAAGAGAGCAGTCGACGACGGTGATGCTTCTGATCGTCACATTCGTCTTTGCGATTTGTAACACTTTGCCGTTCATCCTCAATGTCACAGAAAGCATATTTCCGACACTGTTCAGTGACGAGGTTCGAATTCTGATCCTGCTCAGCTGATCTTCAATCATTGATTCTCAGAACACGCGAGGCCTCGCCTATTGGCTCAATGATATGTCGAATTTGCTCGTCGTTCTCAACTCAGCCACCACTTTTCTCGTCTATTTTTCGTTTTCAGAAAAATATCGACAAACCCTCATCTTCATCTTAAAGTATTTCAAAATTCAAGAAAATCGCATTAAAAAACTTTTCAAGAAATGGTTGCTGCGCGACAAAAACCGATTATAATAATTATCAGGCAATGTCGAGGACGGCGTCGATGAGAATCTCTTCGGAGACTGGAATCGCTGGAAATATTCAGCGACAAGGATCGAAAATGAGCACAACGAGGTGGGGGAGAAAAAAGAGCGATGCGACGAAGACAAGTTTGAGAAATGGGAGATAGAGAGAGAGAGAGAGAGAGATAGAGAGAGAAGAGAGAGAGAGAGAGAGAGAGAGAGAGAGAGAAAAAATCAATAATTTTGATCCAAAAAATAATCTTTTTAGAATATCGATTCAAAAAATTCGTTACAACAAGGTTTGAATTATTTTTAGCTCTAACCTGACTAACATTATTCAGTTAACAATTGAAGCTTCTCTTTCTAATTCTGAAAAAAATCGATAATTAAAAAAAAAAGAAACCATTTTCAGCCGCTCATCCGACGTGCTTCTCAAACCGATTTACATGCAAAAACGAACAGAACGATTCTCTTCCGAGTACAACGAACGAACAAGTCGGTAATGAAGTCAAGCAAAGAGAGAGAGAGAGAGAGAGAAAGAGAGAAAACGGTCATATTTACAGTCATCACCCACCGCATTTCGACAACAACTACAAACTACCAAAATTGCCGAACGAGAAGAAGAGAAAGAAACTTCATAAATTGTCAGCTGTGGAGCATCGAGCAATGCCCGAAATTCGAATCACATTCAGCGAAGATTTGCCGGACGTTGAGTTGACGACGGCGGCGCCGGAAAATCCACAAAACTCCTAACGTTGACCTTTTTTTATCGATTTTTTATTGTTTTTTTTTGTTTTTGGCTTCTTCGATATGTACAGATTTTTCTCGATTTCGGGTCGGTTTTTTATTTTTTTCATTTTCCCATGAGAAAATTAATTTTATGGTTTTTTTTTTGCTGAAAAATTCATTTTATAGCATTTTTTAGTGAATAAAAATGCGAATATTTTCAATAATCCAAAGAAGGATTTTTTTTTAAATTCAAATCTTCAATTTTAAGCGGGAAAAATAATCTTCTTAATGCTTCTCAAATAATTACTGTAATTTCTCTCTCTCTCTCTCTCTCTCTCTCTCTCTCTCTCTGCAACAACTTGCACTTTTTACACCTCTGCGTCTCTTTTCTCTCACTTTTTATTTTACAACAAAAATTTCAACGATGATTGATGGATCGATTGTGACTTATGCAGATGGTAAATCAAGTTTTCCTCACTTTTCATTGATGTTTCAAGAGGAGAGCAGCCTGCAGCAGCAGCAGCAATGGAAAGAAAATCGAGCCAATTTATTTGCATTTTCCCTTTGGAGCAAGCTTTTTTTTTTTTTTGGTTTTTTTTAATGCTCTCGGAGCAGCACACATAGATATAGATCAATTATAATAAAAATTTATATGAGGGAGAGGAGGAGGAGAAAGTTGTTTACCAAAAGGTCAGCTCTTCTCTCATCCAGTAAACAGTTGGATATGTGCATTTTGAAATCCAATACTTCTGAGCTCTTCTTCTTCTTCTTCTTCTTGCTCCCCATTCTGTTTCCTATTGAAAATCCAACGTTTTTCTCTTTCATTTTTTTTTTGGAGCCCATTGTCCCACCGTTGAATTGACACCCCATCAAGGTCATTCTTCTCTCGCTCTCCCTCTCCGCCTCTCTTTTCAATTCGTAAATATATTTGAATTGAATAAAATGAAATGGAAACTTTTTTTTTGTTGTTCTCCTCCCCCTCTCCTTTTTTTTCGGGAGGGGGGAGAACGTAACAACAAAAAATCAATAGATGATGATGGTTTCATAAAATAGCTTTGATAATTGAGAGACATTTTGAAATCAGAAACAATTTGTTGATCATCAATCGATATTGAAATTATACATATTTATTTTATTTCTCTCTCTCTCTCTCTCTCTCTCTCTCTCTCTCTCTCTCTCTCCAAATATTTTATTTATATAAACACGTGTACTGTATAAAATACAAATAAAAAATTATTTGATATTTGTTCTCTCTCTCTCTCTCTCCCTCTCTCTCTCTATCTCTTTATCTCTATTTCTCTTTCTCTCTCCGTCTCTCAATTGGGTATTGTGCACTTTGCTGAAGTAATTACAAACTTTGTTCCAAAAAGTTTAAGAACCTCTCGATTTTTTTTATTTTTGGTTTCGAATTTTATTCATTAATAATAATGAAACGACTTGTCAAATTCTTTGAACATTGAAAGAGAGAGAGAGAGAGAGAGAGAGAGAGAGAGAGAGAAAAAAAAGCGAAATTGTGTCCTATTAAGAATGGCTCTCTCTCTCTCTCTCTCTCTCAATGCCACCACCACCACCACCATCACCGCAATCGATCGGATGTGTGTTGTGTGTGTGTGTGTGCCAAAACGCGCAACACCCTGCCTCTCTAACATTTTCTCTGCGTTGTTCTATTTCTTTTCCTCTCTCCCCTCTCTCTCTCTCTGTTTCTTTCTCAAGAGAATGCGTCTCCGTCTGTTGTTGTTAGTATAGGAAAAGAGAAGAAGGCATTATTTCTCTCTCTCTCTCTCTCTCTCTCTGGTTGTGTGTGTTTGTATGTCAAATTCTTTTCTAGTTTTCTTTATTTTTGTTATTTTTTACGCTGCCCAGTTTTTTTGGTTTGCAAAATGTGTCAAAATGATAAATAATTGTTTTTCTGAATTTTTTTGTCATTTTTCATCAAATAATTGCTAAATTACTCGCTGATGAATGATTTGTTGACTTATCCTTTTTGTAATAAAAAATTGAGAAAGGAAGGGGAGGGGGGTGCGCGCAACATTTTTTTTCTTTTTTTTCGTAATTTCTGTCACAATTTCACAATTCGATTAGTCATCCAGTTGTACGGGTTTTTTCACTCCCACCACATCATTGATTGATTTGAACGAAAACCTTATTTATTGTTTTCCTTCTCCTTGTCTAGACGCCCTTCCGTTGTCTTCCTAGAAGTTTGACCAAATTTTGATGGTCCCATCATCCAAGTGTGTCTCTCTTAAAATCTCTTGGGCTTCTGCGACAATGATTTTCTCTCTCTCTGTCTCTGTCTCTGTCTCTCTCTCTCTTTTCATCATTCAAAATGTATATGTGTATGTTCGTGGTGGCTCTTGTGGCTCGGCAAGCGTTATTCTTCTCCTCATCAATTCCTCCTTCTGCCTTTTTCTCTGAGGACCACCATGTGGAAATAGTGTTGAGATGTGTGGAGAGGATTGAAGAAGGCGAGAGAGAGAGAGAGAGAGAAAGAGAGAGCGTTTTGTGCTACTCGTTGAGCCACCATTATCTCTCATCGTTTTCTTGGCTAGGAAGGCGCAGTTTGTGTGCCCCCCGATGCGATTTTGTGTGGAGAGAAAAATGAGAGAGAGAGAGAGAGAGAGAAAAGGCAAAAAATTTGCTTTTTTTTAGCTTCAGCAGCGTGTGGACGAGGGTTAAGCAGGAGGAGGAGAAGAAAAGGATTAAGTCCGACAATTTTTTTTTCTCCCTTTTTTTTTCATGCTCCTTGCGTTACATGAATAAATTTAACAATAGAAAAAAAAACGAAAAGATTTTCAGCAAAATTTCGGCGGGACTTGTCACGGCGCGCAACGACGTCGGCAATATGGCCCAGGTAAACATTATTCACCTTCCACCACGGCAAAAAACCATATTTTTTTGCTTGTAGGTCGACGTCAATTCGGGCGCATACACCCAGGACGAGGATTATGATGAGAACTCGTCGGCCCGTCTCTTCGAACGCT